>CM002476.1:15666418-15716330 GCA_000325765.3 Leersia perrieri | reverse complement strand
CCCCACCTGAATGTGAGGACTCAACACGCATCCCTGCAAAGACAGCAACAACTGAGGCTTCTTCGCCTTCCTCAAGCATATCCTTATCAAAACCAGAAGCAATACCCCCATACAATGTGATACTCAATTCTCTTCCACTGTAAATGATAAATCCACCAGTGAGGACCCATCAAGGGGCATTAATCATCAGAAAGGGAGAACTGTATTCCATTACCTCATATTCCGAATTCTTGCATTGCAAATTTCTATACGACGGGATTTTTTCCAAACCTCCTCTAGCTCCCCAACATATACTATGTGGCCCAAAACATCTGCATAATTTATTCGCATGCAAGAAAAATAATGAGATACAGATGTGGCAGTTCTAACTCTGATCGAATTTCCATTTCCAAAAGAATGTACCTGTCAATAAGCTAGTGTCGTCACACCTAGAACGCAGATCCTTAAAATTAACAAACTCAAAGCTGTGGAGGGGTATCAAATCAGTATCTTCTATCTCATTGACAACCGTCTGCCGTCCAAAGTACATAGTCAACTCATTGCTACAGATCATGTAGCTTTCCCTCATATCCTCAACTGTAAAATTTGACAAGGCATAGACATTCCCTTCAACTAGCTGATCTTCAAACTGATCAATATATTCAGGAGGTACACGCGCCTGCATAGTTTCACCCTACAAGTGAAAAACTAGAAGAATGGGTGCATTGAAAACTCAAAGGATGGTAATTTAACATTAGTAGCCAGCAAGCAATTCGATCAGGCATTTAGTGTTAAACTGAAAGCAGGAAATGTGTTAACTGATCATCGATCAGAAGGCTGTCAAGGCCGAACGACATATCATTTTTTGGATTGAAGGATTCCCACAGTCGCGAGATGCGCACTCGGACTGTACATTTGTTCGTTCCAACAGTTAACTCAGACAGTGGGGTGAACTCATCATCAGCTGAACCCATTTCGGCCTTGATCAACTGAAGCTTATGCTACATACATGTACTGCTGCAAGTTATTAGAGACATAGTAATCAATCTTTTGTACTGTATAAAAGTTGATCCCATAAATGGAGAAACTTAAGAATGCTCAATAATAATTGTTGACCGTGAATGTGAAAAACTGAAAATCTAAAAGCTTATGGACTATGGTTGCTTTCCAATTCCCATAATGAATCGCTCAATAAACATGAGCTTTTACTCGTGAAGTTTCTAAGTTTTGTGTTTCTTGTGATAAAACGGTACCCGTTGTAAAGTTATTTCAGGATGATTTTTTTTCCTATTTTTTCATGTAAATACTCGCAGTGATTTCACACCAAATGCTGAGCTTGGAGAACAAAATACGCAAAATGCTAATGTGAGTTCCAAACTTCCAATACTGCTGCCACAATGTGGCGCATAGGAAAATTCGAATAATATGATTTTCAACCAAAAGGTGTGATTATATCTCAATGTGATATGGCATCAGCAACTAGAATATGACACATAAAAAATACAGTGATTTTAACATAGAAACCCTAGCTGAAAAATCCGCATAAGCACAACGAGAGAGCACAATACAAGATAAAAATCACCACTAAGAAAGTGCTACGATGAGGCTTCGTTCTGCCCATCTACAAGATGCATACATATCGGGGTATGAAGCGATTTGGGCACAGCTCCTGGTTACAGATCCGAAGAAACGTTCAAAGATCATAGCACAGCAACCACCCCACCTCACCTACTAGGCCAACTCAGATCACAAATTCAACAGCGTAGTAGAACCTTGAAGCTGTTCAAGAGTGGGAAAGCGCTACTCGAAGAATCGGGATAGTTGGAGAGGAATCGTCGATGCGGACATCCGGAGAAGTTGATCGCGGGAACACGAGAAACGGGATGAAAACTAGTAATGCAAGGGCTAAACAAAAGGTACTAACTGCTGTTTCCCCCACTGGAGGATAGAGAACGAGGACATGGATTACATCACCTCATGAACGGATTCTCCTCCCCGTCGCCAAGAACGAGCTTGCTGGAGAAGGATAAGGACCAACCGACCGAGGACGAGGGGTGAGAACTAGAGCAGGAAGAGGAGGAGACGGCGGTCTCTCGGGCGGCGTGCAAAGCGATGCGGCGGCGGAGCCACGGACGGTCGGACTGGGGCCGGCCAACCTGGCCACCTGGGCCAAGATGGGCCCGCCTCCTGTGCTTTTTCCTTCTCCGGGCACAAACAAACGGCGAATTCGTTCAATTTTTTTTCTAGAGAGGAAGTTTGTACTTTTGGACGCAAGAATATTTCTCAGGAATGATTTGGTATTTAAAAGAGCAATTCAAACGTTTTTTTCCTGCGGATGAGCACGCATATTTAGGTTTGAAATACTTTTGATTAAAACTGGATATTATATATAGGCTCACGCCTACCTATGTATTTTACTAATTCTTTTTATAGCAAATTTCTGACATTTACGCTGAAGGTTCTACCGTGATCTTCTCATACTCACGTTCTCCTCGTACGGGGTTATAATACTAGAGCAACGTAGCATACTAGATAGATTTTTTCAGGGTAAAATTTTTACGAAATATTTTAAAGTCGCTGTTTTTTGTTTTTACCGAGTTGGAGCTCCTTCAATCTTAATTCTTCCTTCCCACCCACCTTCTCAGTTCCACCAAAATAAAACGACCAGTCCATTTGGAGTTACTTCACCAAGTCTTGCAAAAAATAATCCTACCGAATTTCTATTCCAAGCTCTATAAACAAAATCCATCTGAAGTCCTATACTAAATTTCTTCCAAGAAATTTCATCCAAACTCCCAAACCAAAACTTTTCCTTGGACAGATATTTTAAGCATGCAGATCAATCACTAATTCCTTCTTTTTCCTTCTTCACATAGCAATATCTTCCTCTGTTCCTACTCTTTCTGCCCCAACAAATGTACAAGCCAATTCTGCAGAAATCGGAGGGTTGGCTCGAGCCTAACGAAGCCTCCCTTTCGGTTTATATTCACTGATGTAAGGTCACCCTAGGCATCAAAATTGGCATGATTTTGTCGAGAATTGTAACCGAAAACTTTACTCCCGTAAAAAGGTTGGACAGTGGGAAGGAATCCACTGTCATCAGGATTTGAACACATGACCTCAGGGTTGAAACCATACACCCTTGCAACTGCACTAACAAGTGCATCTCAAACTTTACTCCTATAATCTTGATAAAATTGGTCGACCGAACCTTTCGGCCGATTCGGAAAAAAAAACACAGATCAAAGGTGCTTTCATAGCCGCAAACATATTTGCAAGGTTATTACGAACTAACCTTAATGTAAAGTTCCGGCGTTACACATTGGGGTTCGTCAAGAAAGCAGTGGAATTGCAGCTTCTTGTCTGTGGTGAGCGCTCATGGGACATTGTCAACAATAGCCGCCATTACTATTTGTCTGACCATACTGATGGCCTCTCCATGTGTGCAACGATGGGTATAAGACTGTTTCTGGTTGTTTGGTGAGAGATGATCTACCAAAAATAACAGCAGATGATATGCTTACCAAAACCAGTGCTTTTTCTGAAGGCAAATCTGAGATTCTACGATGGAAGTCTCCAGTACCCCCCTGTTACTGCTACTTAGCAAACTGTGTTGTTAAGAAGTCTCCACAGATTGTGCCTAAAGACAAATCTCTGAAGAGAAGGAGAGGAATATAAGTATGTGTCACTTTCTGTACTGAATATCAAATTCCATTTGAAGTTATCTATAGCACTTTCTGGAAATTGTATTTAATGCTTAATGATCAAATATTTCGTACTTGTTTGTTGTTTTGTGATTGAGTTCCAGTGAGCTGACTATACTTGGACGCAGAGGGCCACGTATACTAGTGTTTATTTTCAGTTCCTTTGTTGCTCAAAGTTGGAATTATCATTGTAAATAGAGTAAATTTGACTAAACTACATGTTTTGTGGTTTAAATTACAGAAAACTATACGTATACTATAACATTTGTCACTTAACTACATATATTACATATATTATGGTACAAATGTTTCACAAAACTACACAAAGTTTCACAAAACTACACTACTAAAAAATCGTTTTGTGAAAATTAGTATAGTTTTGTGAAACATTACTTACAACCATAATATAAGTACATGTAGTTTTCTGTAACTTGAACCATAAAATGTGTGGTTTTGTGAAATTTACTCCTTGTACATAAGCACCTGAGGCCGGCGGTGTCACCTAGGAGAAAGATGAATGGTAAGATTAAAAGCCGCGTACATTTACGTTGATGATTAGTAGACCAATAATTATTTTGTGTATATGATACGGGAGGGTTGCCCGACCTTCTCGACGTAGGATCCAGAAACACCAAGTAGCCAATAAAGAGGATGAACAACACGCAACTGCATGATGTGGAAGATAACTATCGAACCCTCTCTCCCCAATGAGAAAGCAAGAACGATCTTAATACGATCACCCAGTCCCCTCTACGTGGCTGCACCAAATCATAGGAAGAACGGGTGGCGAGACCCTCACATGGCTGTAGCTAAAAGCTAATTTTTATTCATAATGTCGAGTCTCCCTACAATGGACGCACACCTCTAACTTATATAGTAAATATAAGACCTTAAAACAAGAAACAAACTCATTACATGACTTGGACACAAAGAAAGAAACTCTATTGTATCTGCCGACGGTTTCCTTCGGTTTGTGCGAGAAAACCAAACAGAATAAGTGTCTTGGTCCATATCCATTGCGTGGGGCTTAAAAATAGCTTTCCAAAGAGTACTCAAACGTCCAAAACGGAATCCGTATGCGAAATCCACGACCGTTTTACGATAGGTATGTCCAGGCTGTCAAAACCGAATCCGAACTGAATCAAAACTTTCTTATCTTCAAATTTATCTGCAAGAAACAATTGAATCCGTGTAGATGAAGTATTTGTCAACTTATGGAGAGTCTTGGAATAGATGGAAACCATCTAATAATGCCATATGACCAACAAACACTCCAAAATTGCAATTCCTTTGCATCAATTTGCATCCTGCACAACCAGTCGTAAAATTGCCGTCACTGTTGATTGGAACATCCAAATCATATGCCGTTTGATCCGTTAGAAAGTAGACTTGAGACTTCTCCCATGTATTATATCCTCATCAGTATAGCTTGGGGTGGCTTGTGCAAAAGATGAGAATTGTATGTCATGTACCAAAAGTCAATGTTAACCAACATATCATGTTGAGATGTATACAGGGTATAGATTGAGCGGATGTGTTGACCACCCTAATCTTGACGTAAACTAACTCGATAAAATTCGAGATAAGTGAGGTTCAGCAAGATGCGGTCGACCGGATGGCCTTTCGAGCAAAAGCTATCTCAAAATTCGAGACAAAAGGGACGACCATTTTGGCCGTGATGACATGTGACATGTGACATGTTTTATTTTGGTAAATAGAGCCATTAATCGTGAAATAACTATCAAGACGGGATGTTTTCTGGTTCACGGGTTTTGTTTTTTACCTAATTTTTTCTTAATTATGCATTATAAGGTTGTTTTTATGTATATGAAATGTTAGCAATGGCCGACCATTTTTTTTAATGGTTCATCTGCAAGAGTATAAAGATGACTAAGTTATGAGTTATTTTGTTAATTAGCCTGACTAGAGATTGGGTATCTATTGGAGAACGGTTGTTTTCGTCCTCCCCAACTCTTTCGGCGCTTCACTTCCGCGTTTCCCTCGCCAGTTTTTCTCCCCCCACGATCTCGTCAGGTGGCTTTTTTGCGTCGATCAGCGCCTCCTCTTCGACGGCGCCGCATGCGGGAACATACTAAAACCTTGTTGGTGTCGCCGTCTTTCTATTCCCCTGGTGCACACATGCATCCTACCATCTCCCTATTCATCAGTGCCTTGATGGGAGCCTCACCACCGCTGCAGCCAATGTGAGACGGTTGCAGCTCACCGGAGCCGCGTGGGAGTAGAGGGGAAGGAAGAGAAGGATGCTGGAGCTGCCGCGCAGGATGAATGAAACGGGAGGGGAGGAGACGAGCCATGAGGGGGAAGAAAGGGGATAACGTTTGTGTTTAAATGAGTGTCAGAACGGAAGGTTGTTCCGTGTTTATGTTTTTTAAATCATGGCAAAAAATTAAAATGACCAGTAGATGGAACTGTATGGGAGTAGTACCATTTCCATTTTTTATGCGCATACAACCAAAAATGGACATACTTTGTTCAGAGGATACGTCTCAAAATTAAGAGCCACTGAGCCATCACCGCAAAACTTGTTAATTTTTGGCATAAACAGAGCTGTACATACACCAAGGTTTTTAAGGATTTACCCCAAAAAAGAACGTACATGTCCCATGTATTCCACCACCTCTCCTGTGAGTGAGTGTGTGAGCCCGATCACCACCACTCTCTAAAAAAACTGACAGACGACACGTACGGCATACGTACGTTCGCCGCTAGCTCTCGGCCGTTCTCCACGACGAGCCCACCGCCGTCGGCGAGCTCACGGCGGCGACCTTCTCCACCGCTTGCGCGCCGCCGTCGGGTCCGCCGCTCATCCGCTGCTCGTACGCGTGGCCGAGGTTCCTGAGGCGGTTGAGCTCGGGGAGTATGACGGTGGCGAGGTCGGGCCTGTCCCGTCTCCGCATCTCGGTGCACTTGAGCGCGAGCTTGGCGAATCCGATGGCCTCGTCGACGGGCCAGTCCTTGACGGTGACGTCGAGCATCTGCGCGAACGTGCCGGCATCAACTGCCTTCTCGACGTGGTGCGTGAGCCCCATGGGCGGCCGCGCCGTGACCACCTGCAGCAGCAGCACGCCGAGCGAGTATATGTCCGACTTGACACCCAGCTTCCCCGTCTGCTGGTACTCCGGGTCGATGTAACAGAACGTCCCCGCCGTCGCCGTCAGCCTGTACTGCGTCACGCTGTCGGCCACCGCAGGCGGCACGAGCCGCGCAAGCCCGACGTCACTGATCTTGCTCACGTAATTCCGATCCAGCAGTATGTTCGCGGGCTTGAGGTCGCGGTGCACGAGCGGCTCGGGTTTGGTCTGGTGGAGGAAGAGCAGCGCGGTGGCGATCTCCGCCGCGATCCTGAACCGCTGCGTCCATGGGATCGGCGCCGTGCCGCCACGGCGGAACAGGCGGTCCTCGAGGCTGCCGTTGTCCATGTACTCGTACACGAGGCACCCGTAGTCGGGGCACGCGCCGAGGAGGAGCACCATGTTTGGGTGCCGGATGCAGCTGAGCACCTCCACCTCTTGCTGGAACTGCTTCCTCCCCTGCTGCGCGTCGGGGCGGAGAACCTTGATGGCCACGGGCGTGTGGTCGAGGGAGGCCCGGTACACGGGCCCGTACCCTCCCTCACCGATCTTGAGCGCGTCGGAGAATCGCTCCGTGGCGAGCTCGATCTCGTCGATGTTGTATTTCCTGTAGCGCAAGTCGTGGGAGGAGATGGCGTCGATGGCGCGGACTTTCTCGTCGGCCTCGCGGCGGGCGCGGACCTCGGCGTTGCGGCGGCGCTGCGCCTCCAGGTCGGCGAGGCGCTGCGCGGCCTCGGCCGCCTCCATGGCTGCGCGGCACTTGGTCTTCTCCATCTCGGCCACCGCCAGCGCCGCCTCCTCCGCGTGGCGCGCCTCCTCGAGCCGCCGCGCCTCCTCCAGCTTCAGCAGCTGCAGCTCCTTTGTCCGCTGCTTCGCGTTGATCGCCTCCCTGCACGCCGCGTTGTACATGTCCATCGTCTGCTTCAGCTCCAGCCGTAGCCGCCGCATCTCCACCTCCACCTCCCGCTGCGGCTGCAACAAAATCACCATTGATTATACATGCAGCGATGGGGAATTGAACCCAAATTAGTTAAACCAATGGACGCACGGTGGAATGAGGGGAATTGGTCTCGCGAGGGCTGGTGGCGAGGGAGGAGACATCGAGGTTGTCGCAGAAATCCATGGAGGAGAATCTGGTGCTCTGGCCGAAGTCGAGGTCGCCGGCGAAGGAGTCGTTCGACGCGGAACGATTCGTCGATCGGTACGACCCGTCGCCGCCGTCGGTGCGGACGCCGGAGAGGAGGACGGGCCTTCCCGACGAGGCCGAGATGGAGCGCTCGCGGAACGGCGGCCGCGTGGTCAGCTCCGGCACGGTGCGCCCGTCGACGGAACGCCTCGCCGCCTCCGGCGTCGCCGGCGGCAGCTTCCCCCTCGAGCTCCTCCTCGTGTACGACCCCCCGGCCGCGCTCCTGATCGAGTCGCCGCCGTCGAAATCGACGGACGGCACGCCGCACTTGGCGAGCCTGACGTTCACCGACTTGCCCCGAGCCACCACGTAGATGTTGCAGTAGTCCGGCGCGCCCTTCATCAGGCTGGACGGCACGTCCGCGTTCTTGAATTTCCTGAACAATGCGATTGCGGGAACACGTTATGACGCCGGAATAGGATCAAAACAAACGCCGGAATTAATCTTGATTGGTTTTTTTACTTGGTGAATGCATTTCTGTTGGATGCGCCGAGCGCGATGCTCTGGATCTTGTTCGTGGTGATGAACTCTATGATGGCCTTTGACACGTCTGCCTCTTCCAGTACCACCTCTGATACGTGCACCTGGTTCATCATCAACCATGGAACAAAAAAATTGTGTTATTGGTACAATGCCACATTTTCTTGTGTTAATCTGAAATTGTTTTTGGCCAATCAATTACCCCATTCCTGGTGCAGAATCCTCTGAAGGGGACAAAGATCTCCCTCATTTCAGCCTCCAACGCACCCTGCGTCGCCTCCGCCATGGCGAATCCATCTGCGCCAAAATGCAGATCATCATCAGTTCTTGAATGCATGATCTCCTCTGTTTCTGAGATCTCTTGCAAATGCAGAGACGGCAATGGCTGGTTTTTGGTGACGTACGGTTGGCGGCAAGAGGGTGGACGGCGACATGGAGGAGGATGATGTGGGAAGCGCCGGAGAGGAGGTGGTCGACGACCCACTTCACGGCCAGCTGGCTGTTCCGGTCACGGTCGATGGCGACGACGATCGTCGACGACGGCAACGGGTGAAGGCCCGACGGCGACGTGGCCCGGTGCTCATCGGGGCTGAGGGGACCTCCTCCTTGCATCGTGCCTCCTTGCATTTTTTTTTCCCGTGAACTCAACTCACCGTTGTTATAGCCACCGATCGTCGCCGCGTAGACCGAGATGGATGGTGGTGATTTGCCGGCCGGTCAATGGATCATGCGATGGAGAGAGTAGGATGGTGGTGCAAGGAAGAAGAGGAAGAGGGGGCAGAGAGGTTGAGAGAGAGAAGGTTGTTCTTCCCTCTCCTCTCCTGCTCTGTCCTTCTCCTCTCTCTTCCTTGCCTCCAACCTTCCTCTCTTCCACCTCTCCAAGGCTGCCTCCTCCCCTTTCTCTACTTCTTGGAGCTAAATGCCATGGCAATGGAGCAAGGACAGCCTCATACTATTCTTGCACCTTTTCTTTTCTTCTCTTTCCCATGTTTTTTTTTTCTATCAACAATTTGACTGAACAGCCTAAAATAAGGCGTAATTCGGCTTGTAGAGAAAAACAGGGAGAGGTAAAAAATGGAAAGGGAAGAGAAACAGGGGATGATAAGACCTAAAAATGGTTCCAATACAGCTCTACTCTACAAGATCCACAATAATCCACAGTTTATTCCCCTACTTATTATTCCAGCACACGCATCGCGTGCTCTACATAATCTATCCTGTTTCCAGATCATGGATAAAAATTTGAAAATTTTTCTTGTTCTAGCATCTTAATTAACCCCCAGATCCTCTCACTTGACTATGCTATGTACAAACTACAAAACTGTACACTTCCTAGTATTATTGTAGACCGGTGAATGGTTTTACAAGGTCAGGTAGGTCTTGATCATCGTTGAGCCGGTCGAGTCAGAGAGGAGATGTCTGACAAGGTTCATTCGCATTTGGTTTGGCGCGATTGCGAACATGTAGAATGCAAAGAGTATGAGATCCACTGAAGAAAGCGTCGAACCAAGGAATCCTCGCCACATCCTGATAGTACAATGCAGAGTGATGAACACTTGTTGGGTGACAATCTTCAGGTCATATATAATAATATCTGCAAATAGAGTTTAGGAAAAAAAAAAGGAGGCAAATGCAACTAAGAGTGGAATTACCATTTGGGCAACCGGAAAAAGGTTTCAAAGAATGTCTGGATGCCTTCATTATTCAGTTGGATTATCAAAGCCAACCCAAATAGGAAGAACGATCGTTGACGTTTCCGTTCTTGGGGCCATAGTGTCCTCCATGCTGCAATACCAGATATAAATTAGTATCTCTCCTTAATAAAAGATAGAAATTAGTGCCAGAAAATGTTGCTGACATATGCAACATTTTACTGAAAAAAATTGTCTTCATCATGAATGAATTATATTGGTGAGATATTTGACCAAATTGAATCAAGACCAGAAGAATGCTTACCACGCATTGATGGACTGAAACTCTGAGAGCTTCCGGGTAAATATTGTCCAGAATAGGCACGGTTTCTCAAGATATCAGATATCACAGATGCATATCTTGGAGCTTCAGACAATGATCTAACCACTGAGTATCCTAGAATTTAAGAGAATAGATGTTACTGCCTGAAAATACAAAAGCAATGGGATATACGGATTTAGGATTTGTTAGTACCGGTTGCAGGATGCACCATACTTGCTGCAGCACCAAATGCAAGATTTTTCTGGTCTGTATTTGGTAAGGACCCTCCAACAGGAATATAGGACCACTCCTGAAATCAAAGGTTTAGCATTTCGATTAAATTTCAGTTCACTTTTGGAAGAGAAACAAATCCTATTTCTCTGCGATGAGTAAGACAAAAAAAAAAATACTGACACAATGTACCTCCTCATATACTTTTAGAATACGAACTCCCATCGCATCCAACCGAGACATTAATCGCCTTTTGAGGAGATCAAAGGGCATGGCTTCTTTAGAAGCTAGGCATGTTTCCTGTGATGAGATAATTATCATCAAGAAACACAAAAAAAAACACGGAAAGTTACTGGTTATAACTAAATGGTGATAAAGTTTTCATATAGACCTCAAAGAAAACTCGTGTGGATGTCATGGGCATGGCATAGAGGAATGTTGGATTTGCTTGCTCAGGAAGTGAGAATCTCTCTTTGAAACAATCTCTGTAGTCCATGAAAACCATTAAGCTGGGATCATATGGATTGTTTTCCACCTGAAAATTTTCAAATCATTCTAAAAGAACAACTAGTAACCAAATAATATGTCTAAATTTTTAGCTTGAACAATATGAACATAGTGCTAATAGAAACACAATGATTGAAGGAGATGTTTCAATAGGATTTCTGCATACCTCGACTTCTACACCATATGCAGTCTGCACACAAACACGTGGACCACCAACCTCGTACTCTAGAAGCCTACCAGATGCTGCTCCAGATGCAACAATGGCAAGCCTGCAATGTACCTCACGGTCCCCTTCACAACAGACTACCCGATGTCCATCCGGAGATTCCATTATCTTATCCACCTTCGAGTTGAGATATGTGACACCAGCGTCATAACATCTGAAGTATATGTTTTGATCAATCATTTTGTATCACTTTGCTTGCTCTCTTGAATCAACATTGCTTACCTTCTCAGCAACTCTTCATGCAGCAAGTCCCTGTGCACCCTGCCATACGCGCGGCCAATCATTATTGGCTTGTTACCATCTAGGTAGACAATAGTATCCTTCCAAACATGTTCAATACAGCTCTCTAGTCCAAGATCTGGATATTAAAACATCAAGTATCATTAGATGTTAAATTATGATGGCAATGTTATACAATGCTAGAAATAATATGGTACCTTTAAATTCATCCTCCCAGACACCGTAGTTGTTCGTGAATGGAAGATCGGGGCCAATGAGACCTACGTTGAGCCCTTTCTTGGCTGACTCTGCTGCTAGGGATAAGCCAGCAGGACCACAGCCAATGATGACCAAATCAAGTACTGAATTTTCATCAGGTATAGGCAACAGCTGCACAGAAATATTCAGGTCACGTGCTTTATATCTTGAGGTACTCCTACTTATTATATATTCCTTCCAATCCAAAGTTTGAGGAAATAAACTAATAAAATATTGATTGTGCTGATAAGAATGTTTAAAAATTTAGTTAAGTTATTCGCACTCCTAGCAGTACCTAGAAACTTGAACAATTTCCTGGTTGTCCTGGTCAAGAACCTCAGGAACATATCACAGAATAAATGGCATAGTTTTGGGGGAACTGTGCCAATTATACTTTAGACTAGAACTCAACTTGATTGCTTGAATTATATAAATTGAATGGTGCCACATTGGGGTGGAAATGTCATTCACGTACACTTCATCACATTCAACTCGACTGCAATTTGCAGAACAGTAATACAGCCGTACCTTCCAAGTTGCATCCGAAGGTGTAATTAATCAGCACGGTATGCTACTGTTATGTTATCGCCTAATTAAAACCCTATAGGAGAAAGAAGTGGAGAATAGTCCAAGTCCAAGCTCCACGGATATGGCAGCCGCCAGTATGGCTGTATGGGCAAGAAGAGGGTGCTCCTGATTTGTTTTGTCAACCAGTGTAATGGCATGATAGCAAAGCATCCTGTGCATCTAGCTACATTCCACATGTGTCCTAGCACACGCATGGTACTCCTATAATGAGGTGCTGCAAGTTGCAATGCAACAGTGATATTGTTGACGAATTCCCTTTTTTTTTTTTATTTTGCAATGCATGCAGTTTGGTTGGCATCTCGCAAAAAGAAAAAAAAATGGCAGCGGGGGTGAATTCTCTATAAGCTAAGTACCGATCAACAGCATGTTCGTATAATCCTAACTGCTAGCTACTGTAGTAAAAGTGAAGTAAATCTCCTCCTTTGTTCAACAAACAATAAGCAAAGGAAAAGTTGAAACAAATTTGTAACCGTGACCATGGATTATATGATGGATGGACTATAACTAATCGTGCAGTAACAGGAGAGGAAGAAGCGGTGAATTGAATTACCTTGGAGGAGATCTTGGACTGGCTTTCCATGGCCTTGGACGCCTGCATTTGCACATAGAGCAGCTCGCCGCCGCCGCCCTTGACGTAGTCCTCCTCGTCGGCGAACTCCACCTTCAGCCGCCCCGCCGCCACGCCGCCACCGCCGCCGCCGTCCTTGTTCTGCTTCTCCGTCGCCGCCACACACCTCACCATCCATCCCGTTCTCCCGCCGCGCACCACCCTCCTCCTCCCCTCCGCCGCCGCCGTCGCCGACGCACCCCTCGCCCTCTGCCCGCCTCCCCACGCGGCCGCCCCACGGCAGCAGCCGAACGGCGGCGCCGACACGGCGGTCGCGCCCGCGCCCGCGCCGGAGAACTCCATTGCGACGTCCTTCCACGTGTACGCTGGAGGAGGAGGATAGGTATGGCGCTCGCTGCGTGCCACGCGAGACTGCGACTGTTCTGCTGGTCTCTGCTGCTGCTGCCATTGTGGAGGGAGGCGAGGGGGGTTTGGAGGAGACGGTATCCGGGAAGTGGCACGTGGCGGGAGGCGATTGGGCACGGGCCCACCAATCAAGGATATGGTTCGCTTTTGGGGGCAGCGGCGAGGGCGTGACTCACCTTCTCCTCTCTTCACCCCGTCACCCAGTGTTGGGGCCCACGTGTCAGTGGGTAGGGTGGGCCGGATGTAAATGGGCTGGGATGTCTCAATAGTTATATTTGAAGAAGAATTTATTTGGGCCTTTTCTTGACCTTGACGTCTCAACTCCTAATTTCCCTGTCCAAAAGGGAAATTAATTCGATCGGACTCGTGAGCAGTTTGAAGGCCCGTCCGCCTGTCGATAGAAGAATCTCCTTTTATCTCCCTTATTATTATTTTGCCTACTGCTAACAGGAATTTGATGATGTTTCAATTTGTTTATTATTTTGTTTCGTATGCTGCTACCGCTTGTTGAAATGTTTAATGTGTATGTCCCTAAATTTGCCAACCATGTCACTAGTTTTTTCTTGTGTTTTCTTGCAAATGTCCAATGACCTTTTTTTTCACACTATTTAGCTGAATGTTTCTCTCGACCATCCATTAAAACATGTAAAATCCGACGCCTAGTCTTGTCCTTATAAAATTCATATTTTTAAAAGATACTTAGAAGACCAAGTTTTCAAACACTATAACCAAAACAAATATATCTATCAATTATATTATTAAAAGAGCCTTGAAAGGAGGCTCCATATTTGCTCTGGAGGCTAGAAATTCCCATGTTCATTGAAGAAAAAGAAAAAAAGAGTTACAGTAAGAATACAATTTATGAATTTCAGGATTAAAAACTAAGGGTAGAATCCATATAGAAATACAAATTCAGGAATAAATAAAATTTTGTAATTAAAAAAATAAGAAAACATGAAAGAGGGTCTAGAATCCATATAGAAATACAATTTATGAACAACTAAAATTCGGAATTTAAAAATAAAAAAATTTAAAATACGGACTAGAGTCCATATAGAAATAAAATTTATTTTTTCTCAAAAAAATACAGTTTATACATAATTAAAATTTAGAAAGGAAAAAATAGTTAGACTAGGAATACAATTTAGGAATTATAAATAAGAAATATTGAAAGAAAGGTTATAATCAATATAGAAATACAATTTAGGAATAACTGAAATTTTTGAAATTAAAAATAAGAAAATATGAAAGAGGGTCTAGAGTCAATATAGTATCAATTTAGGAATAACTAAAATTTTCGGAATTAAAAAATAAGAAAATACGAAAGAGGATCTAGAGTCCATATAGAAATATAATTTATAAATAATTTAAATTCGGAATTTATAATAAGAAATTTAAAATATGGACTAGAGTCCATATAGAAATATAATTTACAAATAATTTAAATTTGGAAATAAAAAATACAAATATGAAAAGGAAGTCTATACTCCATATAGGAATTAAACTATTTTAAAAAATTGAATTTCAGAATAAAACTAAATGCAACTAAAATAGGAAAAAAATCAAAGTAGACATATAAATAGAACCTAATCTAATACAAGTGACAATATTTTTGTAGAATCAGTGTAGATCTAGATTTTTAAAATGGTTAAGATCTAGATGTACGCATAAAAAGGAAAATAGAGTTGTAGTTGCATTATATAAAGCAGCCTACAATACATAGAAATTACACATATTAATGCAGACTAGATATACAGCTAAACATGAAAAAATAGATAAAAGGCTAAGGTTGCATAGTCACACAGAGTCGATCAGGACTGTTAGCCAATCTGGAAAAAAAAAAGAAGACGACTATTGAGTCCAAATAGAAATTTAGAGGGCGCAACCAGAAAAGACAAATGAAAAAGTAAACCGTAGTGTAGACTAAATTTCTATTTGGATTGTGAGATCACGAAAAAAAAACATTGGAAAAAAAACATAACTGATTAAGCTAGCGCTCATTTACACCGATCCTCTTTATTTTTCTAATGCTAATCGGTTACCTATTCAGACTTTTTTTTCACATTGTGAAAAGCAATAGAATGTGGCATTGGGCAAGTGAAGCGACGACGATGATGAAGGGGTGAGAATGCATGATCAATAGAGCATGGCGTACGGGAGTATTGACTAAACTGACATGCTAGCGAGAAGCAAACCACACTACATGAAATCATCATCATCACTCACAAGCAAGTTAAGAGTAGATAAGAAAAAACATACACAACAACTATGCCAACACGAAGGAGATCTTTTGTGGTAGTAGTTATTGATCTCTCTAGATGGTAATGGTCAAGTGGCACAATGCGCATCTCGGCTCAAATGCCGCATCTTTTCTCCTTCACAAACAAACCCAATGCAACTTTGGCCAATTTGCTGACTTCACAGAATCTGATATCTTTTCTTCACGTGCCCTCTCGGTGGAGGCTTTTAAGCAGTTCCAAACCTCGGTAATTAACTCTCTTGAATAATGCAAGGACTTCAGAAGAGGAAGAAGATCAATGGACATACTTATGGAACTCAAACATATACGGAACATTTAACTATTTGCCACTTTTATGGATGACACTTTAACTGAGTCTATGATAAGTGGGGCCGGCTGAGTCACTGACAGTGGGTCCGGATGGCCTTTCATATGTCATTCTATCCATAAGAGTGGCAAAAGATTAATTATTTCCTAGAAATATGTTGAGAAGGAAGAACTTTGAAAGACCCATCAAGTCAACTTAACGGTTGACATAACCATATCCTGGACATGTTAAGGTGTTCGAACACATTATGGATGTATGGGTAGCTCTCAAGTTTTTCTAGTAATGGAAACAAAGAAGACACTTTAATTCCCTGGAATTAAAAGAAGACACGTTGAATAGTTTGGCTAATGTCACATCTTTGGTGGAATAAGAATCTATAGTAAATTAACTAGTCGACTCAGGAATCATGCACACAGTGGTCATTGACCTCACCATATATCCGATAAATACTAATACAGCTTGTGCAACACCCATATCTGGTTTATTCTCTTTTCGAGCCGCCAAATGGTTGGTCATATCTGGAAACTTTAAACTGCCTGTCACAAGTGCAAATAAAAATCCATATAAAGAAAAAGGAAAAATACTAGTACTCGATTCTGGTAGAAAACTTTCTACGTCTAGTCCTATCAGAGTGCATATTGAAACAGACAAAGTGGGCGTCAAAGCTGAAAGGGCCAATATCTACACGACAGAGCAGACATACAATTAATTCAAGAATTGGTAATCAAAGTTAATTACCAAATTTAGAGATGGAGCACTAATTCTCGATGCTCTCTACAGTTCTACTCTTACCTTTAGAATTTGCACCTTAAACTGAATGCTCTTCGAATGATCATCTCGGCCAAGTTTTACCAACAAATGATATGAAGGTGTATCAGAATATGCTACAATCAAAGCTATCCCCCCGGCTATTTTTTCCTTGCTAATAAAAACTCCAATGAAAATTCAATCATTTAATCTCGAAATGAATTGTTCCTTTATGAAAATTGGCAATTTCAATGTTATCTGACGATGAAAGATCATTGTGAAATCCACGCAAAAAAATCATCACAGTCATGGTCGGATCCCAGTTTTATGTCGTATAATATTTGTCGGTTGATTTTTCTAACTACATAAAGAAATGTAGGAAAAAGTCACCACAACTTGAAAATCTAGAAATATCATTTTCTTGTTGCAAGGCTTAATATTCGGGGTAATAGGCTACCAGCATTTTGAATTGATTTAAAAGCATAGTTTCTCCTAGATTAGTGAAGGCAAATTGCATAAGCATGCCGAAGTCAGCAGCAACTCATGTTTATATATTTGTGGCCTCCCTTTGGAATGAATACCCTTGCACGACCAACTCTATATAATTTACAAAATGCTTTCGAACACGAATGGTCGAAGCTTGGGAATAAATGTGAAATAATTGGGGTATATATGTGTTTTAATACTATATACCAAAAGAATAACTCAACCATTAGTATGCATAAACAACTAATTATCCTAGAATCCTAGCATATACTATGTACAAGTTGAGGACTAGTATGTAAATTGGACAACATAAAGAGAATGAACTTTTCGCTAGCTATATATATAAACCTCTGCCTGTCCATTTCTAACTAACAAGCTAGACACCTTCATAAACATGGACATATGGATGGATTGGATATGATGTAGCATGAGTGCAATTATAGTTTCATAAAAGGTTTGATATCTACTCATGCTTGGAGGGTGACAGAAGAGAGTGAGCACACGTGGTTGTTTTCTTGCATACATGATGCGCTTGTGCTTGGAGCTACGCGTGCTCACTTCTCTTTCTGTCACCTCCATCTCTTATCTAGATCTCTCCCTCACTCCCTCTCTCTATACTTATTGCACTCTCTTGTTTTTTACCATATAGTAGCAACATAAATGCAATTTATATTTTAATCTTCACATAAGCTATATATTTTCATCGTTCTGGTACTTGCATGCAGATCTAGAGCCATACAAGTTGTTTACACCCTAAATTGATAATGGAGTGCAAAATCTGCTTGCAAGCTAGGATTCATTGTAAAGAGTTTTGTATGGTCAGGTTGTAAGCCATGTCATTGGGGCTATATATATACACACACATACATACTTAAAACTATCTGTCAATCAAGGATGTTGCAAGTCGGGTGCCTTTTCAGAACAAGCACAAGATTATGTTAGGGCTAGATTATAAATTTATAATCCCCTAAAAAGGTCTAGATTATAATGGTTTAAATTTTATTGGATACACATAATTATGTACGAACTACGGAAAACATACCTTCTATGACTTTTTTTGTATACTTTGAGGTACGACATGACTAGACTAGTTGGGGAATTCTCCCTATCATGGAATAACAATTATATTAGGCATGTTAACACCATGAAAGTTGGGATGTTGATGGTCATCACAGCTCGCCAATCTATGAAGAGTAAATTTAAGATAATTGTTTCAGGGTAAAAGTTGCATAAAACCCTAAGTATTATGATCAGATGGCATATAAATAAATCAAAAAAAATCCATACTAAAGGTGAGGAGCCAGAAACGGGCTTCATTGTGGGCTGGTCAGCTGATGCTTTTGGTTGGGCCCTATTTATCTTCAGTTTTCTCCTATACTTAGCTAGTTAGCTTTTGGGGGAAAGAACTCGGATGGTTTGTAAACCAACAGAGAGCTAAATGCCCAGTGATTGTAATCCACCCTGGGCTATGCTATCTTCTATTGGAGGCCTAATGCACATTTAAATGGGTCAAAACTTGCTTTAGCACCAAAGATATACATGCAAAATAGGCTGGCAACCTGAGCTAACTCTCAGTCCAATAACAAACTAATTCAATCTTCATTATGCTGAGGGGCCCAAATTGAGAGGAAGACATGCATGGTGTTATTTTCCGAATAGCTAAAATAGGCTGGCGACCTGAGCTAACTCCCAGCCCAATAACAAACTGATTCAATCTTCACTATGTTGGGAAAAATTAAAGGGGCCCGAATAGAGAGGAAGACATGCATGGTGTTGTTTTTCGGATCAATAGCTAGTTTTCTGTCGACAGTTTTTAGGGGGTGAAAATTTTCGGTTTTTTTGGACCATATTGCTTCAAGATTCGTGGCCACACAGACTCGAACCTGGCTAAAGGAAGGAAAGGCATCCATACCATACATTCATCCATGGTGTACAATTCCGATCAATGCATCCATGGTGTAGTTATATCTTAGTTATATATGAGTTACATCCATGGTGTACAATTTCGATCAATGCATATTTTTCGCTAGCTGTCGGAATGCCAAAATTCACGAAATCCGGTCAAAATACGCTATTTTCCAGATAAGATTCAAAAACTAAAATTTGAACTTAAACCTCGGTTTTTATCAGAAAGCTGCCGAAATCCAACTGGTTTTACCGAAATCTCGACCGTGAAACAATGGGTTCGAAAAGAGCATTACTTAATCAAATTTTGGTCTAGTCAGAATTCGTATGAGGTAATCGAAAACCAAAAGAAAAAGGTAGTTGTATTTTTGCTTTTTAAAAGTGTCAATATTAGAAAAAAAAATGTTAGAAAATTGGAAACTTATTCTAAGTTGCATAATAATTTTCATATAGACATTATTGGCTTGCCAGTTACTATAAATTTGATAAATTCACATTGACAAATACAAAATATACAATATATGTAATAGCGAATGCAAAGATTTGATGCACATATCACATCGAATATTCAGTGCCTTATTTCTAAATTAAAATGAAACTTTCCCCTTCAAAAATTTTATCTAGATTCAATATATTTTGAAAATTTATGTCTAAAATATACTCCTAATGCCATGGTATTATTAGAAAAAAAGTTTCCTTAATTTTTCATATTATATTTTATTATTCAGTTTAAAATATAACGAATTCTACGGGACGGATTTTGCTGAAATTGTGAACCTTGGTTACATCTAAGATTCTAAATTATACAATAGTTACATGTAACTATTTTTTTAGCTGGATAATGGTTGACGGTTACATACGTAGTTCATTGCTTTTTGGGCGATTCCATTTATTCTTCTCAAATTGATTTGTGAAGTCGAAATTTGAATGTACTGATTGTGTACATGTACTTGCGAAAGATCTAACGCGAACGGTGAATTCGCACGAACACCTGAACTTTTCTCTTTAAAGCGCCGTGTGGTTTTCTTTTCTAGTAAGCTTATATTCTGAAAGTCCGTATGTTAATTCGGATTCGGATTCGAATCCAAATGTTTTTAATAGAATGATCCTATGTAAAACTCTACGTATAAATTTTCTGTGAAAACTTCTCGTAGCGAGCCATACACCCACATGGAGCCGGGCCGAACATGTGATGTACTTGTAGGGTCCGACATTTCAAACCGTAGAACAGCAATCTCGGCGGTTATCGCATCATATACAAGTATTTTCCATAGCCTTTTACAACATCTTTTCCTTTTACTATCGAAGAACGCGTACATGCCCGTGCTTTTCGTAGCTTTCAGCGCCATCCATTGCCATGGCACACACAAATGTCACAATGACACAAAATCGTATCAACTATCAAATCATGGGCATCTAGCTAGCCAGCAATAACGGTCTCACGTGTCCCTCACGTTAGCGGCGGCCGCGAAAGACGTGCACCCGGACGAGGAAAAGAAGGTCGCTAGGCCCCGTATTCCATTCCACTTGTGGAACCAAAGAAAAAAAAAAGCAAGGGAATACGGCCACAAAAGACGCACATATAGCCGTAGCTCCTTGTCTCTACCCTTTTTTTTTTGGTGAACTTCTTGTCTCTACCCTACACCTTTGGAACTCTAGCTTTGGATATGTAATCCATTTGACACACGAAAAAAAAAAGAACAAAAGAAAATAAGGCGTCATGTGGCTTCAAAACCACGGCGCCCTGCTTAACAAAGTCAGTGTGCTGCTGGTAATGAACGCTACTACTCAATCCAATTAAGGGCTTAGTACGAATCTTAGGTGCAGCAACAACGGTCAAGACAAAATGTTGCATAAAACATGGACGGAATCAGTGCCATAAGTACTGTCAGATGATGTTTAATTTAACTTAAGCACAACCAACTAAACAGATCATGTCATCGTGTAGCTCATGTGCATTCTTGCACTTGCAAATCGGCCGTACGTGGCGAGGAGTCAAGCAGACGTGCACGAGCTCGAGTGGATTTCCTCTGCTTTCTTTTCTTGCTGAATTTGCTGGTGAACGGGAGGAGTACGGGACAAGCGGCAAACTGAAACAGCTACAGCCCACAGAACTATACACATGGCCGTGTGGTCAAAACAAAGGAAAGATACCCACGTTTTTCAAGTGGAGAGTGAAGTGTCGTGATCGCAAGGGAATAATACTATTATACTTCAGCAGTCTATTCATGTGATTTGCATTTTTGCAATTATTACTAACTAACTTATGATATCAACGAGTCTATGGATACAGATGTAAACAATGACAATGCAAACCTAACAGCTGTTACAGTGGTTCTGTTTGGTCAACTAGAGCTCCAATACTACGCAATATAACATCCATGGATCATCGATCGTGCAGAGTACTAGTGACGATCAAATATTGACAAAGTTGCTATGTACTGAGGCAAGGTAATTAATAAAAGTAGAATAAAATTTTGACCTCCGGGTTTTATAATCCACCATGGCAGGACATGGTTTTGAGTCCCACAGGATCACATATTCTCTCGTTGATAACATGGTGATGACGCGCTCATATCTGCAGCTACCTACACCCTTTTGTCCTATTATGCACCGTCTAAATAACATATTATTTTTTTTAGATAGCAAGTAATTCAGAGAGAGAAACTTGTCGATTGTTCATTCCACGTCATCCAGCAACCATTTCCAAGTAGTACAAGTCTCCAGGTCATAGGGTGTACATAAGGTGATGCAAACCCAAGCTAAGTGTGTTCACCCCTTTTCAACTCAAATAATTAAATGCAAAGAGAGCTATCATCAATAGCAGGAAGAAAGGATCAAGAGTTAGAACTTGGAAGGCCCAAAGAGAAAGTGGCCTCTGCTTTTTTGCCCCTTCTTGTGGAGCTCTCTGTTTGATGCTTTCTTCTCTTTAGCTATCACCCATCCATCTAACTAGGAATCAAATCTAAAAATTCTAATTATCCTTGTTGCATCAATTCTATTTTTTATTTTTTTTTCAAAATCTTTCTTGCACCAATTCTCTGTTTTTCCTCCCCAAAAAGGTTTTCTTTCTTGCACCAATTATTTGTTTTTCCCAAAAGAAAGTTTCCTTCTTGGCTCTTGTACCAATTCTTTGTTTCTTTACAAGAAAAAAGAATTCCTTTATCAAACCAATTCTTCACCGTTTTTCCTTGTTTGACCAAAACTAGTCTATTTGGCATATATACCCATGGGGCCATCTCTTGTTCCACAAGGGCCCTGGTGGTCATGGGGAATCAGAGAGCAGGGCATGCACAGCACAATATGGTGGCTTGAGAGGATGGAAGAGAAGACGAACAATGGGGGAGGAGACGGTGGCCTGAGATTCTCCCTCCAGTTCGATCCCGGCAAGCTAGGGCTTGATCGTGCTCTGCTCAACCTCCCAATCTCTGCTCTGCTTAGCCATCTGCTAGGCCGGAGCAAGACGACGGCGATGGCGGAGGGTGGCGGCGCCGGCGATACCGCGGCGGGCGTCACCGTCATGGCATCCGCCTTTGCTGTCTACCTCGTCGCGATGTACGCCTCCGATGATCGCCGGAAGAAGCCTCGCCGTCCTCTCCGGCTGCGCTCGCGCCTGGATGTGCTGAATTCTGGTGCGTTTCGTTTCTTGGATTCTTTGCTCTTTGTGTGTTGTTTTGATTTGTTTCGTGTTGATTTTTTTTTTTTGGCTGAAGCAGATCATAGACCTCGAGCTCTGCCTACGCCGGATGACGGCCTCCGGATTCTCTCGTCAAATGTAAGTTGCTACAAATTTCAGTTCCTGATGATCGGTGAAACTTACCTGAAATTTCGGGAACAAATTGAGGAGCTGTGATTGATTCTTCCTCTCTTTCCTAAGGATGAATCATTCGACAACGTGATCCACGGCGCATCGGTCGGAGCCGGAGACGACGAGCCAGATATCGTGGCGCGAGTCGCGATGAACCCCACCGCCGCCGCCGCCGACATGGCCGGAGAAAACGCCGACGAAACGGAGCGCAACGACCGATCAGAAGAGGAGGAGACGTCGAGGCTGAAGGAGCTGTGGCTGTCACTCATGGAGCGGGAGCAGCGGCTGCAGCTGCGGCAGGCGGAGCTGGACGAGCTCCGAGACCAGTCGGCGGCGGAGGCGAGGGAGCGTGAGCTCGAGCTCGAGCGCCGCGTCGCCGCCGCCGCCGTGGACGCGCGGCTGCTCGAGCTGAAGGCCGCCTCGCTGCAGGACGACAACCGCCGCCTCGCGGCGCAGGCGGCCGAGCTCGACGCCGTGGGCGGCAAGCTGGCGCGCGCCAGGGAGAAGCTCCAGGACCTCAGATCGCGCGTGCAGCGCGAGCAGGAGGCGTCCGAGCGCGACGCGGCGGCGATGCGGGAGAGGCTGGCCGAGATGGAGAAGGGCGCCAAGGCGAGGGAGCGCGCCGCGGCGGTGGAGGCGGCGGCGATGAGGGAGAGGGTGGAGGAGATGGAGAGGAAGGGGGAGGAAAGGGAGAGGGCGATGGCAGAGGAGGCGGAGGCGGCGCGGAGGAGGGTGGAGGAGATGGAGAAGGAGGTTGAGGAGAGGGAGAAGGCGGTGGCGGCGGAGGCGGCGGCGCTGAGGGCGGCGAACGCCGCGCTGGAGGAGGAGAACATGGAGCTCGCGCTCAGGCTGCAGGAGGCAGAGCAGACGGCATCCACTGTTAATCTGGTGCTCGAGGTAATTAATTGAACTCATCTGTTTTTCTTTACTCTAATAGTAATGCAGTAATTGTCAATATTATTTTTTAGAAATTTAGGATTGATATATTTTTGGTTGTGTAGAATTATGTCTCGAAAAGTTAATTGTGGCGAGTTTTTTACAGCATTTTGACATTTGATGGAAATGATCAAATAACTAAAAATTGTATTGTTTGCATAACAAGTAAAAATTGGATGATGAATTTGTCTAGGTATTCTGGATTATTGAGAATATAGCTCTTGACTTATGAAAGGGTTGAAAGGTTGTTTGTCTTATGGTTTTTGCAATTTTGTGGCAAAATGATCTTCGTCGTGTCCTTTTGGTTTGGAATAAAAGTAGGGGCTGAAATGTGTTCCAAGTATTCCTTTGGTCGTGTCACTGTCACAGCTTTAATTTGACTTAAAGGTTGTTTTAGCGAATTAGCCTTCCACAACCTTGATTTTTATCATAATGCTAAGGTCTTAGAACCTTCTGGGATTGAATTATTGGTTGTTGTTTATTTAGACTATAGCGTGACGTGACGCAATTAAACGATAAGGTAAGCCATTAGTTTATGTTATGTTTTTCAATTTGGTCAGTATGATCTAAGAAGCAAATTAGCCATCTTTTCTTGTAAGAAGCACGTTTTGCTTGTCACGTCTTTCACCGATTCGTTTTTTTCTATCCTTAATTTCCACTGCTTGAAAAAGTCGGATTTACTGTTTTCTTCCTGATTTCATTAGTTAATGCTATGCTTCTAACTGACATTAACATGTGACACGTGATAAGATATTTCGAAAAATCACTTTAAACAAATAAATCTTACAATTGTGTTGACTTTTTCTTGCCATTTGATAAAGTACCTCAAGTTTGTATGAAAGAAAAAGAAAGATGGAGCATCTAAAGCAAATTAAAGCATGGAGATTTAATTAAATTTATAGAACTAGTGTCACTGTTTTACAAAGGAAGAAACAAACAATATGCATGCCACCTTTATCTGAGACAAACAAGCAGGGCAATCCCTATTCTATGAACTTCAGATTTTCCACATGTTTCAAAACAGTGCATACATACTGCTTTCTGCAAGTGTCAATTTCACTTCACCAAAATAGTGGACAGTACACGGCTCTGTTCTCAAACATGTTATACATGTCGAATTGTCCATCATTCTGATTTCTGAAAGAAACGACAAAGCAAGTTCATCACGTCTTTTTCTTTTTGTGTCACTCACGTAGGAGGACGTGGCGAAAGAGGCGAACTACCTTCGAGAAACCAACGAGAGGCTGACGAGGCAGATCGAGCAGCTGCACAGCGACCACTGCGCCCACGTGGAGGAGCTCGTCTATCTCAAGTGGGTCAACGCCTGCCTCCGCCATGAGCTGCGCGTCTACGTCGACGGCGAGCATGACGCCGCCGCCGGTGGCGACGGCGGCCGCGTGTCGACGGCGAGGGATCTGAGCAAGAGCATGAGCTTCCGGTCCAGCGAGAAGGCCAAGGAGCTCATGCTCAGGTACGGATCCCACGCCCTCGACGGATTCGACCCCTCCATCTTCTCCCCACTCCACGAGTCCCTCTATGGCGACGGTGACGGCGACGAATTCGAGCGTCGCAAGCCGAACGCCGTCGCCGACGAGCAACCTCGGAGCCCCGCCATGTCGGCGGCGGCGATGACCGACGGTGCGGGCGCCGATTCGCCGTCGAGACGTGCTGCGGGGCATGGCGGAAAGCTCAAGTTCTTGGGGAACATCAAGAAGCTTCTCCCGACGAGCAAACGTGGCCATGGTGGCGAGCGGAGGAGAAGCAAGAAGTCTGCGGCGGCGGCGATGGCGATGCCGCCGCCGCGGGACGAGCACCTGGAGAAGGCGATGGAGTGGCTGTCGAGCCACGACTCGGTGCTGGACGACGACGACTCGTACGAGAGCACGCCGATGACGTCGTCGTGCGAGCGGACGCCGCTGAGCAGCGTGACGACCGCGGGGTCCACGCGCGGCGGCGGCGAGACGGTGGCGGCGGCGGCGTCGAGGGTGCTGGAGGCGGAGACGGCGCGGACGAGGAGCGACGTCGGGGCATCGTACGGGCGGGAGGCGGCGAGCCGGTACCACGCGCTCCGGCCGGACCACCCCGCCGCCGCGTCGCCGGAGAGGAGGGAGCTGAGGAGGCGGTCGGAGGAGCTGAGAAGCCCAGCGGCGATGTTTGCAAGGGGTCGCGTGCATCAAGTTCAGAGCAACGCTTGATAACCACTCCTACTTCATAGTTCACACTGGACGGCTGGTGTATTGACAGATTAACAGAAACCTGCATGTGAGACATGGAATATGGTTAACTAGCCAGTTTTTTCAGCTGATTTTGTATGTGTATGTACAAACTGGTATGCTACAATGTTAAAGGGGGTTTGTGGCTCGTGAGCTTGGATGACTATGGAAGGGAAATGGTGCATTTGGGATTTAGGATCAGAGATGAACATGCAAATGGATGTTTTAGGTTGGTGTGGGTGAATGCCTGAAATGAATGGCCGGGCCGAGACAAGAACAGAATCAATCCGTACTGCGCAGTACTAGTAATTGGGCCTCAAAAGCAAACAAAAGTTCGTCAACCAAGCTAGCCTTGGCTGCCAAAGCAGCCGACCTACTGATATGGAGGAGCCCACAATGCAAGAGGCAGCCTTCTCTTCATTTTATGAAGTGCAGCTTCAAATTTTTCTTATTCATATTATATTCTGTCATTTGACATAATCCCCATATTTGTTAGGTTGTTTAGTCATAGACCTTTGTTTTGTACTTTAATAACTCTAAGATACCGGTTTCCTAATTAACCTGTATAATTCAGGCTCCTTTGAATTATAAGATTGTGAAAATGGAGAAGTAGAAAAACACATGATTTTCACAGAAATAGTAGCTCTTTGGAATGTAGGAATGTAAAAATGTAAAAAATAGAAAAATCATAGAAATATAATATAAATTCATATGCAAAACAAATAATTGAAAAACATAGTAAACTTATACAAACATGAGTTTGAATAGGGCGCATGAAAAACATATGAATTTTTAGAGCCTTTGAGAACCACAAAACAAATCTCCATACGTTATATTAGTAATCAACAATCAATAAGTACACCACAGCTCTAATGTTACAAGTGCAAAACAGATTATTGTAAAACATAGGAAAAAGACATGAATGACTGTTTGATAGGATCGTAGGAAAAACAAAGGAATAATACAATAATATATGTGTAAAATAAAGAATTAAAAAACATAGGAATTATATAAGGATATGTGTTTGATCGAGCCATAGGAAAAACCATAGGAATCAGATTGGATTAGTAGGGAGAATTATGTTTGTTTTGTACATATACCTATCTAAGTGAACAAACAAGTGGTCAAAACTAGTAAGTTAGCAAAAACATGAGCTTAGAGTGGATGCTATATTTCCCATGTTTTGCCTCCAAAATCACATGAAAAGGGAAAAAAAATCCATGTTTCCCTTTGCTAATTGCTATGAATCAAAGACATGAATAATGATCTTTCCTATAGGATTTTCATTTCCTTTTTTTCCTCCATTCTTCCTCCATATTAAATGGGGCATTAAAGAAGAGAGACAAATTCATAGGAATCTGTTCATAAGGTTGAAGCTCTTGATTTTTTTTTCAAAAATATGTATGCAATCAACCATTCCATACAAAAGTGCTACTGCCAAAAAAGGCCAATGCAAAGCAAATTTAACAATATAGGCCCATTTGCCTATTGAATGTTAGCTTTAAGATTTTTACAAAAGTTGGCACTAATAGGATTACAACGGTTGCTCACAAAGTCATTCGCCCAACCCAAACAGCATTTTTGCCGGATAGAAATATCATGGAGGGGGTGGTGATTTTACATGGAACCATCCATGAGTTACACACAAAGAAAATGGATGATATCATATTTAAAATTGACTTTGAAAAGGCTTATGACAAAGTTAAATGGCAGTTCCTCCAACAAACATTGCGAACTAAAGGATTTTCACAAAAGTGGTGTAATTGGATTTCCAATTGGGTTGAAGGAGGAAGTGTTAGTGTCAAGGTCAATGATGATGTGGGTAACAATTTTTAAACTTGCAAAGGCTTGAGATAAGGTGATCCAATGTCCCCGATTCTTTTCAACATGGTGGCTGATATGTTAGCCATTCTTATTGAAAGAGCTAAAAATGATGGTCAGATTAGAGGGGTGATTCCTCACTTAGTGGATGATGGTTTGTCCATCCTCCAATATGCTGACGACACGATTCTATTTCTTGAACATGATT
This sequence comes from Leersia perrieri, assembly GCA_000325765.3. Lineage (NCBI taxonomy): Eukaryota > Viridiplantae > Streptophyta > Magnoliopsida > Poales > Poaceae > Leersia > Leersia perrieri. The sequence goes on along the minus strand of CM002476.1, from coordinate 15,688,243 downwards.
TTGAGCAAGCAAAAAACATGAAGGCCATTCTATGTGTGTTTGAACAACTCTTAGGGTTGAAAATAAACTTTCATAAAAATGAAATTTTCTGCTTTGGGAGGGCTAAGGAAATGGAAAACCAATATAGACAATTGTTTGGTTGTAATTCTGGTTCATTTCCATTCAGATACCTAGGTATTCCCATTCAATGTCGGAAACTATGAAATGTTGAATGGAAAGAATTGGAGGATAGGTTTCAAAACAAACTTAGCACTTGGAAGGGCAAAAATATCTCCTATGGTGGGCGATTGATACTTCTTAACTCGGTTCTTTCGAGCCTTCCTATGTTCATGTTATCATTCTTTGAAATACCTCGAGGTGTGCTTCAAAGATTGGATTATTACAGGTCACGTTTCTTCTGGAGCAGTGACAGTAAAAAAAAATAAATATAGGCTAACTAAATGGGAATATATATGCCGGCCAAAAGATCAAGGTGGACTAGGTGTACAAAACCTTGATACCATGAATAGATGTTTGTTAAGCAAATGGTTGTTTAAACTTCTCAATGGTGATGGCCTATGGCAGGATCTTTAGCCAAAAAAATACCTAAAGGGTAAACCGCTCTCTCACATGTCACACAAAGCAGGAATATCTCAATTTTGGGCTGGTTTAATGAAAGTAAAAGATCAATTTTTTCAGTATGGATCTTTTATATATGGAAATGGGACAGAGATAAGATTTTGGGAAGATACATGGTTGGGTTTGCAACCATTAAAATATCAATATTCCTCCCTTTATAATATGGCTCGAAAGAAACATTCTTCTTTGGCAGAGGTTATGAGTACTACACCTTTGAATATCTCTTTTGTAGGACCCAAGCTAGTTGAGTGGAATGATCTGATTCATCGACTAGCTAATATAACTTTGTCAAATAAAAATGACCGTTTTATTTGGTCGTTACATAAGAATGGCCAATTTTCGGTAAAATCCATGTACAATGCAGCCATAAACTCTAATGTACAAATCCGCAAGAGGGTTTTATGGGAGTTAAAGGTACCACTAAATATCAAAGTTTTTATGTGGTTTCTTCACAAAAAAGTAATTCTAACAAAAAAAATAACCTGGCAAAAAGGACCTGGGGGACAAGTAGGGTTGTTTTTGTAATGCACAAGAAACCATTCAACATCTTTTCTTTAATTGCCATGTTGCATGTTTTTTGTGGCGATGCGTCTTTTTTGCCTTTAATATCCCCCCTCCCCGTAATGTGAATCATATTTTTGGTACTTGGTTAAGGGGTTTGTCTAGACCTATAAAAAATTGATTTTATTTGGTACCAGTGCTTTGTGCTGGACAATATGGTGTTTCCGAAATGATATGACTTTTAATAATAAAAAGTTGTCTACTGCTATACAATACATGTTATCTTCATATTTTCCAGTTGACTCCATTCTTGGTGTATGATGCTATCACAGGAGCAACATGATATTATGCAATGGTGCTACACGTTTGGAATCGGTAGCCAAGGATCTTCTATTTCACTTTGGATGGCGTAGTAACTATAGGGTTACTGGATAAAATCTAAGTGATTTAAAAATCCTATATCAGTTCTTTTTTTACTATAGGGAGCTGGAGATTTGTCACATCGCCTTAATTATTTTCTACAGTGTGACAACTTGCTGGCTGTGTGTCTAACGATAGAGGCCGGAGATGTAAAACCCTTTCCATTATCTAAAAAATTCCATACAGATTTCATAGGATTTGGGAATCTCCAATCCCATGTTTGAAAGGACTATATAGAAAACATTTCTATATGATTTGTATCGCATATATTTTCTCCTGAATTCCTTTGAACCAAAGGGCCTGAAGGTTTCTCTCCCTTGAAACTGTGAAAATAATATGTGAGGGACAACTGGACATCTTTGTCGTAAAGTACGGCATCACAAAAATTTCGCTATAACCCGCACTGTTTTTAACTACAGTGCTGTAACAGGACTATCCCTTTATCACTTTCATATCAAACATCTTGACGTGGACCTAAATTAGCTTATATAAGTCGGACTATCATTTTCCCGTGAAAGTTGAGACTATCCATGTGATCCTCGTCCATGGCCGGAAATGTTCGCAACTCGCAAGCATCCATTGGACCATCGATCATATGATCGATCAAAGAGGAGCCTTGGTTTAACCTTTAAGATGGGTGAATCATATCGTTGCATGAATAATTCAGAAAGACGGACAAAAACTGATAAACAGATCTGCATCAAACCGGACCCCGGTCCGGAATACACAACAAATCAAGGACTGAACATGTACACTGACGATTATTCCACTGACAGGATCGGGATGTATATACCAAATCAACATCACCAACATTAATTCGACCTAAACCACAAGGTGCTACATGACGAATTGACGATAGATAAAAACTTGACACGTATTCAAATCGAGATTAACGCGCGCAGTTTTAACTAGAACGGTAATTATCCGAACAACTTCTTGACGGCCTTGAACCTGGCGTCCTTGTCACCGAACTTGGTGCCCTGATAATACTCCAGATAATCCCCATACCTGTACGGACCAGGATACTCCGCCGCCACCGTCGCCGTCGCCGGAGAAATCACGGCGTCCGGTCCGGGATTGTAGAACGTGGCGACGGATAGCCGCCGCCCCTCCGTGCCGGCGGCGACGCGGTGCACGACGCTCCGGTAGGCCCCGCCGCTGATCACCTCCACCTGGTCGCCGATGTTGACGAACATCCTTCCCCCCTTCGTCGGCCCGACGGGGACCCACTCGCCGCCGTCGCCGCCGCCGCCGACGCGGAGGAACTCGAGGCCGCCGACGGCGTCGTCCTGGAGGAGGAGGATGATTCCGCCGGCGTCGGTGTGGGCCCGGAGGCCCCACACGAGCTCGGGGCGCGGGCACGCCGGGTACATGGCGAATTTCGTCCCCACGAACGGCGGCGCGAACGCCTCCCTGACGGCGGCGCCGGCGGCGGCGGTGTGGAGGCCGAGGTTGAGGCTGATGCAGTCGGCGAGGAGCTCGGCGAGGGAGATGGTCTGGGCGATGTAGGCGTCGAGGGCGTGCCTCGCCGCCGCCGGGATGTCCGGGAAGGAGGCGGCGGTGTTTTTGGGGCGGTGCTGGATGAAGTAGGTCGCCTCCCAGTCGGCCTCGCCGGAGACATCGCCGGCGATGGCGTGGTTGAGGTTTTTGGCGAGGTCGGAGGCGTAGAATTTCTTCTCGAGGTGGTCCTCATAGTGCGCGTACACGAACCGCTTCACGTCCTCCATCAGCGCCGCCTCCACGCCGTGGTTCTCCACCTGGATTCACTCATTCAATACTCCGGCGTCAGTTTCTGAACTGAAAAAAACAGAATTGTATAGAGTATATGCAATGCACATTGCTACTAGATAGTGTTGTTACGGTACGGACCCAGAAGAAGCCCCAGTCGCGACAGGCCTCGTGAAGCTTGGCCATGGTGCGGGACCTTTCGTCGTCGTCGCCGGCAAGCCCCTTGAGATCAATCACCGGAATCTGATCCATCTCTCTCTTCTTAGTTCTTACTGCAAGCTTCCGATGAGTGACGGGAGTGAGTGGTAAATTAATGATGGCTAGGTAGCTCCTATTTATAGGAGGCAATTAGCTAGCCAACATCAAATCAACCATGTATAAGCATGTCCAATCCCTATTAATTAGTGCACGCACGTCAGCACATGGTTGGACCAATCTAGTCATCCATCAACAACTAGATCATGCCGGTTGGTTGCTTGAGCGACACATGTTCCTAGCTGCAGCAAGCCCGCGACAATTGTGGGGATAACTCTACTGGCGCCGGCGCCCGGGCCGCGCGCGGCTGCAAAGCACAGGCAAATGGGACGGCGCCAACTTGCAGATTGGCGGGTTTGCTTGGCGCGCGCGGTTTTGGTTGCTTGGTTTGGAACAGCAACGATGGCGATCGACCGAGGTTTGAATTGGACGGGATAGGATATCAGTCATCTCTGCGCCCACCACCATCGTATGTAATGTACTCATTGTCTGCCCCACTGGTATGGGAATTTATTTGCTGGATGCATGCATGGGATCTATCGAGTATGGGACCGAATCCAATCTAATGTTAGTAAACTAGTACTCCAAATCCAATGGACTGACCCTGACAATCCGATCTAGGCAATGTACGATCGATTCGCGGTGGATGGATCCAATGCAATCAAAGCTCAGGTTAAAGAGAGAGAAGAAGTTAACAAGACATATATACGCCTACATGCATGCATCCACGGGTGACACGGCGCCTGGCCGGGCATAGCTAGCGTAAAAACGAAGCGTGATATCGATCGATCGATCGATCTATCTATGGCAGAGACGGGTCGAGATAGTCGGGTCAAATACTAGTTTAGTATCATGTGGCGCGAACGGCCTGTACTTTGCGTCGCGCCGCCGCGCGCACGTTCTCGGCCAAGACAGGGCGCGCGCGCCATAGCTAGCCCTGGGCCCTGGCTATTCCGATCGACCGGCCTGGCGGGTCTATCGGTCCCGACCGGCCGGCCGCCGACCCGCGTCGTTGATGCCGATTGACAACGAGAGACGGGAAAGGGATTGATCCAACTCCGAATATGTTTGGTTTTATGCCAATTTGTTTGATGTAGTGGAGAAAGTTATATTGTTCATATGTTGGTTTTTTTTAACATTATATCCCATCTTTCGTTGTTGCCTTATAAGCCGCAGCCAAAATTTAAATTTCTAAAGTTTGTTTTAATGTTTTTTATCATGGTCATTTTCTTCAGTCTTTGAGTTTAAATCATGAAGAATATGGAGTAAAAGTTTTAAATTATTTTTGTTATTTCGTTTAAGTGGCGACTACTTATTACAATAAGCAAAACAATCGTGTCTATGTGTGAATTGAGTTTAGACTTAACATTTTGTGAAGCGTTATACGTGTGGTGTACTATGAATATTGCCAAAACTTTTGCAATTTTTAAAAACTATTTAAATTACTTTTAAACAAACAAGGGTACATCATCTTGGGGGATTTGAATTGTTTCCCATAACAGAATGAAAGTAGCTCAACTGGTTTATATGCTTCTGGTGGTACAACTAGAACCTATCCACCCGGACTCATGTGCTAAAAACATAGCATGGGTAGTGTGCAGAGATGTTTATTGGTATCTACGTGTACTTTGGAAAAAAAATCTCTTTAGATTATACTTCTATATTATGAGGAAATAGTTCGCTAGGATAACCTACTTGTTCTTCAATTACATGTATCAAAAAGGTATATGTCAGCGACAGGCCTGTAGACCAGTGGTTACAAAAGCCTTAGCACCTGAGGTCTTGGGTTTGATTCTCCGTGTAAACAAATTTTTCAGGATTTAACGGCTTTGTGTTTTCAGTGGTAAGCGACGTATCCCTCGACAGCGAGATGTCCGTGATGACTTCATCAATCTCAAGAATTTGTCGGCCCAGTCTTCGAAGATGCTTATAGGGGTAGGGTTTGTACGTGTCTTCATAGGGATGAATGTGCGTATGTTATGTGCGTCTATGTTGTACTGTGTATTTTTTTAAAAAAAAAGGGTATATATCAAAATACACAACTATGCATACTTGTGGGTTGAGGCTCATCCCAGAATATTTCTTCGGTACAATAAAATCTAACCATGATGGAGTCATTTTAGTCCAGTATGGGACTAGCACTCCATGCATGCCACGCATGTCCGGGGCTTGGCGTCCAGATCTTTGGCGTCACAAGACGTACGCTTATTGCAGGGCATCTCTAGAAATTTAGGGTCTCGACATATTGGGAGTTTGGGACTACGTTAAAAAATCACATATCAAATATTAATGCTAAAAGAGCGAAGGTAGTGAAAACTACATACTCCATCTGTCCTTTAATGTAAAGGATCTTTTTCTTTTTAGAAAGATTAAGGATGGTGAAAATAGACTATAATGTCTTCGTGGTAGTGAATATAGAATATAGGTATGGGTAATTTTGAAAAAATTCAAATGAGAATAGATTAATGTGACTATTAGTACTGCTAGATACCTTACATTTATGGATAAATTTGAATTTCAAATCCCTTATATTGAAGTACTGAGAGAAAAAAAATCAAATATTAGCTAAACAAGGGTATTCAGGAACTGCATATTTTGATATGCACTTATGCAGAACTAAAACTGAACATCACGGTTTTGCAACTGAACTGAAACGGAAACTTAACTAGCCAAACCCAAGCCTTGGTCTCACGTTAGGGATAGTTTTTAATTTATTTGATTAGCCAGTGGATTATCTATAAATCAATATATTTTTATGCAATAAACTAATATTTATTAGTATCATATATTAATTGTTTAAGTAGAAGTAGTTATTACTGTTTCTCCTAATATGGTTAACTTGAAATTATTTTTTATCTATCAAATATCATGCACTATATATTATTGCGAGCTTAAGTTGGGCTCGCGAGCCTAACTGAGCTCAAGCCGAACCTACTTCAGAGCTTGAATGTAAAATAGGTTCGACTCAAGCTTAGCTCGAGCTTTTGTCGAGCTCGAGCCTAGGCAGCCTGGCTTGCTCAAGCTCGGCTCGTTGACAACCCTATCGAGAGCCCAGTCACCAAGATTCAGGCCAATCTTGAGACTAAGATTTTGTCGAGGGTCTGTTTATAAAATATAGAGTAAATTATACTTTGCACCAGATAAAATATATCTAGTTTCACTTTGCACCAGTGTATATAAAAATAAGTTTCACTTTGCATCGGGTTAACATAGAGAGAAGTCGTTAAATCTATAGAATTTTCATAAACTTTTTAAATTATAAATTAAACTTTGTGAAGCCTAGTCAAAATTTAAATTATTTTCTAAGATCCATTCATATATTTTACAAGATTTTCTTTGAATCATATGGCACAACCCGGTACAAAGTAAAACTTATTTATAGCATCCCGGTATAAAATAAAAGTATACGATAAATCCGATGCAAATTGAAATTTACTCTAAAATAAACCCTCTAATTAAAATGACCATGTTGTCAAAAAAAAATCTAGATCAGTCGTCGGACCTAAGTCACATGGAACGTGGAACATTGGTGAGTTCCTCGTACCGGGAACTTTGTCCCGGGAACGGAAACGGGAACATCGTGGAACATTGTCCCAAACGCGATTGGATCACGGTCCCTAATTCATGGTACAATACGAATCAAGTATGGTATGAGACTATGGGGATAAGAGCAGCGGGTGATTTATAGAGATGGAAACATATCATAATGCTTACAGCTAGCAGCTATCTAGATTTATTCGGTAGATGTTGATGCAAAATCTTGATGAATTCCTTTATATTTTGGCACTACGAACCTATGTTAAGCCATATGTTCCTCAATTTGAGTACACCGTTCCGGATTAACGTTCCATAAAATATAGGAACACATTCCATCTCTTAAAAAAATTGTTCCGAAGAAGTATACCCTTACTGTCCCACATTTTTAAGAGATAGCGTACCGCGTTTCATGTTCCAGTTTCTCGATCCATCGATCCGGGAACATTTGTGACTTAGCGTCGGACGATTGATTAACCGCATCTCGATCGTGAGTTCGTGACGCGGCAGCTAATGCGCCCATCCATCCATCCATCAACGACCTGGAAAAGATAACCCGTGTCGCATCGAGCACAAGGCGGCAGCGATGGATTCTCCGGCTGGTCGCCATCAAACCTGACGAGCCCCTGGGTTTAGCAGCAGAAACCGCGAGCGCCACCACATCATAAGCGTGCAGTCCTGCAGCCTCCCTCCCTCTGTAAATCGTCAAGGGGCAGACGGCAGGGTATGGTCTTCCGGGTGAATTCCTAGAATTATCCTGCATCAGCACGAGGATGGTGTGCAAAGAAAGGTAATGCAGTGTTGCAGAATTTTTGTAGAAAATTTACAACAAACATCTTACTTTGTTTTTCATAGGAGATGGGATTTTCTCCACGTTCTAAATACGGAGAAGATCGTAGGTAGGTAACCATCAAACCGTGAGTCAGATGACCATAAGGTCATTATCACTTATCAGTCCAATATGGTGATGCAGTGTTTATCAGATAAATCAAGTGGGCGTTGAGATCGCCGCCACCTGAGATAGAGACCGCACATATGGTTGAATAATCAACACTTGCACAAGCTTAAAACATACAGAGGATTTATTTATAAGCTGAATTAGTGCATTGCTAATTAGCTAATCAAGAGGACTATTGATACATCAATAATTGGCCCTGCACTGCACTTTACCGTCATTACATTGCTCTAGTTTTCAGTGAGCAAAAATGAATCATCACCTATGAAGCATTTGTTGATTCTCCAACCCCATATGCAAAAGCCATTGCGCATATGGACTCAGGTATCAGCAGAGTCTCCTATGCGCCCTTCTCCATTCAAACCAATTGTGTCCAAACTTTCACAGGGCCATACAACCCTTGATTTCTCACATCTGCAGTGTCCTAATATTTTCTTCCCAGGAATTCATATGTAGGATAATGTACATACACTGATGCCTCAATCTAGCATACAACAACTAATTTCTGTAACTTCTGACCGTCCATGCGTCACCATTCCTGTGACTTTCACCTCTTGCCAGAAGGTCGGTAAGCAGAAAATTGCGTAGAAACTAAGAGGTTATTCCGGGGGCAGCCATGCTGGCAGTTCAACCGCATGTAGCCTCAACAACGGCTCTTTTCATTGTCCCTGGGCACGGATCTCCACCAAATACCTCTGGGACAACGCTTACCCCGCAGCGTTCTTGACCAATGCAATTCTGCAGGAGGCATCAGTGCATAACATAAGTTGTAGGTACATAAATAAAGATATACTGTCTTAAAATTACTACTTTAGTCGAAGATCCTTATTCCTTTACCTTCCAAAATATGTCGTATGACTTGTGCGCATGACAGCTTCCTTCCGAGTAGCTTCCACAGGAGCCTTGTGGTGTGCCAAAGCTAGCAAATTTTATTTCAGTTATCTTCTGTCCATTATCACACTGGAGGTGGACTTTTGCTTTCTCATAGTCTTTCGTATGCCAGTTCTTCATTGAAGGCTGCCATTCAGACACATCAGCGCAGACACTTCCAATGCTTCGTTTTACCATTGAGATTTCAGTAGGGTCACCACCCCACTCCTCAAATATGACCAGAAGGTTTCCTGTGGGATTGAGCCATGAACGAGGAACATGGTACCTGACAGACCATGCCATTAGATGTATAAGAGATTCTTCTGTAAACAATACAATGCTATCATAGCGTGATACTTTCATGGAGCACCTACCATCTCTGAGAAGAGTCACCACAGTTGGTTTGACATCTCGAATAATTGTATACACCCCGGTAATCACAAGTTCCACAATTTCCAATGGCTTTGTAGCCAGGCCAGTATCGACCAATACCTTGTCCATTTATCCAGATTTGCCCTTTCCCCATACTACTCATGTCCAAAGCTAATGGCTCATCACCATCCGGTGCATTGAAAAAAGCCTAAACAAAGGAAATGACAAGATAAATCTACTAGAAGGCAATTTATTTCTTGATAGGAGCGGAAACTAATAACTTCTTCATTACCTTGTACCATGTCAGAGGCTGCTTCTGCACAGGTTCTCCCCACTCCACTGTTGAGCTTCCACTGAGTGAATGAAGACTCAGAGACTCACCTTTCAGTCCAACCTACAAACACAATAACTTGTTGGTATAGAAAGCACAATAAATTGTTTTAAACTTATGTACTTTACCGATTAGATACTGTTAATAACACATTAAAATGGAAAATGTTATATACCTGATAGGTCCATTTCTGCCATGTCAGATCTCTTCTTCCCTCATTCAGGCCATCAAGTGTCACTGGACCAAGAATCCCAGCATTCCAAGTCTCAAAATGTTCTCCCACGTTCTAGAAATAGAGGAAAATGGTAACCGAGTCTGGAAAGGATCAAACAAGACACAACCAAGAGTACTATGTAAGCCTCTGCTGCCAAAGATATACTTACTGGGAGACCAACTGCTATACTTAAGCAGGAAATTGTGTTGCTGCCTGCCCACAGCTTCACATTCCCAGTATATGTCAGTTTTGGGTTATCTACATTGCCATAAACAGTTCCTGCCAACATATTGAAAGCACAATGAGGATCAAGAAACACCTGCACACGGCACAAGCACAGAACACAGGTTCGTCTGTTTTACCTGTCAGTTGTCCATTAATGAAAATATGCAAAGCATGACCAGCTGACATTACAGTGAGCCTGGGATTCTTCCCACTACTAAGGAACTGTTCATCCTGGGCAACATCGACACTGAAAGAAATATGTTTACTACATAGTATAGCACATTACCATTCATTTGTATTTTTTTGGGTTCAGCTAGTTAGTACTTACTATGTGGTATACCATAAGTAGTCTGTGTTATCCCTCGTCACATTTATTTGTTCAAGTAATCCTACTGTTGTAAATGGGTCCTCACCAAAGGAATTTATATCCTCATTGTATGACTGCCATGCAAATCCTCCAGCCCATTCCATTTTCATTTGTGAAATCTGACTCCCCACCTACATGATCACATTTTCAAGATTAATGACAATTTCAGATTTATTAATTGATAGATATTGACATGATCAATAATAAGAGAGTCCAAATTCAGACTGACTTATACAGAATTACATATTGATTTTCATCAACAGTTATAAAAAGGAGATGCTACGGGAGTTAAAACGGCAAAATCCAATTTTTAAGAAAGAAACTCGAGTATATTAAGAAGGAAAAAGGTTATAACATTGACAACAAAAAGATAATTCAAGTGTCCATCCTCAGTTTCTCACCCTAGCAGTATTGAAGACAGTCGTTTTGCAGTCTGGCAGAATACTTATGGACCAAGGAGGCAGGTCATAGTGCATGCCATTGAATGATACCCTTGCATAAGATATTGTATCCTTGTTCTCAAGGAAAGCTGCACACGCTCCCGTGCTTGATCTAAAAACTGATGACTGAACAGAAAATTAGGAAGGAGTGAGTTCAGAACAGAATGTTGTAGGTCGAAGGAACAAGAGAGAGCAGAATGTCGTAATAGACCTTCTGAGCATTTCCAAGTGAAGTTATGATGGGGTCTGCTGCAACCAAGGCAGGTTCACAAAGTTTTATGGCTTTATGCAACTCCTTCAAATGGCCCCATTTTGGTTCTCTCAACAAACCTGAGGTAGAAAAGGTGAGAAAACTCATATGAATTTGTTAAAATGGGATATAATATAACATATTTATGGACCATCAATTCATCAGGTAACCACTTTTCAATAACTAGATCAACATCCATCAACTCACATAGTCACATGTTTAATTTGTGGTGAATCCCTATATATTTGAAAACTTAAAAAAACAAATCTAGAAAATCATAAAACATGCCTTATAAATACAAAGAAAAACTACACTAACAGTTTTCCTCTCAAAAAACTACAGTAATTTTTTCACTAACTCTCCACCAGAATTGCACTGTCATTGTGAAAGTTAAGTCACTAACAAACAGCAAAACTTTTACACCAGATATGGTAGTAGAATTATTGTTCCTTTTTATTTTGCATACAGTGTTGCCATTATATTGCAATTGATTCTCAAATGTGGCATGCCTGTTATCTTTGGAAGCAGAAACACTTGCATTCAGGAAACAGGTGGAAGCTACATACTATTAGTCTGTTACACGATGTAAGACGTCCTACAAGAGATGTAGGACGTCTTACAATCTGTAACAGAGGTAGTACCTCTTACTACAGGATACCATATATTTAAGGTTCACTGAGCAATCATATGAAAGATATGTGAAGTGCTCAACTCACCATATTCATCGATAGGAGCATCATAGTCATAGCTAGTTGCAATGAATGGACCACCCGCTGTGCGCCCAAAGTTGGTTCCACCATGATACTGAAAGCAGTAATTGTCATAGCTTGAGAATAGTCAGTATAATGATACATTTCAGCTGTGCAGAAAGTAGCAGAGCGACTTACCATGTAATAATTTACAAAAGAGCCACCTTTCTGGATGAACTTGGCAACACCATATGCTAGATCCTCTACTGGTCTATGTGGAACTGGAATACCAAAGCCTGTATACCTGCAACAAGAGAAAAGAAGATATATAAGGAGAAGGTTAAGCACATGGCAATCAATCATCAGAGACTTCAGGAAAATAAAGAAGAGGGGCAATACCATGCAGTCCAAGCTTCAGTCCACATGGTAGGCTTGTCAGGTTTATTTGGGGTAAACCAGTCACAGTAAAATCCATTGCATGTATCAATCTGCCACAAATAAATCACAATAAGACCTAGTTGAGCTATATTGTGTGGGGTGTAAGAGTGAAATAATTTTTATTATAAAGAAAAAAAAGCAGGCCAATTATGCATTGTATATATAATTAATCATATCCTTTCCTTTCTTGGACAACGGTCACAAAGAGCATTAAAGAAACGAGGAGCTGCTGCCCACAGTACATGTACTCCGTATTAAAGAGAAGTAGTACAGTACATACAATTGTGTCATGGGCGTATTGTTCTTCTTTGCACATGATCCATGGCACACCGGTGTTGAGCTCAATCGCCATGTTAGCTGCCCATGATCCATATGCTTTGGTAGGTTCACCCTGAGTCCACTCCAATGGACCTAACTCGTTCTCAATCTGCAGGGGGGACAATCAGGAAACCAAAGGTGGATGCATTGAAGAGAATGCCAACACATACCACGAATAACAGCATCGATTGCAAGCGTACCTGGGAGAGGATTATAGGCCCTCCTTGCCATTCATAGAGCCCCTCCGACTTCATCATGTCGACTATCTTTGTGGTGAACTTCTGCATCTCAGCCTGTTTAATTGGAAAAAAACGCTCAAAAGTTTAATTTTTTTTACAGAGATCATATCAATTTCACATATGGATATTAGTAAAGGTTAAAGTTAGAGCTGTCAGAGGGATTCTTGCCTTGAACGGCTCATTATCAGTCCTAAAGCTGATTCCGGGGACATACTTGAGCCAAACAGGGAACCCACTGCAGCCAAAAGGGAGATAAAGGAGTATAAATTAGCATATTTCAAATCAATTCAACATCAAGAGCTCTATTCTAATCATTCCCTGTCAGCCAAACGGCAGCCACAAACAGTCACCATCTGGAGCAATATGAACTTAATAACTACCTCAAATAAAGCAATTTGACATACACCCAAAAAAAGACTTCTGCCACTCCACATAACAAGAGGAAGAACATATTAGTTGCTGACTAATTAATAATTAATTACCCGAAGTTCCACTCGGCGCAGACGTAGGGGCCAATGCGGAGATTAACGTAGAGGCCCGCCTGCTTCACCAGCTTGATGAAATGCACCAGATCATACCGCCCCTCGAAGTAGTACTGCGCCAATTTCATCAACCACCACCACCACAATCAAGAACACGAGAAACTCATCAAAAAAAGAGAAAAAAAAAACACAGTTATTGCTGCCCGTGTTGCGGCGGCGTCGGTTGCTGGCGTTGGCGGCAACCAGCAACCACCACCTACCTGTCCCGGGGACGGCTCGTGTCCGTTCCAGAACACGTACGTCTGCACCACGTCCAGCCCGCCGTCCTTCGCCTTCTGTATCAGATCCGGCCACATCTGCGAGGAGCAAAGCATCATCCCCAAGAACAAGTCAGCAATTCACGCCGGCGGCGGCCACCGCCGAGCCGGCATTTTCTCCGGGGAGGTAGGAGAAGCATATGGCGTCCATCGGAGAAGCATGTGGGGGAGGGAAGGAGAATGGAAACCTCGGGGGTGCTCCTCGGGTAGTGGATGGAGCCGGAGATGAGGATCCTCCGCTGGCCATTCACCATCACGGCCTTGCGGTCGTACGTCACGGCTGCTGACGCCGCCGTGGCGAGGACGGCCACCGCGACGACGGCGACGGCGAGGGCGGCGGCGGAGGCGGCCATGGATGGATGGATGGGGGAGTGGAGAGTGGAGTGTGGGGAGAAGGGAGGGAAAAAAGAAGGCGGAAAAAAAAGGCCGCGCCTTTCGGTGCTTTTCCCTCCACTGGAAGCAGGTGCGAGACAAGTGAGGAAGTGAGGAAGAAGCGCCTCTCTCTCTCTCTCACTGACGGCGCATGAGGACACGCACTCCTCTACCACTTTTTTTTTGGCTCTTTCTCTCTCCTCCCAAGGTTTCCTTGTCTGCTTCTCTCTCTTCGAATCCATGGTGCCTCACGCGTCACTTGGACTCATCGCTCATCAGTCATCACAGCTGGTAGCCTCTTTGCTCTCGGTTACTACTAATTGCTTTCTCTCTCCACTTTCTCCGGGGGCAGAGGCAAACACACACCGTTACCTCTGGGTAATTATGCTTTTTGCTGATGGTTTCCTCTCTCTGGAGGATTTGATTGCTTTCTCACTCTAGGTTTGCTTCTTGGGATTGGAGAGAGGCACCCGATTCTAGGAGTGGAGTAAGTGTGAGGCTCTAGAGTGTGATTAGTGGGAGTGTGACAGTGTAATGGAAACATGGAGCGTGTTTGGTTTGATACCAATTTATGCCCTACCAATAATTTGGCAATATCAATAATACTGGTAGCCATTTGGATTGAATCTAATTTGTGTCCAAATCAATAGAGTTAAGATAGTTATCCTCTACCAAATATTTGGTAGTGCCAAAACTTACCCAAGGCTTGGTACTATCAATATTTTGGTAGGACTTCAAACCAAACTGGTCCATAGGCCGCCTAGGGTTACAAGTGAAACTGTTACTGTTGCTAATCAGAGAGAAAATAAGAAAGATGAGGGTGTGTGTGAGAATGTGCGGGTGGGGCTGACTGGTGGGGCCCGCCGGAAGACCAATGTCGGAGGAGTAGTAATAACTAATAAGCAAAGCTGTGTGTATTCATAATGAAATGGAAAATATGGGTGGGACACTGGGAGTTGGGATGATGGATGGTGGGTCCCACATGCCGCCCTTTTTCTTTCTTTTCTGCCCTGCAAGTGGGGCCGTCCTTTGCTTACGTGGACTCCGGACTCTCGCCTCGTCTCGTCAACCAGGCCACGCCGCCGCATGAGATATTTGTTCCATCTTTCAGCTTTTTATGGCCTATGCCGTATGGGCTCTGTTAAACCCCTGAAAAATACACACTCGATCTGTATAAAGTTTTGCTTGTGATATGGAGCCGCCTAATTAATCACTGCACTTTTTCTTTCTTCTCTTCTTCTGATGAAAAATTGTTCGTCCCGAATGCAGATGGATTGATCGGTACTGTTGGCTGGCTCGTGTTTAAGGGTGTGTTTGATTGCTATCCTCACATTGTCACCACTGGCCAATAAAAATTGTCATACTTGCCTAAGTTGAGGTGAACAAATTCTCCACCACACTTTGGCTAGTCTAAGTAAATCTTGCCACACTTTTTCATGTCACTGACGTGTGGGACCAGGGGAATCTTGCCACAAACTGTGGCAATAACCAAGCAGTTGCCAAGTTGGTCAAACTTGTCTAACCTTAGACGTGGTAATTTATGATAAAATATGGCTTGTAACCAAACGCACAAGTTAAGCGATGCAACTGAAAACAGCGAGCTTAGCTGTTGCTTACTTGTGCATATCAGGCTCATTGCACGTGTTCGCCACGTTGCTCATGCCTAACTTTTTCGCCCCCACGTAAAATTAATTAATCTCTTTCTCAAAAGTGATCTCAGGTAAATGTCGAATCATGGGTGGTTGTTGAAGAAATTAATTTATGGTTTACACAATTTACTCTTTTACAGCGAGTGACAGGCAGTGACAATTTATTGGGTACTACAGTTACGGGCGGCTGCAGGCTCTCTCGTTTGTTTGATCGAGAAGGGCATGGAATGCGATGCCATGATCACGTGCAGAGCGATGTGGTCGGCCGTTGTCCTGTTCAGTACTAACAAGAGTTTTATGACAACGATCGCTATGATCGTTCTGCCATAACCACCGTTCATTCATTTTGGTTGGTAAGTTTCATGCCAATATGCCATACTGCCACGTGAATATACTTCATAGTATATTCATGGTATAATATTACGTACTACACCCCTGCTGAAATGCAATACGTTAATTGTACACTCATTTCCCCCAAGAAACAAATTCTGGCTACGAATCTGGCCTAGCGCAAATTCAGTTTGGATATGGTGTAGCTATAAAAAATCAACATCTGTACATAAATATTTGACATGTACGAGTAGTAGCACACGTAAGCCATTTCTTATTTCTCTTGTACAAGTACTAATGCATGGCAATGAGATTTGGAGTTTATGCTAATCTTTCTTACTTACACTTAATTGACATCTGCAAGCTTGTTTATTGATTCATGCGCTACGGTCATAGAGTATAACTAGGGTGAAACTGGTTATGGAAATCAATAGTCTTGTGAAGAAAGTGGGTGGAAGATTTGGCCGATGTTGCTGACATATGACAAATAAAGCAGGCGTTGTGGAAAGAGATGCATCACCAACTCATTACTCATCTACTCTAGTATGATTGTATCGCTACCAGCAGAGGTAGTTGTTAGTACAACTACAGGTAGTTGGAGCAAGCCTGTACAGTCCAGGTCCCAAATAACATGAATGTTTTTGGGTTTTTTGCACTGTGAAGAAGTCCATCTGCGTGTTAATTTTGGCAAAATTGTCAACCTAAGAATGATGTTGGCAGCCGCATATTTAGCGCGATGCATTGATCTGTTTTGTGGATCGGATGACAGTGATGATAGACACTGGCACAAGAAAAGCCTTAATTAAGCCCTTAATCATGGTTGCAACAACCGTAATTAATAAACAAGCGTTAACACTACTACTGTCAGTATGATCTGGGTTTGTAATTAATATAGTGTCTTTTAATCCTGTCCGTGCATTTGTACGGTCATTTTCTGCACCATTAAAAGGTCGGTCCATTTATTATTTTTTAAAAAAACTGGTCAGTTGAATATCTGATTCAACATGGCCCGTAGGGGACTCTTCACCCTTGGCTCTTGCCAAATTCTTCAGGATCAAGGCATGACCCCTTTCCTTGGGAAAAAAATACAGGAAAAACTCAACATGTTCATAACTAATTTCAAAAACAGATTGGCACTACATTTCCTTAGAAAACAAAAAAAAACAATATCTAAATATTCATAGCGAGAAGTTGTTTTCTTACAGAGGATGCATAGAAGAAACATATCTACTAGCTGCACTTAAGTCATCCGTTTTTTTACTTAACGTTTCGACATTGATGTGGTTCGATGTGTATGTTCCATTATTTTCTCTAGCAACTATATTTATTAAAATTATAAAAAAAGGTATGTTATCTATCTTTCAGCTAGGTATTTTAGCTTAGTGACCTAGCCCCACCAACAAAAAAAATATTAAATATGTTATATATAGAATCGTTTATACTCCTTCTGTCCCATAATATAAGGGATTTTGACCATACAAATCGTATAGCCAAAATCATTTATAATATGGAACGATGGGATTCCTGAACAAAGAAGTCCAACATAAAGCACCCGCCTCAACCAATACTCGTTTCCTCGAACCCCACACTAGTCCCTATTAACCAACTCACAACATACGTGAAACATTGTTTAGAAGATCTAAACCAAATGCTATATACTAATTGTTATCTTAAAAACAATCATTTTGGCCATAAAGCATGCATGAAGGAACTCCATCAGCCACATCACTATTCACTAACTAAGTAATTCCTCCATTTCATGATGTAAAGGTTTTGATTTCTTTCTTGCAATGTTTGACCGTTCATGTTATTTAAAATTTTAATGAATTTTAAAAATAATTAGTCACACTTAAAGTACTTTTAATAATAAAATAAACCATAAATAAAATAATTAATATTAGCATAATTTTTTAAATAGATGAACGATTAAAAGTTATAAGTAATAAATCAAAACTCTTATAAAAACGGAGCGGTAATAGCTAGTCACAGTTAGTGGGTGGTATAATCATGGTGCTGACAACAATCATGCGTGCACGCATCTTCGCATTGCCGCATTGGTACATGTTGTTGGCTTCCAAGTGGAAAAGAAGATATCTCTATGTGTGCCCACACATGGAAACATGGTGAGTGTGGTGCTCACCACCAGTGAAATGCTCATCCGATGGGAAAGCAGTACACACGTAGCCTATTTCCTTAAAAAGGCTTTTTGCTGAGTTTGGGACTCTAGTTTGGCTGCATTCCCACAAGTAATCAAGTATCGCCCTCACATTGCTTACACGCCGATATGTACACGTCGTAAAGTAGTAAAAGGTGACAACATAGTCCATAGCAAGTGATCCAAATAGTAGCACGCTGTACACTACCATACACCCATCGTTATCCGAAAGGTTGATATGATATCTCGCTCAACTTCAAAGGCCTCGTTCGCAGCATGTGATTTTTCCCCTTGATTCTTGCGAAAATTGAATTGATTTCTAATAAAAAATATTATAAAATCCCTACGGAATAATATGTGCACTCTAAAGGAAGTGCACGTAAGTCATGGCCATGATTGATCTGAGATTTTTCTTCTTTATTACGTATATGGGTCGATCACATTTGATTGAGCAATCTTGTGTGTTGTGTGTGTGCGCTTTCGATCTTCTTCAGGCAAATTACAAACCGACCAACCCACCTAACCCGCGGGAGCCAACAGTCCCCTACATTGGGTCGTTAATTAACGTGACTAAAGTTGCACAAAGATGTTTAATTCGCGCCGTGGCCAAGAGGCTACGCACGACGCCGATCATCCGATATACGCGCGCACACGGCAACGAGAGGCAATCAATGAGCCCCAATTACGTGTGGGCAATTGGGCATGCACGAGCCGACGAGCGGCGCTACCAGCCAACCGCGCATCGTGCTGGGGATGGCAATGTGGGCATGTGCACAGCAGCTGGTACGCTCGCACACACACGGACGCCGCGGATTTTCGTGTCCACGCACGCCTTCCAGCTGCATACGGCCAGATTCACCGACCTGCGACCTGCGTGTACGCGCACACGGGCAGCCGAGATGGCTGGACTTGGGCCTTGATCTGAGTACCCAAGTCCTGGAAGAACACAAAAATGCTAAACAGATATATATATATACCTGCCAAGATGGTGCTGCATCCGGAAAAAAATAAACTTTTCTACACGAATCTGTCCAGTAGTATTTATTTTTCTTCCGACAACCGGAGGTAATTTGCCGAGCTAACAAAAACGAACATACCAAACCACGAGGAAAGAATCAGAATGATAGATCCCCACCAAAACTTTTGGTAGAAATAAGGGGTGTTTGACGGCCACATTTCACCACGTCTAAGATTAATCAAGTTTGATTAACTTGTTAGCTGTTTGATGTTTGTTTACAGCCACAGTTTGTAGCAAGCTTTACTTTAAACTAACTATGTCTCAAAGTTAATGACATAAAAAAGTTTGTCAAGATTTATTTGGCTTATTTAAGTGTGGTGAATAATTTGATCGTCTCAACTTAGATAATTAAGTGTGACTATTTATATTGGTAATTGGTGCAATGTGTGACCGACAACCATGTCTAAAGCCTTATTCCCTCTGCCCCATAAAAGAGTGGACTCCTGAAATCTCTAGGAGAGATTAGTAGGAATTATCCCTGTCTCAAAAAACTTTATGCCGTTTTTTAGAAGATTAAGGTTAAGGAAATGAAGTGTTGTGATTGGTTAAGGGGAGAAGGTAGGTGGAAAAATTAAATAGAGGATGATTGTGATTGGTGAAGATGTGTTAGGTGGGTGTAGAAGTAGTTATATTTTTAAGACAAATTTGAATTACTCATGTAGTTATATTTTGAGATGGAGGGAGTAAAAAAAAACCCTCATCATTGCAAAAAGAGTATAGTGATGTGAGTAGGTAAGGGTATAAATGGAATATGTTTTTTTTAACTGCGGATGAAGAGTAAGTAAGAGCGTAGAAGTTGATTTATTTTGGGACTAAAGAAATGAGTATACTTCAATCCCATTTATATATCGATCGCACGTCTTCTCTGGAGTAATACTACATTCCAGTCAACATGCGACATCTAGCAAGCTGGCACTGTACTCTGTACGGCGCGAGTCGTGGACTCACTGTCGGTGTAGCTGATTGTGAGTGTTTGTTCATCGCATGCGATCTCTGCCAGTGATCAGAGTTGATGTTTTCGACTGTGCATGAGATGGCATACATGACGGCCGGGCAAAATGTCTACTAGGACTACTCACGGAAATGACATTATTGTTACTCGACAGCTAATTTGCTGCTACGAACATGTGCCGCGTGCAGTGCTGGCAATGGCATATGCTCCGTAACCATACACATTACTGTACATACGTAAACAGTAAGCACTCACTGATTGGAGATGATCTCGACGAGCATGTACGGACGACTGATCTGCTATGACCATTGAAACCGGGCAAACACACACGATGCTCGTTGTCCGATCGACCGGACACAGCATCTAGCCATCTACTCCGTACTGATTAACTTTCATCCGTTTTAAGGCCTAAAAAAACATTCATCCGTTTCAAAGTTGAATGTTGCCCTGTTCTCCCCCTGCTTCGGCTTGGGGAGTTGCCGAGGGTTTCCATTTCCAGCGGTGACCGCGTGTTACTGTGGGTAGCGGTAACGCTACGTCACGGGGCTCGCGGCATGATTCATATGAATTTTATCGAATTCAAAATTAGAAAAGTAATGAAATAAATAAAATAAGTCTACATAATCCCCTAAACTATCACATGTTGACTACTTAACCCTCAAACTGGGTATTTCACACCCTAAACTTTCGAATACTGTTTACTTAATCCATGGTGTGGTTTTGGATGGTGATTTCTCCCCTTAGCACGTGGATGATGTGCATGAACGGCTTATAAGTGAGAGAAGTGAAACCAATAATATTTAAAAGGCAAACTTACTACCTTGTCCTCTGCCTCGTGCCAATTTTTTTAATGTCCCTTTGTTCCCTCACTCATTTTTGCGGACTAAGCGATGATTGTGATGAGATTCAGTTGATCTCTGCTCTCATTTACAAGCCAGTCCTTTATGTCAATCCACTCTAAATTAGTAAAAATGTCTAAGCTCAATGTGTCACCATGGCAAAACCACCATCCAAAACTGTCAACAGGTGATACCCGTATACCGGATAAATTAGGTATTGGGGTACATTGGTGTAAGGATCCATTGCAGAAACACAGGGACAAGAATTTTTACACCGGTTTAGACCTCAAGATGGGTAATACCCTACTTTCAGTTTATATGAGATTGATCTTTGTCGAAACAGAGTACAAGCTGTATATATGTGTCTAGACGACGAGATCGTAGTCAGGTAGTCGACTAACTATCTCGGCGATTTGGCTTCTGGCTATCCTAATTTCATCGATTTTGGTTGGATTTTTTGAGGACTGATTCGATCATCCTGATCCCCTCCAGGGGTTCATCTTTTATACTGTATGTTACTCGTGTCTCTGAGTTGGACTCCATAGTTGCCAAACCTAAGAGGATACTTTTCTTAAAGCCTTGCAAATTCCTTCTTCTATTTTTCGAAATAGACCGTATGCATAGAGGATTAGATATGTCTTATCGATAACCCTGACAAAAACCACATTGGGGTCAAGTAAATAGTATTACAAAGGTTATGGGGTAAAATATCCAGTTTGATAGTTTGGGGGGTTATGTAGACTTATTTCTTAAAAAAAAATATCACACAATTAGTATGTGATTTATAGACATTTACGGTGAATCTTTTTTAATTGATGAAGTTTTCTACAAACTTTTGTGGTTCAAACATTTGGAAATCTGAGAAAATTGCCTATTTGACACTAGAAAAAATGGGGCTTGCCTATTTGACACTCAAACTACAAAACTTGTCTATATGTCCACAAACT
>CM002476.1:15626350-15666318 GCA_000325765.3 Leersia perrieri | reverse complement strand
CCTTTCTTCTCCAACTAACGGTGGATGATGGAAAACTAGACGGAAGTGTCATATTGACAAAAAAAAGTGTGTTTGTGGACATATAGACAAGTTTTGTAGTTTGGGTGTCAAATGGGCAAGCCCCATTTTTTCTAGGGTCAAATAGGCAATTTTCTCATAGTTTTTATATGAAGATTAGACTGCTCTTTTACTTAGCAAACACTTCTCTTAATTTTTACTACATCCGTCTCAAAATACAACTGTCTAAAGCTATAAATCTGGATATATTTCTTGTCTAAATTCATAGCTTTAGGTAGTTATATTTTGAAACGGAGGTAATATATAGATTTTTTTAATATATTTGTTTTTTCAAAGCAAATTTTGTGCGGCTTTTCATTGTACTGTGGTAACCACGAATACTGTACGGTTACCATGGCATGTCGCACGGTAACTATTCTGCAACTGTTGTTCGAATTCAAACTTTTGTTAAATTTATCGTGGTTTTCCATGGTAACCGTCATATCGCTGGTGGACAGAAAGGGGAAGCCCCGTAGCACTGAAAGCCCGTTTCTCTGCTAGAACTTTGTAAATTGTAATTCCCCCCTGCGAAATGAAGCGGCTGTGCTCCTTCCGTATTCTAAAAAGAAAATCTACTGATCAAAATTTATAAAGGTTTTAGCACATTTTGACAGTTGCAAACGAAACAAACGCTCGATAATCTACATGTGCAGGCAGCCATACTACCACTTCGATCAACTGATCAACGGGGCATTCGTGTCGGCCTGGCTGGTATGTATCTTATCCTGTTGGGTGGGCCGTGGGCCAGGGAAAAAAAACCGAAAGTCCATTTGCTTTTGCGTCTTCCTTATTTATATATATTGTGATGATTTGATGTAAGTTTTTCTACATGGAAAGATTTTTTGTAAAAGAAATACTACAAATGCATAAGCTTGACGTATATAGGAGCACACACACTCACCTTCTATATACACACAATCCTTCCTATAAACACATCTGAAAGGGGTGCATCCATCCCTGAAAAAGAAATAGTCGGGCACCATATTTATTTTTGAAGAGTCTATCGATTTGTAGCTATCCACTATGCGCCAAGATTCATGCTAAATCGGTGGAAATAAAATCATGACCACGGCGGATGGAAGGATCGACCAAATAACATACGATTGTGCACTTGCCGAGTAAGCTAGCACATCTTTGGGCCTCATCGGATCGGATTGCTGAAAGCTTTTGCTGATTTGGCCTAAACAACAAAGCTTTTAGGCCCAAATTAATAGACTTTGGCTGAAAAGCATCAGCCAAAAGAACCAACCGATGAGGCCCTTTTAGTCCACTTACATACAATAAAACTAGTTGATTCCCCGTCCGTTGCTGCGGAACAACTATGAATTGCAATATGCGAACGTATAACTTTTGCCTACTGCCACAATGGTATGGCTTGACAGATGTGGGAATAGGTGTTATAAATTATCTTTAAAAATTCAACATGCCACTGTTTGATCTTTTACTATGGATAAAAATAACACGACGTAACTCAAGATAATCACATTTGGAAGAAGCATGGGCGCTCGACAAATAGGAAGTTAGTTTCATCACATACTAAATTGATCTGATTATAACATTTCAAACAACAAAGAGAATAATTTTTGTGCGAAAAACAAAGATAATATGGTTTGCTGATGTTAAGAATTTTAAATTATAATATTTTGATTGACTTGAAAAATTGATTTAATTTCTAGAATGTAATAAATTGCACATATGATGTGGCATGCTTATATGTGAGCTTTAGGATGTATTAATAATGGTAGTGGATGATTACATGGCATACTTGCATGTTGAGATTTAGAGGTAATAAATTGCTAGTGGGTATGAACTATATAGAAGGTATAGATTACATATAAATTACTACCGAGCGTTTTCTCGGGTGGTAGCGTCGCCAGTTCGACGCTTGTGCGCGCGTGAGGGGGTTTTTCCCGTTTACCGCGGGACTGACTTCGGTCGGTCTCGGTGTGTGTGGTGTTGTGTGGGTGTGGAGTGAGTACGTGTGCGTCCTCGATGTATTCTAAAAAATATACACATAAATTGTAATATAATTATATACGAGTTACGATATGATTACACAAACATCTATACTAAATTACATTTGACACTTAAAAAATCTGATACCCTAAAATAACTAAAGAGAAAATCTACTCAATGTAATTGAGTTTCCATCGATTCAACGATCTGCCATTGACTTTTGTCGAGTTCTAAGATATACCCTCGATTTAGTAGCTTTCTCTACAATATACCCTTGGATCCTATGCATTTTTAATAAATGTTCAAAATGCCCTTTAGACATACAAGATTGATTATTAATTTATCATGTTAGAAGATCAAGAAAATTATAAAAATTTTTGCCAGCATCCCAACAAATCATTATATCATTATAGTTTGTAAGTATGTTTTAAGATCGAGAAAATATTTTTCCAAAAATTAAAATATGAAAAATAATCTTAAAACATACCCACAAACTATAATAATTTGTTAGCATGCTAAGCAAAAATTTCATAATTTTCTTGATCTTCTAACATGATAAATTAATAGTCAATTTTGTATGTCTAAAGGGTAGTTTGAGCATTTGTTAAGAATGCATAGGATCCAATGGCTTATTGTAGAGAAAACTGCTAAACCAAGGGTATATTTTAGAACTCGACAAAGTCGATGGTAGATCGTTGAATCGATATAAACTCGGTGGCATGGAGTAGATTGTCCCATAACTAAATGGAAACACCCAGTAAGTTTCATCACCAAGGACCTAACAACCGAGTTACGCTTACTTCACATTAAATTTATTCAAGTTTTATGTAAGTGCGATTTCCCCTTTTTAAAACTATAACTTTTTCATTGTTTTGATATTTTCTGGCCTTCTGATATGGTTTATTGAACTATGCCTATGCCAAAGACACTTGATAGAAGCGATAAAAGATTTCTGCAATCCAACTATTAGCAACCAAAAGCTAAGGGCGCGTTCTAATCAGCATAGGAGCTGATTTTTTCCCTTGTTTTCCATGAGCACGCTTTTTAAACTGCTAAATGGTGTGTTTTTTGAAAAAAAGTTATATACGAAAGTTGTTTTAAAAAACAGATAAATCCATTTTTCTATTTTTTAATATTTAATAATCAATTAATCAAATCATAAATGACCAATCTTGTCTTGTGTGCACACGTAATCCAATCTTCACGCTCAGATTCAGATTCGAATGAGGCCTAAGTCTCCGAATGCAACAATGTTTGTTGATTGCTACAGTATTTTCTCCGTGTGGACGATTACTTAACTATTAAATGAAACGTATTTGGCAAAATATATTCTACACGAAAGTTATCTAAAAAGCAAAATAATCCATTTTAAGTTTAAATTATCTAATATTTTAATATTTAATTAATCATGCATTAATAATGTTTTCCGTTTTGCATGCAACACTTTTTTTTTCCGGTCCTTTTGGCAAAAAGGCTCTACCGAACACACCCTCAGGCAACAAAAACTGTGAAAGAAAAACCTTAAATCAAGTCATCAACTCTAGAATTAAGCTACAGTAAATTCGATTTGGACGTGGAAATGAAATGGCCCCCAAATTCGAAGCACTTGTCAAAAGAAAAAGAAAAACACGAAGCACTTCTGCTCATTCTCTGAAGTCTGACGAGTTTTGGGTCTGGCGGTCGGCTCGCTCCTCTACTCGTAGTACGAAGCACTATGCAGCCACTCGTCAGTCTCGGGGCCACAGCCGCGCCTGCACCACCTGCGACTGCGATTCCATCCCCTCCTGCAGCCGCTCTTCTATCTCCACCTCCACGGCGGCCAATCCCTCCACCCCTTACCGCCGGAACCCTCCTCCATCGCACCGGCTCCGATCACGCAATCCGGCGGGGAAGACGGCGCCCGTCCCCGGCGATGTCCAACCCGATCTCCGCCGCACCGCATCAGGACGCCTCCAAACCCTGTAAGCGTCCGTCCTCCCTCCCCTCGTCAGTCGTCACCATGCGCCGGCGCGCCCTCTGCTTAGCTTCCTTCAGTTGCCTTCAGCGTGCGCGGGCCTCAACTAGCAAACCTTCGCAGAATCCTGAATCCCACCGGAAATCACCGTCCCTTTTCGATGCCAAAAAGGGTTGCCCGGTTAATTGCTCCGCTTGAACGGGCCTGGAAACTGTATTTTGTTCTAGAATAGCTGGATAACTTGGAAGCTAAATAATATAAGAAAATTCTGTTGCGGTGATTGCTGTGATATGTTTCGGACGATTTTGTTCAGAAGTGATTTAGTCGAAGTTAAAGTTGCTGAAACATTATGTACCATTTACAACACCTTTTCAGATGCTTTGGAACAAAGGGCAGTGGTAACGAACAGTCATGGAGAGAAGCTTGTGGGAGTGCTGCATCACACGGGTTCAAGCAAGGTCGTCGTCTTGTGTCATGGTTTTATAGCTACAAAGGTAACATTCTAGTTGACAGACGAAATATGCATTTGTCAGTTAAGTGAGACGTGAGCGAATGTTTGTTTAGTAGAAATACAAGCTAACAGATTTGTGATTGTTTATTCCCCGCAAAAAAAAAAAGGTTTGTGATTGTTTATTGCTTCCTCGTGTAATTAGGTAATTCACCTCTCTTTTTCAGAACGATAGTCTCATTCTTGACCTTATGGTTGCATTAACGACGAAGGGGATTAGTGTCTTTCGCTTTGATTTCAGTGGAAATGGGTAAGTTGCTCCACGGAACCATGTTTTCCACAGCAGTTCGGTTTTTATAAGCAATTCTATTAATGTTCATTTTTCAATAAAGTTCATTCAACCGTATGGTTCTTTCTCCCATAAATGCGTCTTACAGTGTTATACAGAATTATGAGCTGAGACTTGAGGTTCTTATATTTGTGGGGGGTTCTTCTGTTGTTATGTAATCCATCATGAAATGCACTTGATGAAATATTGAAGTACTTGTTGCTGGTTTTTCCTTGTGTGTATCTTGTTTATTTCCTTTTTTTGAACGTCGAAATCCCTGTTGCTTGACAAATATTTCAGAGAAAGTGAAGGAGAATTCGAGTATGGCAACTACAGGAAAGAGGCTGATGATTTGCACTCTGTTGTATCATATCTTTGTAAGGAAAAGTATGATATCACAGCAATTGTTGGTCATAGCAAAGGTAGTTCATATATGCCATTTTGTTGGTCTGGTATGGCAATTCACTGTCATTTCTGTTGATTTGTTTCATTTAACTTTTCATTACTACTCTCTCCGTCCCATAATATAAGAACTTTTGGGATTTGAGGTTGTCCCACAATATAAGAACTTTTAGAATTCAAACAGCAATTATATGGCAACCTATCTAGCATAATCAAATATATTAGATTGGAACTTCCTTCTTTTATGTCCGGTACTAGGATTTAAATTTTTTAATTATGGAATGTCTCATCTAAAATTCCATCTATAACTATGGGACCTAGTCATTAATGAGGGGTATTATGGACATGTTAATAAATCCTTATTATTTCCCAAATAGGCAATAGTTCTTATATTATGGGATGGAGGGAGTAGTAAGTTAAAAAGATTGTCCAGTTCGTCGAGATCAACTTACCTATTGTGCTCCTACTGTGTGATGTAATTTTATTATTAGCACATTTGAGATAGCGGCAAAACCTCGTTACTGCATCTACTCGGATATATTTTGCTTTGATGATATTGGCTTATCTTTCATCTGAATATAAATATGGTATTCCTACATTTAAGCACATCACTTTCGTTATGCAGTATATTATTGTCCTGTGAAACACATGGCTATCATATCCAGTTTATTGTCATTACCAACTGGTTTTTGCACAGCTTACAAAAAACAAACAAACATGAAGTATTAATAAACAACACCTTTTCTGTTAGTGGTTCTATATTTGTTTCGCACAATGTACCTGTTCAATATATTTTCTTTGCTTTGTTACCATATATTATTATCAATACCATTTTCGATATTTTCACTAAGTTGAATCCGCATATCTTTTTACAGGGGGTGATGTGGTAGCTCTATATGCTTCTATTTATGACGATGTGCGCTTGGTTATTAATGTATCTGGTAGATTTGATTTAGAGAAAGGCATTGAAGAACGTATAGGGGAAGGATCTATTGAGAGAATTAATAAAGAAGGTTACCTTGATGTCAAGGACAAATCAGGTAAGGCAGCATGTGCTATTGTGGGACCTTATCATTCACAGCCTTTCATGGTGACATTTAGTAAAGTATTTCATGCATGATTGTACCTTGCATAGCTGTTGACATTTTGTTGTCACTTTCATGGGCATATGTTGGGCCCGTGCAGAAAATGTACAGTACACTGTAACTCAAGAGAGTTTGATGGAGCGGCTTAACACTGATATGCGTGCTATAAGCATTTCCATTAGCAAGGAATGCAGGTTAGCAAACTATACCATGCCCTTATTCTGGTTGCATTTGACTTCAAAACTGAAATAACTAATCACTGGTGCATTAGTATTTGCGGTTTATATCATAGATGTGTTCGAAAAAACAGAAGTAGCGCTTAACAATGTTTACCTTGTTCTATAATCGATCAAATGCTATGCACATATTCAGGTAATATCTTCATTCAGGTTCTTCACAGTTCATGGTTCAGCCGATGAGACTATACCTGTGGAAGATGCCTATGAGTTTGCGAAGCATATACCAAACCACAAGCTGCAAGTTATTGAGGGAGCTAATCATAACTACACTGCACATCGCAAAGAATTGGCTGATGCTGTAGTGGGTTTCATCACATCTAATTAGGTTACAAAATTTATCTGTTGAATCATGAATCTACGAATTATTCTTTTCTCTACATTTTTGCATGTCTGAGGCAGTTATTTTTATTACGCAGGAGCAACCTCATTCGCAAGATCTGACTTCCTGCGATGGAAGATCCTTGTGTGGGTTTTGTACCATTTCTCTGCTTAACCAAGTTTGTAGCATTTTATCAGAAAAAAAAGGAGTTGACAAGTGTATAATTGTGTACCATATGGTTGTGAATTATTGATAGGAATTGCTTGTTGCAGATGTCTGTGTACCTACATAATTCCTGTAAGTATTGAACTCTCGTAACCGTAAAAAAGAAACTTGACAGGTTTAAGAGCATAAATTTGTCCTTTTTCAATTCTCTATTTATGATAAATCCGGTGTTGAGAGAGACTTTATGTATAGGTGTAGTACTGACTACATGATTTTTCTTTCTTTTTTTTTGCAAAATTTTAAGTGATATTTGTTAGTTGGTGTGTACGATAAGTGCAGAAGCTTTTGGAAATTCATACAGTATACTGTTGTATACCCAAGACGAAACGGGCCAAAGATCTCTAAAACTTGCCAGGTCTTGTTGATCTACACCGTCCAGTCCAGCAGCCCAATCCAACGTCTTTCCAGCCCTCAACCTGCGCCGTTCAATTGCGTCACTGAACTTGAATAAGTTGAAACTCGGAAGTCGGAAGGGATGCAGCCACTAGCTAGCAGCCAGCCAAGCCAACTCTCTCTGGTTCGATTCGGCGATCCCTCTTCCCCCCTTGCCCGGCGAATCCTCCCTCATCCTGCTCTTGCGGGCTTGCTGCGGCCGCGCCACGCGAGCAGCCCCGGGAATCGTTTGGTCCAATCCGGAGCACGCCGCCGCCATCTGTCAGCCATGGCGGAGCCGCTATCCTCCTACCAGGATTCATCCAATCCCCGTAAGTCCCCTTTCTTGATTTTTGGTCTCCGATGTGCTCCTCGATGCGCTGCATCTGAATTGTCTATATTGTTACCTATCAGACAAAAGGATGTCCATTTTGTGTGTGTGCGTGACTGCGTGTAATTCAGTGATATTTTGGCATAAAAATGAAGATATGTGTTGCTCCAAACCAATTGACTATTATATGTGGTTTCTCTAAACAGAGGCTCAGGAAGAAAGGGTAGTGATGATAACGAACAAACATGGAGAGAAACTTGTGGGGTTACTGCAACACATGGGCTCGAACAAGATTGTTGTGCTCTGCCATGGCTTCACAGCTTCCAAGGTCAATGGTATTTTCTTGTTTTGTCCGAGAAGCAGTAAGTTTAACTCTTGAAGTTCATACTTCTTTTTTCCATCCAATGAATCTTGGCTCTCTTATTCTCGTTTTCAGAATGATAGCATCATTGTTGATCTAGCAAATGCGCTTACTAAGCAAGGGGTTGGAATCTTCCGCTTTGATTTCAGTGGAAATGGGTAGGTTGCTTATGGAACTGCATATGATGTTGATAAAGTAAAGTTCACATAAACTAATGTTGTAAATGCTATTATACCCTCTGATCTTTAATTTTACCAGTGGCATTCAAATTTATCCTTTTCTAAAGTGTCGATAGAAGTTAGAACTAGATGAGCTGAGTTCCTGACTGTTGTTGCTTTGAATTCCAAATTTTATCACACATTTTTTTTCTTAGACATGAATGCATGGTTTGTAAGCCTTTCAGTATGCATTTTTCAGAGAAAGTGAAGGGGAATTCCAGTATGGCAACTACAGAAAGGAGGCTGACGACTTGCATTCTGTTGTCTCACATCTTAAGCAGGAGAAATATGATGTAAAAGCAATCGTTGGTCACAGCAAAGGTTGGTGGCATGATACCCTTGTTGCACATAATATATTCTATGCAGGACTTAAAGCAGTAGAGAACTTTCTGGCTGTATATCGTGCCATTGCTATCACATCGACCATAACATCTAAGCAGTCTACTGCTAGAAAAATGCTATAAAGTTTCTAAATGGTTGCACAGCACTTTTTCTGGAAATGTTTTTATATACTCTTGCTGTCTCGCATCGCATCCCTTCACTATTGCGTTTCGCTGTATCTCATTCATACATTTATCTTGTTAATTTGGAAAATTCAGTCACTGACCCTAAGACTTCCTTCTATCCAGGAGGAGATGTAGTGGTTCTGTATGCTTCTATCTATGATGATGTGAGTATGGTGGTTAATCTCTCTGGCCGATTTCATTTGGAGAGAGGTATTGAAGAACGGCTAGGCAAAGAATTTATGGATATAATTGAGAAAGAAGGTTACATTGATGTCAAAACCAAGTCAGGTAAGGAAACACCCATGACCATAAGTTATTATGACTTTTAGCTGCAAAGTACTTTATAAAGAAACCATATATGCTGCGTGTGCATATTTTTCTTTTATGCACTTTTGTTGACTGTTTATGGCTTCCAATGTAGGAAAAATTTTCTATAGGGTAACAAAAGAGAGCTTGATGGAACGATTGAACACTGATATGCATGCAGCTAGCCTTTCCATCAGCGCAGAATGCAGGTAAAGAAACCAGCTTAACATTGCTATTCGAGCTACTACTTACTACTCCCCCCGTTCTAGAATGTAAGACGTTCGTTTGGCCATTCGTCTTATTATAAAAAAATTATGGAAATATCATATATTTTGTTTGTAACTTACTTTATTATTAAAGATGTATACTTTAAGTATGACTTATTATTTTTATATTTGCATTAAATTCTTGAATAAGACGAATGGTCAAATGTTGAAAATAAAAAGTCAAAATGTCTTACGTTATAAAACGGAGGTAATACCGGCTAATACTTCTACAGAAAGCAGCAAAA
Organism: Leersia perrieri; assembly: GCA_000325765.3. Classification (NCBI taxonomy): domain Eukaryota; kingdom Viridiplantae; phylum Streptophyta; class Magnoliopsida; order Poales; family Poaceae; genus Leersia; species Leersia perrieri. The sequence goes on along the minus strand of CM002476.1, from coordinate 15,656,700 downwards.
AAGTATTTACCATAGCTGAACATTTCATTCTCTTGAGCATTATCAGGACTGAGATATTGACTGCTTATTGTCTATGTTCCAGTTTTTTGACAGTTCACGGTTCAGCCGATGATATCATTCCTGTGGAAGATGCATACGAATTTGCAAAGCATATACCGAACCACAAGCTCAATGTCATTGATGGAGCAGATCACTGCTACACTGCTCACCGTAAAGAACTTTCTGATGCTGTGGTGGACTTTATCACATCCAGTGAGGTATGCGCTGATGCCAACTGTTCACCTATTGTTCCTTTTAGGCACTGATTTTGCGATCTGTTTCAAAGGTGCTTTCATATGGCTGACCCCGGCAGTTTTGTATACAGGCCGGGGATAAATCATCGGCTTAAGATGATGAACTGAGATGTTCATGTCGTGCTTCTGGACTATCTGTAAGGTTGTTAAATTTGATGTCTTATCCTCATATGGGGAGAGTAATTCACAGGATCGGGATATTGGCCGACAATTGTGACTTCTGATGTGTCCATTCAATGCTGTTCCATCTTTTCTTGTGTTGGAACTGGTACTGTATTACTCTAACAATGTTTGAATAAGAAACAAAGGATAGCATGATAAATATTTTCAAACAAAACATTAAGTTTTGTTTAGATTGGTGTTTTGCAAGAGAGGAAGAATATTTAAGATGGGTTGGGCCATGATGAAACGAATATACACATCCCATTAAAATGTTATTGGGCTTAGTCTCTCACACCCTCAGACCAAAGGCCCAACACTATAACTCCTTGTCATCGTCTTTGTTTTCTCATGCTCCTTCCCCCAAACCCTGACCCCCCCTCCCCCAAACCCCAAATAGGGCTCTGAATGCCACACCGCCAAAACCCCGACCCTCGAAAGCCAAATCAGGCTCGATGGATGTGGTGGAGGAAGCTATTGCGTAGTGCCTCTCCTAGAGCCTCTTCCCTCATGACCTCTTGAGGCATTTGTTTTCATTGGTGTCGCGTCAAGGACACTGTTGCAACTTCCATCCCCTCACCTTGTTGGAAAAACATCAGGATATGTGTCCTGCTTCGCCATGGTGACATCAGACTCCTCTAACATCGTGATAGCACATGCCTCGTCCCGGAAGGTGTCATTGCCATCGTCTATGTCATCCTCACCTGTCACCTAGGCCACGTATCCACCCAAACCCCATATCAACTGCCCACATTGGGTGTTGCATTGGCCTCGATCGGAAGAGTAAATTGAGGCCTAGAGGGGGAGGGTTCTTGGAGATTAAAGTGGTCTTTAAAGGAAGACTCGTGGGCGATCTTTATCTTGTGGACTTCTCAAAAGATAAAGTGAGTCCTGAAGACTTGCCTTTTGGCTAAGTCCTCCTAGGGTTGGCTCTGGCATCATCGGCTAGCTCATATGGGGATGAGGAATCTATCAAATCTTCTAAAGGGTGATAACATCAGTGGAGTTAATGATGTTTCCTTTGAGAAAGATCATGTGTGTAGTGCTTGTCAAGTCGGTAAACAAGTCGGAAACTTTTAACCCGTGCAGAATATGATGACAACAAAAAAGGACCATTTGAGCTTCTACATATGGATCTCTTCAGACCTGTTACTTATTTAAGCATTGGAGGTAAAAATATGGTTATGCTATTGTCGATGACTATTCCAGTTTCACTTGGGTATGCTTTTTGCATGATAAAAGTAAAGCGGATGATGTCTTCAAGACCTTTGTCCGAAGAGCTCAAACCGAATTTGAAGTCAAAGTGAAGTGTATTCAGAGTGACAATAGGGGAGAATTCAAGAACATTTCCATGGAGGACATTCTTGATGATGTCAAGCATGAGTTCTCTGCCCCATATGGTCCTCCCAAAATGGCATCATTGAAAGGAAGAATCAGACTAGCCGCAAGAACCATGGATGACGACTACAAAACTTCGGATACCTTTTGGGCGAAAGCGATCAACACCGTTTGCCATGCAATCAATCGTCTCTATTTACACAAGCTCCTTAAGAAGAATGCTTATGAGCTCCTAATTGGGAGAAAGCCAAATGTCTCATATTTCTGGGTCTTCGGGAGTAAGTGTTTAATTCTATGCAAGCGGCCTCGGTCGAAGTTCTCTCCTAAAGTTGATTCCGACTCCTTAGTTGGTTATAAAGCAAAGGCTCATGCCTATAGAGTCATTAACAATGTCACCGGCATTGTTGAAACTACTAGGATTTGGCGTTTGATAAATCTAATAGTTCTAAAGAAGAGCAAGTTGTTCCTATTGTGCTAGTTGAAGAAGAACCATCTAAAGCAATTGAGAACAAGACTACTGGTGATGCGACCACTTGAAATGGATGAGGAGCAAGAATACACTGAACAAGCTCCATCCCATCAAGTGGCAACACTAAGATGATGAGCTTCTTTAACAAATAATTGGAGTTTATATACCTTTATTGATGCTGCAAATAGTAGTTGAGATGCCCAATTTCAAAAGGAACCTTCGATTTAATTATTTGTTAAAGGATTTTTATTTATGTGTGCCCGTCAGATTGTCGTAGGACTGGATGTATGGATGGTGCAACTTCTCAACCCAGTAATTGTGACGCTTATGATCTTGATTTCAAGGACCGAGGACGTACATATGATTTTAATATCTTGTTCAGTTTTAATTTGTGTATAGTTCTTTATGTTTTTGGAGCTGGGGGTGGTCGGGTCGGGAAATAATCTTTCTAGATAATGGATAAATATCCAGCTTTGACTTAAAAGAAGCTATAGCCAATTATTACACAGTTTATAGAAATCTTGCAAATGAATGAGGCCTAAATATAAAACAAAAAGATCCACTAAGCACTAGAGAAACATCAAGCACTACTAGGAGAAAAGCTTTATTCAATTCTATTGCTAAATCTCCATCCAAAGCGCCCAAATACTTGTATAGCCAATATCTCCAACTTGCGATAGGCAATAGATATGGCTTGTTCTCTTCATGCTTTTGTAGGATCGCCTAAAACCGCCGCCAGTACGTCACTCTGAAAAGAACTGATTTTGGAAGGGACTTGTCAAAAACCACCTCATTCCTACTTAGCCACAGAGCCCAGTAAATTGCAGATGCTCCTATTAACATTAGATTTTTAACCTACGCACTCTTGCCTCCCAACCAATCCCCTCCTAAATCATCAATATTATAAGGTACCCTTAACCCTAAACTTATGAAAACACATCTCCATAAAAATTTGGCATAATGACAATCAAAAAACAGATGTTGGATAGTTTCATCATGCATACAAAAACAACACCTTAAACTATCATCCCAGTTCCTCTTAGCATGCTCCCGTACCAAAATGTTGGCGGCCATGCCATCCCTTTTGCCGATTGGCAATGATCCCATCTCTAGCAGCTCAGCACTTGACCTCCTCTTTTTTACATCACTAGATAATTAATGCATGTGCTAGCTACGGGTAAAACTTTCGTATTCATATTATTCATCATTTAAGAAGAGTTCTAGAAAATGCACTATGAAAAAAAATCACAAGATTAACTCTAAAAACTAAGTTCACAATTTAGATTTTCGTCGGGACTGACAATGTTTGTTATAAACTCATGTTTTTGACAAAGATAAATGGAGTAAATGCCTTCGCATTCTATTAGTTATGAGGATATTTCCAGTCCAATCCAATTGATTAGATATAAATAAAATATGAATTCATGACATTTCACCTCTTATCTTTAAGAATATATTTCATAAACTTTCGAAAAAAACAAGCCACTAAAATGTGACACCAGTTAATTTCTAGAAATAAAACCACAATGTTCTAGCGGGGTGATGAAAGAAGTAGCATATATATAACAATGAAGAATACATTTATATTTATATTCCGTTGCAACACATGTGTATTTTTTTTGAACGGAAATTATCATTCCATTAACTCATCGACCCAGCTAAACCGCTGGGCACCAAGGATTCCAAACCAGGGGGTGTGCCCTCCCAGGTGGACATCTCAATCACAGTTTTGTTACAACCCATTTCCGCACAAGCATGTGCTACATGGTTACACTCTCTAGGACAATGCTTAACTTCGAAACCTATGAAATTTTGCGAGATGACTCGCTTAATCTCCAGAATTATTCCGCCCAGGGCTGATAACTCGATTTGGGCAGTAGATAAGGCTATTGTCAGCATGTAGGAATCTGTTTCCAAACAGACTCTCGCCATTCCTTTCTCCACCGCCGCCTTAATTCCCACCACGCAGGCCAGGATCTCAGCATGAAAGGCATCCTGTAAGTGTTGTGCTTTCCCTGCGCCAGCATAAACAACATCTCTAGCATGGTCTCTAATCACAAACCCAACGCCACCTCGGTTTGTTGCTGCGTCGAAAGATCCATCAGTATTGATCTTCAACCAGTCTTCCGCTGGTCTTTGCCATTTCCTTCGCCTCACCTCCTTCCTTCTCTCTTCCTTTTCAGTGAGTTTCTCGAATTCAGTAGCTTGGGCTTGAATGATATATGCCAGCGTATCGGCCTGTTTCATCCTGCCTCCTTCCCGGACCCCATTCCTCTCCTTCCACCAGTGCCATAGGAACATCATTGCCATAATCTGCTCCCTCAGTTTCCTGCCCCAGATCACTTTAAGCACTTCAAAACCCAATGTTTGTTCAGCCAGCGTGCTTCTCAGATCTTCTAGCTGTAGCTCTGCCCACACTCTCTTGGCATGTTTGCATCTGAAAAATAAGTGCTCAGCATCTTCATTTAGTCGACTGCACATCACGCACCTTTTGTCTACCTCCATTCCACGCTTACTTAGGATAACTCTTAGTGCAAGGTTATTTTGTGCAAAGCGCCACAGGAAATGCTTAACCTTGCCTGGTACTCTAGCTCGCCATAGTGTGCGGTAAAAACCATCACTCTGATCATTGCCGTCCGCCGTAGTAGCAATCCCTGAACTGCCACGTATTCTTTCATTCTCCCTATGGACAATATACGCCGATTTAACCGAGAAGCACCCCTTGGGATCGTAATGCCATGCCAGCACATCCTCTAACTCCATATGAACCGGAATTTGCAGGATCACCTTCACATCATCTTCCCAGAAAGTTTGATATAATAAGCTAAGGTCCCATGTTCCAGTATACGAATCAATCAGCTCCTCCACCTTCCTGAGCAGGCTGCTTCCTCTTGGTGTGATGGGTCGCCTCGTCAAGCTCCTCGGCAGCCAAGGATCCTCCCAAATTCCAATATTAGCACCATCCCCCACGCACCAAATCATTCCTTCTTGCAGTATCTTAAGTCCACGTTGGATGTTGCACCATGTGTAAGATACATTCTGCATTCTCTTGGCCTTGAAACAATTCCCGTCCGGGAAGTACTTGGCCCTCAAAATCTGGGTACACAAGGAATTAGGATTCTGGATCAGCCTCCACCCTTGCTTGGACAACATCGCCATGTTAAATCCATGAATATCCCTGAATCCTAACCCCCCATCTCCTTTAGGCAAGGTTAGCTTCTCCCAAGATACCCAATGCATCTTATTTTGTTTGTCCTGATGAGTCCAATACTTGCAATCAGCTTGCTAATGTGATCACATAACTCCTTCATAAGATCAAAACATCCCATAGCGAAAGTAGGGATTGCCTGGGCAACCGCCTTGATAAGTACTTCCTTTCCCGCTCGGGATAAAACCTTGGATTCTCTGCCATACTCTTTCTTTCTAGTAGCTAAAGACCTTCGATTTGGATTTACCAACAAACACAGGTAAACCAAGATATCGTTCATTCATCGTCTCCTTTGGAATATCCAACAACTGCATTACTTCTCTTCTTTTTGCTGCAGGTGTGTTTGGGCTAAACATGACAGCTGATTTGTCAGTATTTATCATTTGTCCTAAACATTCCTCGTATACCTGAAAAATGCGCCTTAGCTCCCTTGCATCTGCTCCCTCCGCTCGGCACAAAATTAAGGAATCATCTGCAAAGAGTAGATGTGACACACTTGATGCCCCCATGCATACCCTAATTCCTCTCACTCGCCCTTCTTCTTCCGCTCTCCTGAGTAGAGCCGAGAATCCCTTCGCACACAGGAGGAAAAGATACGGTGATAAGGGGTCGCCTTGGCGCAATCCTCTCCACCTTCTCTAATTTATACCTTAGCACTCCTTGCGCCACTTTCTCCTTGCTTATCTGTAGTTTGCGGCAAGCTTCTAGCTCCTTTTTAATCTTCTTCCTTCTTTTCTCCAAGTCACCTAGCACATTTGAATTCTAACTAAACAACCCAGCGGCTACTCCCTTTAGGTCTTCGTGCACTGGTTTCCCTTGCAAGGTTACTCCCATTTCCCAAGTATCATCCACTATTTCCTTGAACTTCTCCTCCTTTAGCCAAGATGCTTCGAAACGAAATGATTGACCTGATCCGTTTCTCCGTCCTCTTCTCCCACCATCCTCCGTTTCTATAATAACAGGACGGTGATCAGAATGTCGTGGGTCACCATTCACCACCCTTACACAAGGAAAAGCTGCTCTCCACTCCTGATTGGCCACAGCTCTATCAAGCCTTTGCCTGATATACTTCTCATGACTATGGTTGTTATTCCACCATGTAAAAATGTCTCCTTCAAACCCAAGATCATCCAGCCCACACTCCATCAAGGTTTCACCAGAAGCATCCATACTAGCCTGGCTTCTCGCATTACCTCCTTGTTTCTCATGCGGATAAAGAATCTCATTAAAATCTCCGGCCATCAACCAATGCAATGCCGGAGTTGTAATCAACCTCTTCAGCATTCTCCATGTGTTGTGCTTTTGATCTGACCTTGGATCCCCATACACACCTGTAAACCGCCACCTCGGTGCATTATCTCCTTCTATCTCTCAATGTGATACTTTGAAAAACTCTGAAGCGTCACATTGATTCCACTCCACCATAACACTGCAATCCCCCCCTTTCCTTCACAATCCCGTACTACCATATTTGGCAGCCCCATCATGAACTTCAAAGACTGTAGCCTTCGTTCCTCCATTTTCGTCTCCGATAAAAACAGAAGATCAACATTTTCCGACTTCTGAAACTCCAGAAGTCCCCGAACTGCCAGGCGGTTCCCCAACCCCTGGCAGTTCCACGCCACTAGTTTCATTGGTTTTTGCAGGGCTGGAACGCCAGTCCCGCTTCAGCTTGTGCACCACTCACATCCCCCATTGATCCTTCCTTTTTCTTCTTCGTCGCGACCACCTCATCAAATTCCATGATTTCACTACCAGACCTCTTCGAGCCTTTCTCTGCTGCCCTTGGCTCAGTGTTTGCCTCCTTCAGTGCAGCACGTGGGATCATTTTAAAAGTCTTCTGTATTTTCTTCTCTTTGCCCACCTCCTGACTCCTACCTTCGTCTACGTGCATGGGCAGCATGGTGCTGTTCCCTCCCTCGCCCTCCACCTGTTCTCCTTTATTGATACTATTCCCACTTCCCATCACCTCCTCCATTCCTGCCTCCCTTCCAACTACTTTCTCTAGCTTTGAACCCTCCATCGCAGTACTGATCTGCTCATTCTTCTTCTGTTCTTCTTCAGCAAACAACACCTTCTTCAACTTAATCGCCTTCGGTTCACTCCCCTTGATCTTTAGCGGACTGGTGACCTCCTCTTCCTCCCATGTGCTTCCTCTCTTCGGCCCACCATCCTCCACGGTGTTCTTCCTCCAAGACGACGCATCACTCCCCTTGCTCCCCCCTCCACTCGGCCTCCTTCCTAACGAATACCTACTCCCAGACGACCTATCACTACTTCCTTCATCCCATCTTCTCCTCTCCGGTATAAACCTCAAGCTCTTACTGAATTGTTGCACTTTCCCTTCCTTCAACTTCTTCTCACATGTTTTGTCCGTATGACCAATGATCCCACAAGTATAGCAAAAATCCGGCAGATACTCATAAACTAGAGGGCACCATAAAGATCGTCCTTCCTTCCCAACACAAAGAGTTACCCCTCTCATAAAGGGTTTCCTGATATCCAGACGTACCTTTATGCGAAGTAACTTCCCCACAGCCGAATCATCTTCATCTGCATCCATCATCATAAATTCTCCAATCTCCCTCCCTATAGCCCGCCCAGTCTCCTTGTTCATCATACCGAAAGGCATTTTCATTGCCCTAACCCAGATAGGGATATGAAAAAACTCAACTTCATCCAGAACCTTTGACTCATCAAACTCAACCACCACCACCAAATCCTTCCCAAACATCCATGGTCCTTCCTCCATTGCCCGTCGTTTACCTTCCGGTTGATGGAACGTGAACAGAAAGTGATTATCGCCAAGATCCCGGCACGACACCCCCTTCATTGGACACCAGATCTTCCCTAAAGCCTGTGTTAGCCCATCGGCGTTCACCATCTTCTCCGCAAAGATCTTGGCGAGTGCTTTTGGTTCTGCCGGTTTCGCCGCCCCCGCTCCATCCCCCCCGATGCGAATTCCCTTCCTCTCCTCCACCGTCAACCGCATCCGCTGCATCATCCCCTCCACAGACTCCATGATTACCCTCCTGGACGATCCGAGATCGCGGCCGAGACGACTTTCCTGCGGAGGTTAGCAGATTTGGCTAGGCTCCGAACCGGGGATTTGACGTGGACACGAAGATGGGATAGGACGTGGACTCTAAACCCAACCGTGAGGAACGATTAGATCAGGAACAGAGGGAGGAGAAAGCTAAATCAACCCAAAACCCTGCGACGCCGTTGGCACCAGGAACCCACCTCGAGTCGCCTAGGAAACCCTAGCCGCCGAGGACTCTGCAAAGTTTTTACCTGTTGCGGCGTCTGGACTCTAACGCATGTGTATTTTGGTAGTATATGAAAACATACTGTTTGGAACGTCTAAACATGTTTGTTGGTTTGATTGCGGAGTCGAACGGACTTAACTTCTGCAAAGCTAGGCGAACGTGTGCTTTCCTTTGATTTTCTGGGCACCTGTCGTACCAATCACCTATGGCTCAAAAAGACATTCAGTGTCTGATCGATGTGTCATCTGTGGCACTATGTTGATCAGTTTCAATCTGCCCGTGCGGATACATACCTTGGCATAGATGAAGCTCCACCCAGCGACACGATGAAGGATGAATGTCATGGAGTAAGTACAAAGATACCCAATCGAATTCATCAGGATGGTGGATGGTGACACTCATAGCAGTATAAACAAATAGGCATAAGCACTTGGCAGCAAGAGTTAGTTTCTTGAAGAACATCTCTTCTATAGCCCCAAAATCATGGCGTGTTAAAAGTTTTAGAGTTCCCTGAAACTGGAGGTCTCACTTGACTCAACATTTTGGGCAACAAATGATGACTTGTCAGCATACAAAATGCTACCATTTCCACCAACTAACTAGAGACAAGTGTAAATCCAGAAAGCGCCCTCACTGGGATCTGCAGGCAAGAGAAAAACAAACGCCAGCGGGCAACCAGTGATAATAATCACAAACGAGGGAGAGACTCTGCCCTGATGAACTCCTTGAGAAGAGCCTTCTCTTCATTGATTTTGTTCTTCTCAGCGGCATTGCGTGGTTTGATTTTCCGCTTCTCTTCCAGCATCCACTTGTAGACCTGGCGCTGCTCGTCTTCGGATATTGGTGGAAGCACTCTTTTGGGTGGAGTAGGCTCTGCAGTCTTAGCAGTTGTGGTAGCTTGGGGTGAAAATGCTGGAGCTGCAACTACTCCAGCTGCAGCTGCAGCTGTCTGAGCATTCTTCCTTTCCTGGTCTCTTTTGTAGGTCTTTGCAAATACATAAACTGCATGTACAAGGAACAAACTTACTATATAAAAAATAGCTTTTGAGCAAACCAAACATTAGTTAGCATGCATGAAGTGAACAGTGCCATCTATCATGAATGTATGTTCTCACAATGTTAGAGGCAAACCTACCTAAACGCTGAATGTTTCAATATGAAAAGGCCAGGAGTAATTCAGTAATTTTTCACATATGTCAAGTGGGAAAAGATTACTTCATGCCTATAACCCACAGTACAAGCAAATCAAGCTAGTTTGAGGCATAACACATCCTGTTATAGAAAAGATTCATGAGTCTATGATACTATACTTTCTAAACTCTACAAGGAATGTTAATATGGTCCAGTATGATTCATTGTAATTAGCACTAACTAAAATGGGAAAAAAATTTCACACATATATTGAATTCATTTTTACAACAGCAAAGCCCTCAAATTTCTTTGGCAGATTGAGTTCACTTAATATCATTTATTATAACCCTACTAAATACTAAAGACACTAGCAGTTCGCTTGTTTTACCTAGACATTCAAAACTCCACAGTAAGAGATGTAGCTAAAATTTGGAATGTAATCCGAAAATCCCAGCTCATTCCCATGGATAGGCCACATATCATGGGTTCTCAAACCAGAGCTTAGTGTATTTCGACCCTGATAACTCCTCTGACTGCTCAATATACTCCAGTACAGTACAAACCATCAGGTTACCATGTAAAATAGAGATGTTTATACTTATTTGGTACTTTTATGCCCCCCTGCAGAAAGAATTTCTACCGCTGCCCCCCAATAAGCGTAAAATGGTGTTCTGAGACGCAAAACAATCCATCTTACCAGAATACCAGGAGCTAACCATGTAGTCCCACAAACATTATACCATGACAAAACCCAAATATTCCTCCATAGCATAATACAAACACTTCTGTTTGTTGCTTCTGATCATGAAATCGAGGCACAGGAATAACTGAGCCATATCAAACCATACTACTTGGGCTCTCCTATTATAAAAAATGTCCTCATAATCATCTCCATCTGATGGTACCAAATCCACTCCACTATGTTACTAAATCCCACCTGAACAATCACCAAGCGCATTAATGGTTGAGGCAGGCTAGAGCTACCGCCAGTCACAAATTCGCAACTAATCATATCTAACATCATCGATCCACTAGGGTTTAGCCTTCGCTGCAAGCGATCCCAAATTCCCCATCCTTCTCCCTCGGATCTACTCAGCGATACAGCCCGCAGCATCCCTAGGAAACACGGCTACCATATGGACGGGAGGGAGATCGATCGATCGATCCAGGCAGGGGATTTCTCACCTCCGACGAAGATGTTGACGGCGAGGAAGAACGGGAAGATGCGGCGCATGAAGACGCCCCTCCTCGCGTACGGCGGCTCCGGCGGCGCGGCAGGGTCGGGCTTCACGGCGGCTGCCATCGCGACGGGCGTGGACGGGAAGGTCGAGGTCGACGGGGGCGGCGAGGCTACTGCTTGTGCTAGTCTCTGCTCTTCTCCTTGCTCTAATCGTAGCCGTTCATCGCGATCAGATGTGAGATTATCCATGCCGGTGTGAGAGGTGTGAGATTAAAGAGTAATTTTCGTAAAAACCACATTATCGTGGTCTAAAATTCACAAAATTATATTAGGAATTTTAGTAAGTTGCACATAATCCTAAATACTATGGTATAAAACCACACATTAATCCATTTATTATTTCATTCAGTATTACTACAAGCTGGAGTATAAAATTACAATTTAAGATCTCTGACCCCTATATATAAGTTGTACCCATATAAGTTTAAGCATTTTTATTTTGCTGCAACAATAAGCCAATAAGACCGTAGTACTTGTTGTTATACGCCACATGGCAAGATACATATGGTTTTGTGTAATTTGGACCATAAATTCTGTGGTTTTGAAAATTTTACTTGAGATTAAATGAATTTATGGATATATTCCCTCCATTTTTTTTATAGAAAAGTTTACCTTTCTATTTAAGGGGAAAATTACAATCATGCCATTATATACTGAACTTTGAAAAATAGCTCACTTTACACATTAAACAATATTTATCTTTTTTCTTCCTAAGAATATTTTTTACTGGAACGTGGTATGATAGTCTAAATTACCTCAATATTTTGTTGCATAATTTTTCTCTCTATTTTTTCTAATTGAAAGTATGTAAGACCAATTTAAACATCATAAAATTTTAAAGTTTAAAAAATAGTAATACATTTTTTAAAATATTTTATAAGAATGATAATAATGTCATATCTATCTGCACAAAATTTCATCCCAAAATACGGTTTGTATAAAGATTAACGAAAAAGATAAGTGTTATTAAGGTGTAAAGTGAGCCATTTGTAAAAGTTTAGGGCGTAAAATAAACCAAAGAATAGCTTATTGATTAAGTGATTGGTGAAATAGTTTAGGGGTAAACTTGATTTTTTATGACGCCTGTATACATTCGAGATTCGCTATTCCAAGTTTGCCCCTCACAGCGTCATTGGTGGCGACGAGCAGGAGCGGATCTCCCATGATTCAAGGGTATCACTTGAGTACCCATATGAATTTGAGAGAAACTTGACATACAGCAAAGACTAGTTGGTGTAGTTGTTGATTGGTGCATCTTATATGTCTCAGGTTGATAGTTCAAGTTCTAGCAATATCCTTTTGTTCACAATAGCTTAACCTTTTATTCGCTCCTTTTCTAGTATCGTTTGCCCCAATAGCTTAACCTATCAGCTGCTTAACCTTTTTTTACACTCGTTTTTTATCCTTTTAGTTTCAAGAGCTAAATAACTATACTACCCTCTGTTACGAATTATAAGGCCTCCTACTTGTCTAGTAGAACAACTTACATCATATAAAGGAGGGAGTAATAGCTAAGTAGTTCTTTAATCTTCAGCTTTTTTTTTTCCTCTTGTAGCTCTTTCACTAGCCTCTTTTATTCACTCTTTTTTATCATTTTATATATTTCCAATAGCTAAATAGCTTAATCAATTAAATCTTAAACATTAGGTTTTTTTCTCATGTAATGTAGCTCTTCAACCATTTATTTACAATATATAGCCTAGGGCCACCACATATCTTGATTTTTTTTCTTTTAGCCTTTTCTTCTTTTACCAAATTTGGTGTTAGAATTTGAATAGTTTTCCCCGAAAAATGGTCTTTTTTTAAAAAAAAATCTTCAAGTTGCAATGCCTCTATTCTCATTGATATGATGATATTATTTTACTCTATAGATCTTGGATACCCATTCCAAAAATCCTGCTTCGCCATTGGCGACGAGTGCTTCCCCTCGGCACTTTGGCAGCCACCGCCGGCCAGCCACCTCCCCCTCACCCCCACCCTCCCTCCTCCGCTTCTCCCCATCGCCAATGTCGCGCCAGCCGGTGGCGGCTAAGGAGCGACGACGAGGCCGGTCTGACTGATGGTGCCGCCGGTTGCTTACTACGTGCCGCCTCCGCCGGCTCCACCTCCACGTTTCCTATCTCCGTGGCCGTCGCGGTCGGCTCCCCCTCTTCGCCAGCAACGCCGAGCGACGAGACTGATCCGAGAAGCTGTGGCAGCAACGCGGTGACGCGCGCGCCGTCTGGAGGGACGAGCAGGGGAAATGTCAATTTTGTTATCCTGGAATGTCTTGGTTCAGTTTGTTGCATTTGGTGACTATAGCTGTTTTTCAGGCCAACAAAGAGCATCGATACTAAGACGCAATTCTGTCCAATCTCCAGCTATTTATCAGAAATTTTCGGCACTGCTAAATGCTAATCTTTCAGGCTTTCAATTCTGTTACTCTATGACTCTTATCAGTTCATTGCAGGTGCCAGGTTTCTTTCCCTATGGATCTCAAATTGTAGAGCGAAATTCTCTCCAGCACTGTCATTCCATCCTCATCTGATTATGAGTTGGTTATGTGGACATTTGCATGATACATTGGCTTCCATTAGTTAGTTATGTGGACACTGGAGTATGAGTTTGATGTTGACTTGCTAAGTTTTAGAAATGCAGCAGTTATCTGCTGATGCTGTTGACGCTCTAAAGACATGCACTTGCCTGCTCAAGGATGGCAACAGTTAGGAGCTGGGGAATTGTGATTTGGGGAAAGAAAAGCCTAGCTCACCAAGAAACAATCAAGAAGGCAAAACCACTAAAGCACTGTACTTTCAAAACTCAATGGTGTAAGTTGTTGAAAGCACTGAAGCTCAGATTTTAAGAGTACTTCAGGTTCAAGTTCAGAAATTTCAGAGTTTGTAATGTTGTGAAGTGTCAAAATTGTGCCTGCGATGTGACTGTCCGTAATGTGAGTATGGGCTATGGAGCAGGGTTTCACTTACCGTGTACCATCCCCTTGCCGCTCCCCAGCGGTAGCGCGGTTACCGCGGCTTGCCGCGATGAATTCAAATTTTAAAAATTTGAATTCAAACCGCGGTATGATCGAGGGAACCGCGCGGTAAGCCGCGGTTACCACGGCAAGACAATTTTTCAATGCAAAAAGAAGAAAAAAATTTTAAAAAAAATAAAAACATGGTGGGGGACAAATCAGGGTTTCCTTGTGGTCCTGTGGGCTAAAACCTTTTTTCCTTTCCTACTTTGTAAATAATCCGACCCATATTGACCCATATAGATGTTTTTTCCTTTTTTCCCGAATTTAAAATGTTTGTATGCAAAAATTTATAGCAAACTTCATTAATTTGTATAATTTTTTTCACCATTATTGTCTATAAATCATATACTATTTATGAGAATTTTTTAGAATTTTTTCAATATTTTTTTAAAAAATTTGAATTCGGCGAAATTCGTCCAAACGAAACCGTAGCCTCCCCTTACCGCTACCCAACAGTAAGGCGCGGTAACCGTGGTAACCACGCGGTTACCGCCGGTAAGTGAAACCCTGCTATGGAGTAGCATTGAAAACAATACTCCTGTAACATGAAATTTCAGAAATTTCATGTGTACTGGTTGTGTGCAAACTGAATGAAACAGTATTGTTCCTTCTACTTTTCTTTTACTACTACTCCTGATTTTACAGTGATTTGTGTTCGTGATGAAAGTGAAACCAATAAGTTAAATCTGTTCGCTGTAGTGCTTAAATAAATCTATGATATTTGTTTGACTTCTTTCTTGATCGCCTGCTGAGAAATTTCGTACTGCTTGTGGACACTGAATTGAGGAAGGCAATCTACTGAGAAACACAGAAATTTAAGGAAGGCATAGATTGTGACTGATCTCCCTTCTCCTTGATGTTGAATTCCTTTTGCAATCTTTTTTTTTTAGAATTACACCGTACAATACAGACACTCATAACGTACGGATACTTACCCCTATGAACACACGCACGCAAACCCTACCCCTATGAGCATCTTCGAAGACTGGGCCGGCAAATTCTAGAGATTGATGAAGTCATTACGGGCGCCTCGCTGTCGACGGATACGTCGCTCCCGCTGAAAGCACAAAGCCATTAAATCCTGAAAAATTCGTTCCCACGGGGTGATGCTCGCTCTTCTTCTTCTTCTTCTTCTTTTTTTTGTATGTGTGCTCCTTAGAACATGCTGAATTTTGCAGTTCGGGCAGTTATGTACTCAGAACATGAGCAATTTGAGAAGTAAATAATTTGAGCAGGTGCTTAAATATTCCTTTAGGATTGATGTACCAAGCATTCCCCTTGTATAAACTGAATTTTTTATGAACAGTTAGACATTCAGAATATTCAGATATCACAGCAATCACAATTACTCCAAGTCATATCATGACCGGACGATGCAGATGCAGGAATCTTCAGCCCCTGATTACTGGACGATGCAGATGCAGGAATCTACATGCAAAATCAAGACTGTCAAAATCGAAACGAGTTGCCTGTTGCCTGACACAGAAAGTGATCAATCATCTGTAAGTGTTGGAACTCTTCCATGTACGGAAGAACAGAAATTGTCGTATGTACGGGCATGGCACGTACATTGATCAACCACTGAAATGTGTCTGGTTTAAGCTACAGGTACGACAGGTGCCCAGAAAATCAAAACACAGCAGACGTTCCCCTGGCATCGGAGAATTTGTGTCCGTTCAACCTGCAATCAAAGTATCAAACCAAACATACTACAAGGTTCTCCTTTCAAAAAAAACATATAGGTATGCTATTTATAAGTCAACTGATGCTTTTCAATCCATCAGTCGATTTTGATAT
The DNA here is from genome assembly GCA_000325765.3 of Leersia perrieri. Lineage (NCBI taxonomy): Eukaryota > Viridiplantae > Streptophyta > Magnoliopsida > Poales > Poaceae > Leersia > Leersia perrieri. The sequence goes on along the minus strand of CM002476.1, from coordinate 15,640,783 downwards.
GTGGAACTTTCATTAGAAATATGCCCAAATTATGTATAGATTTGTGCAACTTTAACACACCGTTGAATCAACGGTCTTGAAAAACATCATTTCAAACTCAGTTCCGTCTTTGGAATTTTTATATTAGTTACAAAAATATAAACAAACAATCAAGAATTCGTTGCACCCCCAACTGCGATTTTTGTTTGTGCAAATTTAATTAGATACTCACCTAACTTATCCGTAAATTTGTACAATATCAAGACATCCATCGATCGTACATTATTCTAGATAAACGTCTAGGATTCGACTGATGAGAATCAATATTCTCAGTTATGTTTATTATGTACACATACATGCATTAATAAGAGTGAAGAAATACAATAACCATTTCTTAAACTTATGCATGGGTATCATGTAGCTCTATGAGCTTAGAAAATCCAATATTATTAGGGGCAATTTCGTTTTTAACCCCTACTTTGTTCTCCGATATTGATTTTGTACTCACTTTTTAGGGGTTTCCTTTTTACCTCACTTTTTTTTTTGAAACAAATGCAGTGTTTACCCATACTTTGGATGATGGAGTTAATGGTGTTAAGTAGATAGTAAAAGGATGTTTATATCCTCACTTGTTTTTTTATATTTGCCCCTATATTTGATCAACAATTGTGTTTTTGCCCTCATTTTGTATGGATCAAATTCAGATTTAAACACGGTTATAACAAATTTAAAATTTTGGCAGAAATTTAATAGAATTTGCACAAAATTTGACAGTATTTTGGTAGCAATTCAATATTTTGGCAGCAACTATGGTCAGCTCCGCCCTGCCTAACAGCCGCTGGCAAGCTCATCAGTGAGTACCAACAAAACTAGCAAGATCGATGCACATATTTGGGTCTGTATCGCATCCAGTTTCAAAACTAAAATCACTAGCAAGATTGGGAAATAAAAAGTAGCAAAAGTTAGGCCAGCGTGCTGCACTGCACCACGGTGGGCCGCCCGCCGCACGCTACGCCACCTCCGCTGCATCACGGTGGGCCGCCGCGTGCGCTAGGCCGTCCCGCCGCCGCGCATGAAAGGTTGCCTCGCAGCTGAGCCTCGCATCCACGCCGCGTGCGCGCTAAGTCGTCTCGCAACAATAGTGTAGAGTGCAGATTAACCATTCAATTGCATACATCTAAACTCATGAATATGTGCACGATCTACAAATATTTCTCAATATCAAGTACACCATACATAACTGAAAAAATGATCAAAAAAAGAATACAAATGTTAAGTTTTTCGCCAAGTCTATATATTAATGACCTACTCTGGTGCAGGGTTCACTGTTTCCGAATGAGCAAAAATTCCATGGGTGACTGCAATACTAATATTTCAGAAATTTCAGAATTATGTCGGATATTTTGGATGAAATAATCAAACAAATTTTAAATCCTAAACACAAATATGAAGAATTTAGTCTCTTTTTCATGGGAGAAGGTCCTAATAGATTATTGGACTTAACAACATGGAAAACAATGCTACTCATGTGGCCTATTAGATTAGGAGGATTTTGACTGTTTTGACCAATTTTGACCGAATTTTATGGAATTTGAAGGTAAAATGTGATTTGTTTCTGCAATACAAGGTACTATCCAGTTTCAATTCAACACGCGCGCAGTGACAGATACATGGAACCAATACAATGCAAATGCTACTTTTTATTATTCCGAATATCCATTTGACAGCAAACATGAGCAATATTACAGTTCAAAGAATTTGGAGCCAACTTAATATTTCTGGATTGCAATGGATTAGAGTAACAATACAAAACTCTCAACCCAGTATATTGAATTATAAAATTAGTTGAAGTTTGGTCCCGACACAGACATTACCTCGATCGCCTAGCATTCCTCATGATACCCACTGACAATGATAAGCACATGTGAATGGAGAAGCACACGATCTAACCCAGCTTCTGTACCAAAAATTCTATATGTTAAGATATGTGGAAAGGACACACCTCAGCAGGGCAAATTAATGAAGTTAAAACTAATTACTATTTAGCTCCCTGAATTTTGCATTTATCATCAAATCCGATGTTAGGCTTCAGGACCTCCTGAAGCTCATCATGTGTCTAACGCACTTACTATGGCCAGGATCCAAGATTATGCCCTGCTGAAAAATAAATCAGTCAGGACCTGAAATAATATCATGCTAACTTCCTGTCAATAGAAATCAGGAAATAATCAGGAAACAACTGGAAGTCGCAAAATTTAAACCAGTATTTTCCTGTCAATGTCTCCACAATTAGAATATAAAATATTATGCTAACTTTGTTATGATATCAACAAGCACAAACTATATCCGAAGGGAATATTTAAATGTTAATCAAGAGTATACCAATTTTTAGACAGCTCCGAATTTTTTTGAAGCTGTTGTTACTTGTATTTGTCCCCCCCTAGGTATGAAATGAAAGTTCAGCGGAGGAAGATTGGCGTGACGGCGAGGAGGTCCCGTTGAATCGGAAAGGAGTCAGTGCAGGCTCCTCGGTCTTGTCTGGAATGTCATATCAAGTGAGCATTGAACTTAAATAAATACAGAAAAGCATATCCATTCAGATAAATAGTACTAAGTTCATGCTCATAGCTGCATGTCATGAAGAACTTGAAAAAAAAAGATGGTTTCAAAGATAGTTAGAGAGATGTAAAACTGTAATTTTACAATAATCGTTTCAAAGATGGAATCAGAGTGAAAATACAATAAGAATTGTATTTTCTTGGGCAGGAGGCGCATCCATATGAGTCCATCAGGTAAAAACATACGTACAATAGTGAGTCGATACTTTCTGATTATGACCACAAGATGTGAAACCTGAAGTAAAGAGATTTACTGCCAAAACATTGCATTCTTACATACGAATATGAAAAGATCTGTTATAATTGTGCCACTTTTAAATGTTAATCTGCAATTGTGAGCGACAAATATATCACAAATGAAACCACCAGTTTTTCAATTCTGTAAACAATAATTATCATAGCAGAAACTAGAACCTGTGGCATGGCAAGAAAACGCAAAAGATCAAATCGAGACAACAATTTCTCACCAGGTTTGGACTGTAGATGGGGCAATAGTGATAGGTTCTGATAGAAGTGTGGACTCCTACAGGATGACGACGTTCATCTTCTGTTCCGCGTGCAAGGGACACACGATCATGGGACGCCCACATCGATGCTATCCTGCATCGAGTTCCACACAGCACCAACAGAGGCAGTGCGATACGAAGGGCGCCGTGGGTGTGGCAGGACGCGCACCGTGCGCCGGCGCCCCACGCCGCGACAGTGAGGCCTTGGTCCCTTATAACCCGTCGGGTCCTCCAGGAATCGATAGCAGATTGGCGGACGGAGATCGGCGGCGGCTGATCGATGTATAGGAAATCACGAGGAGGAGTCGGCGGATCAGTGAGGAGGAGGCCGAGGCGGTGGCGGATCAGCATACAAAAAATGTGAGGAGGAGCCGGCGGAGGAGGAGGCCGAAGCGGAGGCGGATCGCTGTGATGGCGAATCGGCGAGAAGGAGCAGGATTGGCGGCGGATTGGCGAGGAGGAGCAGTGAATTACGGGATTGCGGTGTGCGGAGGACTGGGAAGTCCGCGTGAGAGGGAGAGGGGATCGCGGGAGAGGAAGTGGATCTCGCGGGGGTGAGCGGTGACGTTGGGAAAATCTGATCCGTTGGATATTCTATGGATGAATCCTAACCCTTCCATGGTGAGAGATGAGTAAAACAAGTTTGTGTATTATATGGTAGAAAAGAGGGGTAAATTGTCGATTTGTTTTAAAAAAATAAGGGTAACAACGAAAACCTAAAAAATAGGGGGTAAAAGTAACATTGGCCTCTAAAATTAGGGTAAAAACAAAATTGTCGCATAAACTTAACAAGTTTAAGTAAACTTAACAAATTTTAACCCTTAAACTTGTTAAGTTTATATGTTGTTGCTTCTTTGAGTTAAAACCGGGATTTTATAATTAGAGATTTGCTACGGTCCAACAAATAGTATTGATATACCAAAACAAAATTTAGTCTTTCATTTATCAAACCACCTTGAAATAAATGGTTGGATTGTATTTTGTTACACCGAGGTACCGCTACCGTGAGATACTATTTGTTGAATAAAAAATATCGCATATAATTATATTAAAAAAATAAACTTGTCAAGTATACCATGGCGCAAAATCCGACGCGGCACACCTAATCGTTGACACGACGGCGACTCTACGCATGTCACCCTATATACCATGTGTCCATATGTGTGCATGTATGCATGACACCTACGTGTGGCAAAGATTTTGGTACGTACAGTGACCTGGCCGAAGGGAAAGATTAAAGAGGCTGGGGATCGGAGCACCACGATGATGTCCTAGAAACCTCTGATGCCGGTAGCGTTTATCGATTGTCGAGCGATATACTCCTTGATTTTTTTTATTTAACGTACGTTGCGGCAACCAGCTTCGAATAAAAGTGGAGGTTCCGGCGGGTGAGCCACCCCATCGCATCGCCGTCCACTCTGCTGTAGTGGAGTGGTCCGCGCTGCTGTAGGAGCTAGTAAGGCACGGTGATGATCTCGAACCAATTAAGATGCATGGCTTAATTGTACAAGGGAATACGATCGTGACATGCATGGGCCACCACGTCGAGGGAATACGATCGATGCAGTTTGCATGACTAAACGGTGGCCGAAAAATTGAGTACGCGCGCGCGTGTCCAGTTTCAAAAGTTTTTTTATTTCAACTTCTGTGTGAAAACCACTCAAAAGGTTAATTAAATTGACGGAAATAAGGACGAACCTAGGTGAACAGTATCGTACGACTTACGAGCATAATTGAATAATTTTGAGTTTTGACATGTTCGCTAACGGAAACAAATTATGCTACTTTATGCTTAGAGTAGATCGATGCATGGATCATCGTGAGGGCCCGGAAAAACAAATATCATATTAAGTCCACTCTTCATTTTATTGTCTTTTCATATATAACAGCAGATCATCCATATATATGTTGCTTTATCAGGATTCAGGGCTAAGTCTGATCTACTCACAAGTTATTCAAAGAAAGAGTAACAAGAAAAAATAAAAGAAAAAGAAACTGATTGAAATCGATCAGGGTGCTGATGAACGTGTCTTCTACTGCAGTGGACATATATGTAGTCTTCCGGCCGGATCACTTGCATGCTAGTCTTGCTTAGTTGTCTGCATCCACACAAACTAAAGTCAGATTCAAATAAAAACACATATATAAATACAAAAACACACGGTAAGGTGAGTATTAATATGTTATATATGAACTAAAACAGGCGAAGCGAGCGAGAGGAAAGCAAACTAAAATAAATTAAACAGTGAGCCAAAAAAAAAACAGTGCTTAGCTAAGCTAAGTTTATCAGTACCTCTCCCGGCCATGATACGATCAACGTCAGCTTTGGCGGCGTCGAACCTGTACTCCACAGCAGCCGCCAGCTTGGCCGCGGCAGCCTGCACGTCGGCGCTGTCGACGGTGGCCGCCGATCGCATCCTTACTGGTTTAAATTTTGCGACTTCCAGTTGTTTCCTGATTATTTCCTGATTTTTATTGACAGGAAGTTAGCATGATATTATTTCAGGTCCTGACTGATTTATTTTTCAGCAGGGCATAATCTTGGATCCTGGCCATAGTAAGTGCGTTAGACACATGATGAGCTTCAGGAGGTCCTGAAGCCTAACATCGGATTTGATGATAAATGCAAAATTCAGGGAGCTAAATAGTAATTAGTTTTAACTTCATTAATTTGCCCTGCTGAGGTGTGTCCTTTCCACATATCTTAACATATAGAATTTTTGGTACAGAAGCTGGGTTAGATCGTGTGCTTCTCCATTCACATGTGCTTATCATTGTCAGTGGGTATCATGAGGAATGCTAGGCGATCGAGGTAATGTCTGTGTCGGGACCAAACTTCAACTAATTTTATAATTCAATATACTGGGTTGAGAGTTTTGTATTGTTACTCTAATCCATTGCAATCCAGAAATATTAAGTTGGCTCCAAATTCTTTGAACTGTAATATTGCTCATGTTTGCTGTCAAATGGATATTCGGAATAATAAAAAGTAGCATTTGCATTGTATTGGTTCCATGTATCTGTCACTGCGCGCGTGTTGAATTGAAACTGGATAGTACCTTGTATTGCAGAAACAAATCACATTTTACCTTCAAATTCCATAAAATTCGGTCAAAATTGGTCAAAACAGTCAAAATCCTCCTAATCTAATAGGCCACATGAGTAGCATTGTTTTCCATGTTGTTAAGTCCAATAATCTATTAGGACCTTCTCCCATGAAAAAGAGACTAAAATCTTCATATTTGTGTTTAGGATTTAAAATTTGTTTGATTATTTCATCCAAAATATCCGACATAATTCTGAAATTTCTGAAATATTAGTATTGCAGTCACCCATGGAATTTTTGCTCATTCGGAAACAGTGAACCCTGCACCAGAGTAGGTCATTAATATATAGACTTGGCGAAAAACTTAACATTTGTATTCTTTTTTTGATCATTTTTTCAGTTATGTATGGTGTACTTGATATTGAGAAATATTTGTAGATCGTGCACATATTCATGAGTTTAGATGTATGCAATTGAATGGTTAATCTGCACTCTACACTATTGTTGTTCTAAAAAAGACACCTTATTGCAGGTTGTGGACTTTTACGATCAGATGTTTTAGCTCTAACAGTTTAAATTCCCCAAAACAAACTGCTCTCAGTTATGCATGTAGCAAACCCATGGACCATATTTTGTTGCACAAGAGATGTGGAAACCCATGGTATGCATGTGTTAAACACTTTTCAATCTCAGGGTAAATGTCATCAGGACATAGTGACAGACAATGTGGCAATTTTTTGTTTTCCTTCACCAAGTATGGACCTTCTTTGTAGATTATCGTCTCTACATATGCATTCTAAGTAGGGAAAGCAGATGACAGCAGTCAAGGTTTGAAATGATCTGCTCCTTTTGCATCATGAAATCTGAAGACCATGGAAGGAAGACATCACCATTCTTGGTTAAAAAAATCCAGTTTGTTAGTACATTCGATTCTTTTTAATATGTTAGCATTTTTAGTTGTTGTCATGTGTGCAACGAATAGACCTGAATATGGGTCTGACCAATGAAATGATCTTCCTGATTAGGAAAATTTTTGTTGATCACATTGTGCACGTAAGAAGAGTGAAGACGACCAATTATTAATCTTGACAATGACAATTGTTTCGAGTTTCTTCTTGCAGTTGCCGGTTGTGTCATCCCAACGTTACTATGGTTAAATTGATAGATGAGAACATGCAAAAAGGAAGAAAACAATATTTCTAGATGTCAAAAACATCAATACTCTTTTAATTTTTGTTTGTATTATCAAATATCGCGACAAATTACTAGTTGACACAGAAGGAGACGGAACTAGAGAAGGTAGTCACCCTCCCAAATAAAATAAAAAATATATATTTTTACATATAATGAAATTACCCTTGTACCCCTTATCCACATGGCGCCGGGGGGAGAGAGCCTCCGGTGGGTCGCGGCTGGGCGGCGGTGGCCGCGAACGACACAATCCCAGCGGTGGTCGTCCACGAGAGCAGGTACAGGCAAGAAGGACCGGCGGCGAGCAAGGACAGCACCAGCGGCCTTGCCCGCACGGCGGCGCAGCCGGACGGCCTAGCGTGCGGCGCGGCGGCCTTGCGCACGCGGCAGCGCGGCTGCGAAGCATAGTTGCGAGACGACTTAGCGCGCACGCGGCGTGGATGCGAGGCTCAGCTGCGAGGCAACCTTTCATGCGCGGCGGCGGGACGGCCTAGCGCACGCGGCGGCCCACCGTGATGCAGCGGAGGTGGCGTAGCGTGCGGCGGGCGGCCCACCGTGGTGCAGTGCAGCACGCTGGCCTAACTTTTGCTACTTTTTATTTCCCAATCTTGCTAGTGATTTTAGTTTTGAAACTGGATGCGATACAGACACAAATATGTGCATCGATCTTGCTAGTTTTGTTGGTACTCACTGATGAGCTTGCCAGCGGCTGTTAGGCAGGGCGGAGCTGACCATAGTTGCTGCCAAAATATTGAATTGCTACCAAAATACTGTCAAATTTTGTGCAAATTCTATTAAATTTCTGCCAAAATTTTAAATTTTATCATGCAAAATTTCAAATTTGTTATAACCGTGTTTAAATCTGAATTTGATCCATACAAAATAAGGGCAAAACGCTGGTACACAAGGCCACCCTGGAGAACGTGGTGGCGCGAAGTCCACGGTCCACTACCAGGAAAACGATTTTTAAAAGCGGGCCGGAAGGGTCTTTGAAAACGGTTCCACCGTCCGCTTGCAACACTCGGCCTGTAAAGACACCGATCTTTGCAAGCGGACGACTTATATTCTCCATCGTAGCCCATGTTTTGAATAAAGATGAAAAAATTAATTATCTTTTAGGGACAATTCAAATTTCTATGTCTAAATTAATACATAATAATTACGATAATATATAAATTTGGTCAAAAAATTATGAAATTGACAGGGCAACATATTTTTGGTCCATAATCTTGCCATAAAAAATTCAAATAATTCTAACAAAGTGGAACTATACATTGTTCATAAATTGACACATCTACCACTTAGTTTCTTACAACTTTCATTTGTCAACAATGTATAGTCCAACTTTATTAAAATAATTAAATTTTTTTATGGCAATCTTATGGATAAAAACATGTTGTCATGCCAATTTGTAGAATGTTTTGATCAAATACAGATATTATTATAATTCTTATCTGATACTTTATATACAAAAGTATTTATTATCGTTAGAGGATATTTTTTTTCATCTATCTCTAAGACATAGGCTCGAATAGAACACATGAGCCTAAATATATTTTTTTGGAATTTTTGGGATCTTACTTGATGCACATGTTCGATAATCATGTAGAAATTCAATTAATATAGAGAAAATAGTAAATTAGCTCAAAAATTCAAGAAACTTTTACAAGACAACCTATACGTATTTTTGTTACATATGAAAAATATATTGGTGTATATAATATAATTATTTTTGTGTGTTACTTTACAATGGTATAATAAAATAAAAAAGATAAAGATAGATCTTTGCAAGCGGACTACATAACGACCTGCTTGCAAAGATTGTATATTTGCATACGGGCCTTTTAAACCGTCCGTCTGTAAAGATTCTCATATCTTTGCAGACGGGCCCATAAAAGACCCGCTTGCAAAGATAGATCTTTGCAGACGTACTTATCTTTACAAGCGGACGACTTAGTCGTCCGCCTGCAAAGATCTTATGCCTACGTCTGCAAAAATCAATTTTGGCGTAGTGGTCGATCGGTGGTAAGATCAATTTTGGCGTAGTGGTCAATCGGTGGTAACGGAGCCTTCGTCCGCCATCACATCGTCGTACCTGTAGCTTAAACCAGACACATTCAGTGGTTGATCCATGTGCCATGCCCGTACATACGACAATTTCTGTTCTTCCGTACATGGAAGAGTTCCAACACTTAGTACTAGTACTACAAATGATTGATCACTTTCTGTGTCAGGCAACAAGCAACTCGTTTCGATTTTGACAGTCTTGATTTTTAATCAGGGGCTGAAGATTCCTGCATCTGCATCGTCCGGTCATGATATTGCTGTAGGAGTAGTATTTTTATTTCTGATTGTCGCAAGATTTCAGTGGCTGCATAGAGCTGGAATGCTGGATTGCCTGGATGCCTGGATGAAGCTGTCACACCTGTCGAACACCAAGGGTCAGAGTACAATATATAACAATAGCGTGGTCATAAATCGTATCCTGGTTCTCTGAGCCTCTCGCAAGTGGTTCTCTGAGCCTAAGGTCGAGCTCGCAAAATGTTGAGACCCTGTCATGGAATTTCCTTTGTACGGTGCTAAACAGTAAGAGCGAGAGTTTCAGTAATTGTGAATCACGTACGTGGAAGAAAACACTGGTGTTGGTGGTTTAGTCTGATCCCTATGATCGATACTATACTGCAGGCTCTCCAAAGTATTTCGAATCGGGCTGCTTTGTACGATGTGTGTTCGGGTTATCACGACGGATCTGAATCGGATACGTGATTCCGACCCTTCCGCCGAGCAGCCTAAATAACGGGGGTGACGGACGTAGGTACGAGTGGATCGCAACCTTCAACCAACCCGAGTTTGCGTGCACAAGAATATATGGATCTCCTGTGCGACAGCATGGTGGAGGAGATCCTCCTCCGCCTGCCGGAGGAACGGCACCTCCGCCGTGCCCGCGGCGTGTGCCGCCGCTACAACGTCATCATCCGCCGTCCCGGTTTCGCTTCCCGCCACCGTGAGTCACACTCCCCGCTCCTCTCCGGCGGCGTCATCCTCCACGGCGTGCTGCGCCGCTGCCGACGTGTCGACAGCACGGCAAGCCACGTCAGCGGATCCTACGCCTTCTTCCTCCCTGCCGCCTCCTCGTCGTCGGCCGCATTCTCCTCCCTGGACCTCGCCGCCATCCTACCGAGCGTGGTTCTCCGGTACGCGCACTTCGACGCGGCGAAGCTGGAGGTGTGGGACACGCACGCGCAGGCGCAGCCGCAGTGGACGCTGGTGCACCAGGCCACGCTGGACGACGTGGTACGGTGGCGCGTAGTCCACGGTCGGTGACCGCCGCCTTCGTCCGCCGTCACATCGTCGACAAGATCCACCACGACCGGCTTCGTGAACACTACGCCGCCGCCGTCCCCGACGTGTACTGGCGTTCCTTCTTCACGCTGATTGGCTTCGACCCGGTCGACGACGACGTCTTCTTCCTCGGCGAGGCCAGTGAGAATGGATGCGTCGCCGCATACTCCATTAGACTTGGCAAGCTGAGCTTCCGGTGCAAGATTGACACTAGTACTAGTGGTGGTGGTGGCTCCTCCTTGTGCGCCTGCGACATGTTCCCGTATGCGCGTCCACCTCTGCATGTGCAGATACACAGTTTTTGCAACTCACCTAGATCCTAGATGAATTTGCCCTAGCCAGAGTGTCACATGATCGACCAATGTTTTTGTATGCACGTAATTAGATGTATGTATTAAATCTCTATCTCTATCTCTATCTCGATCTACCTATTATAAAAATTCAAACTGTTTCTCGTCCTTCGTCAAACAGCGATACCGTACATCTGTCCGAAAACATCCGCACATCTGATTTCTTTCGTCTTTTGTTTTTCGTGGGTATTGAGCATCTTGTGGAGTCTGATTATTAGCGATTGTTTCCGTTCAGTTGTGATTTGCCCGATCTCCTCCCGTCCTTTGTTTTTCTGTTTCCGATAATTGTTGCGATCACACGCATCAAGACGGCCTTTTGGTCCGGTTACAATGAGCTTGGCTTGCGGCATGTTCCGGCTTTGGTCCGACGCATCTGTACGTCCAGCTTGAGATCAGATCGTATTAGTGGTGGGAACAATGAATATATATAACTCATTACGTTTTATGGATAATCATAATACATGTTTCTTTCATACTTGCAGCTGCTGGACTCAAAACACTATTTGGGCCGCATGCAAAACCTAGGTGTATATATACCTAGGTTCTAAAAAAATCCTTGTCCAACGATGAAACATCATGTGTTTTTCCGTATGTAGACTTCCGTTTCTACAGTTATGTGTGACCTTGTGGGAGAAGAGGAGGTAGAACGGCCATGACGGTGGCAACAATTGCCACAAGCCCCAACCAGAGTCGGCCCTTACGGGAAATTCATCTTGCTGCTAGGAGTAAGGAACTTTAAAGAGATGGATTGCTCAGTATGCTCACGGTGGCCTTTGATCCTTGCTGCAATGATTTAAATCAAGCTAATGAGATTAATTACCAAGAACACCTTGATTTATCTGCACCTACCAAAGCCTATTTTGGTGGTTAGTTGAAAGAAATTTTCCATCTGAATAGCTATAGAAGGTTCTTTTTGTAATCTGATTAGGTGTTGAAGTTTTTTTTAGGAAATTCTTTTAAGATGCTTCTAAGTTGATTCACAAAGTTGTATATTGGGTTTAGGGTTGATTATGCCGGGTGTTTTATTGCCACTATTGAGTTTTATGATAACTCGATAATTGAAGTAATTTTAGATACCTGTGTTTTTTTTTGCCACCTTGGAGTTTTGTAATAAGTGAAGGTAATTTTAGATTTTCCGTTGTAACGTATGGGCAAATTTTCTATCAAATTAAGTTTCACCCATCCTGTTTTTACCCGTTGCAACGCACGGGCATTTTGCTAGTACAATAACGATTCTTAAACATGTATACTACCACATATCAGGGTCATGCTGGTTGGAAAACTGCCATTTGTGCCGGATTTCAACCGGCACAAATGAGTCTATGCCGGTATAAAGAACCGGCACTGATTGGATTCACCGGGGAAAAAAAAAAAGCTCGAGCCGGCTCGGTCCAAATAGAACATGGTCGTCGCCGTCGCTGTCACCATCGCCGCACGAACACGGTCGTCGCCATCGCAGTGGAGCCATTCCCGCCGCCGTAGGCCGCTCCCACCTCTACAGGGCGAAGTTGCCGCTGCGCTGCTCGCTCGCCTAGCCGCCGTCGTTGCCTCCTCGCCCGCCAACTCCACCGCCGCTGCTTGCCGGGGCCGCAAGGTCCACCGCTGCCCCTCAAGCGGAGGAGAGGGCGCCGCTCGCTGTTGCCGCCAGATCCACCGCGGGCGCTCACCGGGGTCGCCAGATCCGCCGCCGCCGCTTGCCAGGGCCGCCAGATCCACCGCCCGGCCACGCTCGTCCATGATCCTCCTACCGCCACCGCTCTCGCCAGGGCAGGCGGCCTTCGCTGCTCCAGCCGCAACTGGCCGCCGCTGCTGCCCCCATCGTCGGTGAGAGAGAGAGGTTGGCACCGGCGCTGACGGTGGTGGGCAGCTGGGGGAGAGGAGGAGACGAAGGATTTGGGGGAAGAGGAGATAAGGAGAGAGATGTGTCGGTGGGGAGTGTGGGAGAGGAGCAGATAAGGAGAGAGAAGATGTGTTGGTGGGGTGAAAGGAGATAAGGATGACATGATCGGCTCGACTCAGTGTCTCAGTCTATTTTGTACCGGTTGCTAAAAACAGTTATAAATAAGCCTTTTGTGTCGGTTTAAATTAAAAACCGATACTACTGAGTATTAGTACAGTTTTTATTATAAACCATACTAATTTGGTATTGTATCTGTCCTAATTATTTATATTAACCAGTACAAATAATATTTATGTCGGTTTTTGTTATAAACCGGCACATATATGGTGTCTCATTTGTACCGATTATTTTTTGTAATCGGTACAAATGACGTTAGTGCCGGTTTTTTTGGTATAACGGGAGTTTTTGGGCATGACCTCTATTACTGTGTCGGGTTTAGAAAAACCGGTACAAATATGGCGGTACAAATGTGTGTTTTTATGGTAGTGATAGCTCCTCTTTGAACTTACAACATTTTTAACACATTGCATAAACTTGTTAAATGAATGTATAAAGTCCGATGTGGCATGCCTAATCGCTGACACATACGTACGTACAAACATACATGCATGCATGTCTCTCTCAAAAGTGAGAGGGGGTAACATCAGTACGTGTCCATATTTTGGCCCCTTTGAATTGAAGGATTTGCAAAGGAATTTCGAAGGATTTAAATTCCTAAGGAATTTTTCCTATGAACCCATTTGATTTGTAGGAAGAGGCTAGAAATTTTTCCATAGAATTGCATCAAATCCATAGGAAAATAAACAAGAGGCTAGACCTCTTGTAATTTTTCTTTGCTTTGTTGTTTCTTATGGTGCTATCAAAGGGTTCATCTCTTTATTTCCTGTGTTTTATATTCCTGTAGGATGAATCCTACCACTTCAAATCCTATGTTTTTTCTATTCCTGTGTTTTTCCTATTCTGCCAATCAAAGAGGCCCATAAAATTTAGGATTTAAACTTCTGTATGAGTACAAAAACCACTCAAAAGTGAATTGACGGAGGAAGGTGTGGACTGTATATATAGATGTTACGAGTACTTCAATAATTTCGAGTTTTGACATGTTGACAAATCACAAACATAAACATATTTGATATTTAAGCCTGGTCTACCCGCAACTTATTTAAATAAAGAGAAACAAGAGAAAACAAACGAAAGAAAACTGATTAAAATATGGAAACGCTTCCCTACGAGCGTCCGATCTAAAAAGAAAAATTGGACGCTGCTCCATCCGATGCGATGCGGGACCTCTGTAGTCTCTCTTACTTTCACCATTTCCTCTCTCTTTCTAGAATTTCCCGATCCAATCGAGCTAGCGACCTCGACGGCGATTCACCGGCGGTCGAGCCGCGCGACAGCGACGGTGGCTCCCTGGCGGCCGGCGACCGCGACGACGGCTCCACGGCGGCCGGCGACCGTGACGACGTCCCCGGCGGCAGCCCGCGCGACGGCGTCCCCGGCG
>CM002476.1:15545820-15626250 GCA_000325765.3 Leersia perrieri | reverse complement strand
GGACCTCGCCACCGCCGCCGCCGGGATTTGTGGTTTTCTGATTTTTTTTCTTTTTTTCTACTTGAAAATTTTTATTTACTTCCTGTTTGATTTTTTTCAATTTTTCTTTTTATTTGAAAATTTTCAGTTTCCTCTCTATTTTGGAAGTTTCAATTCTTTTTCAACTTCCACCGCCGCCGCCGGGATTTGTGGTTTTCTGATTTTTTTTCTTTTTTTCTACTTGAAAATTTTTATTTACTTTCTGTTTGATTTTTAAAAAATTTTTCTTTTTATTTGAAAATTTTCAGTTTCCTCTCTATTTGGAAGTTTCAATTCTTTTTCAAGTTGAAAGTTTCAATTCTTTTTCAACTTGAAAGTTTCAATTATTTCAAGTTGAAAGTTTTCTTCTATTTGAAAATTTTGATTTCCTTTCTATTTAAAAGTTCAATTTCTTTCAGTTTGAAAGTTTTGAAATCTTTCAAATTGAAAGTTTCAACTATTTTTTTTTCAGTTGCAACAACTGTACCAAAAAAGGGGAAGAAACTTTTTAACGGAAGCCACGGTGATTTGACGGAAAAAACCGAGCGACACCTCTGATTCTGGCGCTCGGACGCCCAATAGCAAACCCCTACTTTGCATGCATGCCTGCGCCCTGCACATCTGCGTGTCTCCTGGTTCATATGTGGCTCTTCCTATGGCTTAGTTTCCAACTTGTCCATATTTGTGATTTCGTATTGTTATTTGTCCCATTAATTATTTATTGTTTAAATTTCTTTTCATCTTACCTCTAATCACCTTCCAATCTTAATCACCACCTATCTAATTAAGGGTATTTTAGTATTCTCTCTTCATCCATAATTTTGTGAGGAGACACATCAATTGTGTTTAAGGACGAAGGGAATATTATCGTGTAAACTAGAGCATGAAGCCGCACATTTGCTTAACTCTCACCATCTTGTTATGTGCTATTAATATACAAGGTACAAATATTATTATTCAGTGAGTAAATATTTTTTTGTCGGTATGCAGTAGCACGTTCGCAAAATTATAACCACTCTCTCTGTATATATTATATAGCGTAGTTTTTTCTTTCAATGCATTAGAAAATTAAATTAATAACAAATATATTTTGATACTATGTAATAAACAAATACAACAAATCGGTACCTTTTATTGTGAACATTGCATTCACATATATGTTATTATTATTATTATTATTATTATTATTATTATTATTATTATTATTATTATTATTATTATTATTTTCACCGCAGCATGTCTCTCTTATTCTCTCCTTATTTTCCGTGGTGCGTCTGGCTATTGCACATATATTTTATATGTTTCTGACTGAACTAGTTTAATTTTATGTAACATCTTTCTGATTTTTATGAGCTAATAATTTAAAATGCCACCTATAGGCATGCTCATTATTATCAGATGATCCACCGAAATGCTAATGCATGCTTACGAAGCCAACAAGTGGCCATCCAAAACGGCAGCATGCATGGCCAGCGAGTCTCACCTTTCTTCCCCATCTCTGGCGAGCCACGTCGATCGTTAACCATGCCATCACCCTCGAGGTAAGCTGCTCGACGCAGCTAAAAGTGATGGTGGGGATGGTGGCGACCTTGCACACCCTCGCCTACGCCTTCTCTATCGGGGGCAGCGGAGAGGCGTCGGAAGGGACGTAGATGGAGGAAGCTGCCAGCCTTGCCGGAGGCATCAAAAGTCAGTGAGGTCACCATATGTGTGTGCGTGCGGATGGAAAGAAACGGAGATGATGAGAGACGAGAGGTAAAAAATGAGGGCAATTTGGTAATACATATCTGAATTAGCTACTTATGTGTATCGAGAAATTTGGGTGGATGGGTATTTACAACAAATCAAGTTATGCGAGGCAATTTTAAAAACATAATGACAACTGAGTTGATTTTTGTAATTTTCCTAAAGAATATGGTGCAAGTGATATAATGAAGGGCATATGAGGATATGATTACATTTGGAGAATGTATTGTTACAGTTACACCAGCGGAATATAGTTCGATAACTAGATATTATATGAAAACAGACTATTGTTCCTGTGGATGCAGGAAGGTTTAACATGTTCGGATTGATTGCAAGGCCAACGAACTTGGTTTGCAAAGCCAGGCGAACATATGATGCGTGTTGGTTTACTAGGCACCTGTCATACATACCAGCTATCGTTTAAAAAAAACACACATTAGTTGATCGTGTGAGTCTACCACTGGCTATGGGTAACTCTTACCCATGTCTTTTTTTTTTTTTGAGGGAACTCTTACCTATATCTATACCCATAATATTTAGAAAGGTCATGTGTAAGAAAAAATTATCCATTTTAGTTTTAGACAGTGTAATACCTATAATTATCCATTTTATCCATACCGATTTTATACTTATTGTATAGTATTAAACTCAGATCCTAAAATTTATAAACTCATGTTCACACTACTAAATTTTGTCAAATTCAATTGAATTTTACAAGGATGATTTATTGTGCAGAGAAACAACTTTGTACAACTTTTAAGCAAAAATTAAATGTAGAGCCCACATATATATTACCCATGTTACCCATAAGTATGGGGGATTATGGGTATAGGTATACCCATATCCTCCCCGATGGCAGGTTTTCGATGCCACCAATCCAATCGGTTTCGGTTGGGTGATGGCAGGTTTTCGATGCCACCAATCCAATCGGTTTCGGTTGGGTGATGGCAGGTTTTCGATGCCACCAATCCAATCGGTTTCGGTTGGGTCGTGCGGGTACATGGCATGCAACGCCACGACGAAGGATCAATGCCATGGAGATGGAGTAGGTACAGAGGTATCCAATCGAATTCACCAGGATGGTGACACTCATAGCAGGCTTAACAAATAGGCACAACCAGTTGGCACCAAGAATTAGTTTCTTGAAAGAACATCTCCGGTGTAGCCCCAATCATGCGTGTTAAAAGTTCTAGAGTTCCCTGAAACTGGAGGTCTCACTTGACTCAACATTTTGGGTAACAAATGATGACTTGTCAGCATACAACATGCTACCATTTCTACCAACGAACGAGAGACAAGTGTAAAAATCCAGAAAGCGCCCTCATTGGATCTGCAGGCAAGAGAAAAACCAAAGCCAGCGGGCAACCAATGATAATAATCACAAACGAGGGAGAGACTCTGCCCTGATGAACTCCTTGAGAAGAGCCTTCTCTTCATTGATTTTGTTCTTCTCAGCGGCATTGCGTGGTTTGATTTTCCGCTTCTCTTCCAGCATCCACTTGTAGACCTGGCGCTGCTCGTCTTCGGATAGTGGTGGAAGCACTCTTTTGGGTGGAGTAGGCTCTGCAGCCTTAATTGTGGTAGCTTCGGATGAAAATGCTGCAGCGGCAACTACTCCAGCTGCAGCTGCAGCTGCCTGAGTGTTCTTCTTTTCCTGGTATTTTTTGTAGTCCCTTGCAACTACATAAACTGCATATACAAGGAACAAACATACCATATAAAAAGTAGCCTTTGAGAAAACCAAACAGTAGTTAGCACTTAGCACCCATGAAGTGAACAGTACCATCTATCATGAATGTGTGTTCTCACCAGTGTTTTAAAAGACCGAAAACAGATGTCAAACGGTTAGGCTACCATCAAGCGACTATTCGGAATACGGGCCATTAATCGGAATTAAACAAAAATTTGACGTTCATGAAATAAATATATATATTTGCTTATCTGACCAGTTTTTTATATTCAAACACACACATTGATATTACCAAACCAATTACACCAGTAAAACAACAAATTCAGCACTAAAAGATAGCAGGAGCAAGCAGCATTCAAAGTAGTTTTGCAGCAAAATACTGCTTGCATCACTTGTCTATACTAATTATAAGAGATGCATACGTCGTCAGTTCGTAACTGAACTAAAGGAATTTTTAAGAGAGAACATAAGGAAACAATTATATTCCTACATGCTAGCATGCATGGCTGACAGCTTCTGGTTGCTGCTGGACTCGGACCACTAAACGGATTAATGTCACCAATCATCTAACTAATCATGCCATTTGGCCGTCTTGGCATCCAGGAGGCCTAAAGTCGTTCCGAACGGCATGTTTGTGTCAATTCTGCTGCCGTATACGTGTTCATTCGGCCGATTAATCGGCCTGTACGGGCGTCTTTTACAGCACTGGTTCTCACAATGTTAGAGGCAAACCTACCTATATGTTAAATGCTTCAATATGAAGCATAGCACATCCTGTAATAGAAAAGATTGATTCAGTAATTTTTCACATATGTTGCAAGTGGGAAAAGATTACTTCATGCCTATAAACCACAGTACAAGCAAATCAAGCTAGTTTGAGGCATAGCACATCCTGTAATAGAAAAGATTCATCAGTCTACTATACTTTCTAAACTCTACAAGGAATGTTAATATGGTCCAGTATGATTCATTGTAATTATTACTAACTATAATGGGATAAATGTGACATATACATTGAATTCATTTTTACAACAGCAAAGCCCTCAATTTTCTTTGCCAACTTGAGTTCACTTGATATCATCCATTATATCCCTACTAAATACTAGAGATACTAGCAGTTTGCTTGTTTTACCTAGACACTCAAAACTCCACAGTAAGAGATGTAGCTAAAATCTGGAATGTAATCCAAAATTCCTGGTTCATTCCCAAGGATAGGCCACAGATGATAGGTTATCAAACCAGACCTCAGTGTATATCGACCCTGATAACTCCTTTGAATGCTCAATATACTCCAGTACAGTACAAACCATCAGTTTACCATGTAAAATAGAGATATTGGTACTTTTATGCCCCCCTGCAGAAAAAATTTCTACTGCTGCCCCAATAAGCGTAAAATGGCACTCTGAGACTCAAAACAATCCATCTTACCAGAATACCAGGAGCTAACCATCTAGTCCCACAGACATGATACCATAGCAAAACCCAAACATTATAGCATGATACAAACCCTTCCATTCTGTTGCTTCCCGATGATGAAATCGAGGCAGAAGAATAACTGAGCCATATCTTACCATCCTACTTGGGCTCTCCTATAATACCAGTGTAAAAACTGTCCTCATGATCATCTCCATTGGATGGTCCCAAATCCACTACCCCATGTTACTAAAATGCACATCGTATTTCCAAGATAACATTAGCACCAAGCTGAGGGGAAAATGTGACATATACATCGATCCACTAGGGTTTAGGCTTTGCTGAAAGCTAACAAGATCCCAATCCTTCTCGCTCGGAGCGACTCAATGAAAGATCCCGCAGCATCCCTAGGAGACAAATTAAGCTACCACATGGCCGGGGGATCGATGCAGGCGGGGGCTTTTCTCACCTCCGAAGACGACGTTGGCGAAGAAGAAGTACGGGAAGATGCGGCGCATGAAGCCCCTCTTCGCGGGCGCCTCCGGCGGCGCAGCAGGGTCGGGTTTACCGGTGGCTGTCATCGCGACGGGGGTGGACGGGAAGGTCGAGGTCGACGGCGGCGGCGAGGCGACTGCTTGTGCTAGTCTCTGCTCTTCTCCTTGCTCTAATCGTAGCCGTTCATCGCGATCAGATGTGAGATTCTCGATGCCCATGTGAGAGAATATATGGGCCTTTTTATGGAACGCTGGGCCTGCTATTCGTGAATGGGCCGGATGTGGGATTCTGTCTGCATCTAACATGTAATAGAGCCATAGAGGGTTACAGGACCTAAAAAAAATGGTTACAGGAGTGTTGTACTGCTGTCGCTGTGACTGTGAATGACTATGCACCTTGAAATAACTAGCGACAAAAAATTGTACTTTCAAGATTCATACACCCTCCTTCCATAAATATTTGACGTTAGTTAGTTTATTTTTGAGTTAACCAACGTCAAATAAAGAAAACCGGAAGGAGTACTTTTCCTGTGAAAATTTAAAATTTTGAGTTAATGGTATAAATTATGAAATATTCCTTCCATCCCAGAAAACAAGTCATCCTAGAATTCAAATTTTGTCCCATAATTCTTGTTATTGTTACCTATTTAGTATGTGCATGTGCATGTGACAATCAATAAATACTAAATATGGTAAATAAATAGAGGCAATCAAGATCATTTTACATATTTCTTAATTTGTCTAAGATTTTCTATAAAGACTTGTTTTATGGGATAGACAGAGTAAAAAATTTGCGCCATAAAATCGGAAATTGGCACTTCAACCCAAAAGTGACAAATTTGTACTAATTAACCGTCTGCAAGTGAAATTATTAGCTGGCAAAAGTCAAATTTTCAACCCTAGTTTCAAACTTACCCTTTAATTAAAGATACCCCAAAAATTATCTTTCAGATAAAGAAAATTTATAAACCAAGCAAATTATCCCTGTCTTCTTTTTAGCTCGCTAACTAACAATTTCATCGGTGGTCAAAATTGTACACTTGTCGGTGTCGGTGGAACACAAAATTTAGAAAGAAGTACACACACAGGCACGTGCAATAAGAATTTCTGCCATCAAGTAATCTTTACTATATCTTCTAACTTCTAACGCCCCTTTGATTCACGGGAATTTCACGGCAAAAATAAGGTTTCTTATTTCCATAGGATTTGACTCTGTAGAGTCTTTTGATTTGCAGGAATCATACGTACGTAGAAAAGTCTCCTATGAGAACTCATTTCATAGGAGAATCACACGAAACAAAAAATTCACTCTGAGCTTTTTTATTCCATCATACACGTGTAGGATCGAGGCAAATGACAAGCTTAATTACACACATAAGAGAATGACAAGAGGGGACAAATGACAAGCCAAATCAATTTAATAGCTCTTATATCTTTACAACTTATAAAGTCTCTAGTGCTCTATATGACAGGTGGGTCCCGTTGTCAGGGAAGCAGTCCACTCCCCATCATCTCCGGCGCCCCCGATTGCCGGTGAAACCCAATATCAAGCGAATCCCCAAACTCGTCTCAATCTATCGCCATCCACCGCCGCTTGCGTTTTCTCCCTGTGCTTCCGCCACCTCTCGCTGCTACGATTCCACCGTCCCCCGGTCTCCCCCACCCCCGCCTCCGAGCTTCCGACGCCCCCGCGACGCATTGCTTCTCCAACTGCCACACGTGGTCGCTGCCGCTGCCACCGCTCCTTCCTCGTTGTTGTCAGATTCGCGGAAGCACCGCGGACCCCCTCGCATTCGGCTGCTGAGGTCGCCGAAGAACACTGAGGTGCGGACTAAGACCAAGCTGAAGGAAATTGAAACCTTTCAAGTAATCAAGTGGAGGCAACTGCAGCTCCGACGGAGGTCGAGACAAAGGTTCCGTAGTGAGCCAGCCGCTGTGTTTACCATGGTAGAGTTGCTACAGTCTACTGCTCTTCTACTGCCGCCCGGACTTGCTCACTGGGAACATTTTTGTTTTTTTCATATGTTTAAGTAGTCAAGAAGGCACTGGCGATATTGATGTTTTGCAATGAGGCAATTCAGGTGAGAACGAGGCAAGAATTGGAAATTTGGAAATCTCAACCGTTTACATTAGGTCCCAATACTTCTCATCCACTCTCTCGTTTTGCAATTCAGTAAGTTCTACCCGTACTTCTGTCACATAGGAAAACACTGGGAGCATTGATATAATATTTGATATGGAGACCTGTATCGAGGGATGACTAGATTGATAATGAATGAGGTTTTGCGATCAGCAAGCTCTAATTATACTGCTCCTGATCTGCCTGAACTTCAAATTTCATTACCAACTGTTTACCTGTAACGGCTCCTACTCTGCTGAAGTCTTGGATACTTATCTGATCTAGAAATTCCTGATCTTAGCCTCTTACAAAGGACAAAAGTGGTGATTTTGTTGTCACTGCAGGAACAGACGCTCGAATATTTGTATAGATTAAACTAAAATATCTTTTCACCGTTAGAAAATATTGAAAAGCAAAAGGTGAATATGGGAGATGTTGACATTCATAGCTGACATGCCTCTTCTTCTATTGCATTTTCGACTTTAAGCTCGATAAACTTTCCACTTGTTATTCTGCTGCTTTTTTGTGCTGTTGTCTATGCAGTGTTTTTTTTATAGGACCTACAGTGTGACTTTCCTCGACTTCAGAAAGAGAAGATAAATCACAAAGAAGGATTGAGTCTTATGGTTGGAACATTTCTGAGCAACTTTTTTTTTTAGATAATGGATTAACCGGCCTTGTCTTCTGAGCAACTATCTAACTTCGGACAACCCAAGAGTAATATTGATGTGGTGATGTTCTCTTTAGCTAATTTGAGATGTAAGATAAGCACTAACATAGAGTTTTCTATATACTTTTGTAATGCACTAAGGTAGCCAGAAGCCCAGAATATTGATATTGTTGCTTTAATTTTGAAAGGAATATTGACATTGTTCTGAAAATATCAATGTTAAATTGACCGCTTTGGAAATATTAAGGCTGTGTTATGTGATATGTTTCACTTGTGAATTTACATTATTTATGGAGCTGGCATAGTGGATTTTGTATTTTAATAATATTCAATGTGAAATAATTGTGGTAGAAGTAGATGCAAATCTTGTGTCTAGGATACTTCTAGCTAGCATGCGGGCTAAATGAGTATGATTAACTGTGTTATTTATTGCAGTATGGTTTTGAAGTACAAACACGTTTCATCCTATCCATGTTTAGTCATAATGTGTTTGTGTTTCCATGAAACTTCCATGTTTCTATAAAGATGTGCTATATTACGTTAAATGCGATTATTATAATTTTAATCTACTTTGGCGTGAATTAAATTTTTCCCTTCCACGCATGGACACTTAACTAGTACTTTCTAACATTCCTATTCCTGTGAAATTCCTCTGCCCTTTCAAACAACTACTTTCACAACTTTTCTATATTTTACAATCCTTTGTTTTAGAGTTGTATTCCTTTAGGATTCCTGTGTTTTTTCTATTCCTACGTTTTTTATATCCTGTGTTTCAAAGGGGCCGTGTGTCAAGCACGTGTACTACGTGAAAGTGTTGCATGTTTAGTTTATTGCCAAATCTATCTTACCATTTATTTGTAAAACCAAAATTTTGGCAATGCCAAAATATTGGCAAGTTGGGAATATATAGATAATGTTTGATTTATCATCTTACCAAATATTGGTATAATTTTGTTAGTAGTTATATAGAATTTTGCTAAATTCTATAGACATCGCAAATATTTGGTAGCAAACCAAATAAAACTATTTTTTATAAACTTGCCGAATAATAAAATAGTTTAAAGTGGCAACAATCTGAACAACCCCTTGATATTTTTGGAAAAAAAAAAGAATCTCCACATTTGAGTTGCTACTCTATTTTTATTTTATTGGAACATGTAACAGAATTGCATGTCTTTGGAATTTTTTTTTTGAAATAATATTATTTTAATAAAAAATCACAATAATAGTGTTCGGTTGATCAAAATCGAAAAATAGTAGCCTATTGACCTCTCATTATTTGATAGGTGGCCTATCGAACAATGACAGGCCGACAGGGTCATATCAAATAGGTGGATGTCGATACGGCCTGCCAAGCCCCGCCACAGGGGCCCGTCGAACCGCCGTAGGTTGACTGGTCCCGCCATAGGGGTCTGTCCAAGTGCTGTAGGTTGACATGGGTCTGTCACTTTCTGTATTTCTTGATGGCATAATTTTTTGGATTTTTAACAGACATGTCAAACTAGGGGAGGTTGACAGGCGTCTGGTCGACCTCCCGTTATTCACCGATCGAAAAATAGGAGTTCGATAGGCTACTAGTTTTTATGATTTTTGTCACTTGGACGCTATTTTTGTGATTTTCTTTTTAAATGGTATCCAAAAAAAATTCCTAAGAAGAAGTAGAAACTGAGTAACAATGCCATCTGCCACACGGACAGGGGCCTTATTACACGTTAAAGTTTATATATCTCGCAAAAATTTGGCTAACTTTGGCGGACCATCCTCCCGCCAGCATTTCAACTCATCTAAAGCCAATTCATACACCCTTTGGAAGGTTTCTCTCTTGTCTTTGAAGACTCGCATTCCTCTATTTCCATATCATCTCGATCATGAGTGGTGCTACTCTATAAATCAAGAATTGGTCTGAGATGACAAAACAACGAGCCATGGAGAATGCTTCTTTTCACTCCATCTCATGTTTGCTACTAGGTCATACTTCAGAGCCGGCATGCATTTGGTATTGCTTGTTTCGTTTTCTTTCTTTTTTCTTTTTTCCTTTTTCATCTTTAAAAACGGCGATAGCTTGTCACGTTACCGAGTTCGAGTATCGTTTTCAACTTTGATCATCTCTTGCTTGTTTTTATGCCAAGAAAGAGACGCGAAACCTGCAAAGTGCTGTTCTGAACATCTAGTGGCGATATGTACGATGACTAATTGACACAGCATCGTACTTCATGATTGAAGTTTTTTTTTATTGGGGTTTCAATTTAGCATGCTTCATGATTCAATAATTTCAAATTTTGGAATTAATAAATATCAGTTTGTAGTCACTTTGGGCTCTCAATTATAAAGTAGCTTTTCATTATTAATACTTCCATTATTAAGAATTAGTAATTATTTGACGGTACTTGATTTGGTGTTATGTACATCCTCGATCATTTTTGTAAGACGTTTGAACTAGGCAACGACGTACATTTACGGAAGTAGAGAGTAGTCCTTTTTTCATGATTATTATTTTCAATGTTCAGAATTAATAAATACCAAAAATTATTTGGCTTGCAGTCTCAATTATAGTTTTTTTTATTATTTCATAATTCTAGAATTGTTCAATTAGCATAGATATAGGCCTTGTTTAGTTGCATCCAAATTTAGAAGTTTGGGTGTAAAATAGAATGATGTGATTGAAAGGTTGTATGTGTATGATATGTTGATGTGATAGAAAAGTTAGAAGTTTGAAAAAAAAGTTGGGAACTAAACACACCCATAAATAAATAGAGATATAAATAGATCGTTCCTTCCGTACATTTGAATTGTTAAGGATTCCGCTACTAGTGCTAACTGCTAAAGCTTACCTAGTGCTAAAGCTGGAGTAGAGGTGATCGTCAACTATTCATCAATTCGTGGGGGGTCCATACTTAGTCCTTGAATTTTGTTGTTTAATGTGACCGTGATTGAAAGGGACCCTCAGCAAACTACTACTCAGCATGCCGCAATCTTATCCTAAACTTACTTTAGGTTGCAGCAGCATGATTGGTACTAAAGAACTGGTTACCTAGTAGTACATGGTTGCATCAGAAAACTATGGATTATGAAGATAAAATATTCGAGTACTGTCTAATGATATGCGATGATGTTGTTGTCCCTTGCAAGAAACTGGTATATGTCCCTTGCATCACCCAAACAACAGCAGGCACTTATTTGCTTTTACAAAAGGTAATATCAACCTTATTGTCATCACAGATGGTTATTGGCAGGAAGGATTGGAACATGGACCAAACACTTGGCAGCTTGTCTGGCATTCAGCCGTCACAATAACCACCCAGCAAGCAAAAGCGTGCGTCTCAGAAAGGTTTAACAACACGAAATAATCTAATCAGTGTTCATAAAATATTTAACATAGCATCACTGATATGTTTAGAGAAATGCAAATGTGTGTTTGCTACCAGGATTACTCTGTGTCATTTGTCAATCAATCTCTGAACTAGCATGGTTACATGAATGAAAAAGTTCAGCCAACTGCTCTAGAAAGAGCATGATCAAATCTAGACAATCTTAGTGATGAGCATCTTACATGTAAGAAGTCAATGGTGAAACTAGAATGCTAGTAGTTCCCAAATTGACCAGCATACAAAAATATTGAATTTCCCCAATACAATCAAAACGTATATACAGTTGCTCCTAGATCCTGAACTACCGAGGACGTATTTACAGTAATGAACTCAATGGATTGCTAGATTTGCCAGTTTTGTCACAGATGGGCCTTGGTTTGCAGCAAACTTGAGTCTCAAAGCATTGTCTTGACTAACAATCTCTGTGGTTCTTCAGTGAGCGCTCATGATGAGTTATATCTGTTTCCTGAGAAATGGACCAGCAACGTGCAGCACATAGTTAACAGGATCAGCAGGCAACCTTTACCATCTTCTGGGCATCTTGCTTGGTTCAGCCTTCAAGTGATCCCTAGACTATGTTCAATCTTCAACCGCAGTGTTGAAAACAAAACTAGGGAAGACTGTTGTGATGTCCCTGTAGTATAAGATAGACAAGTAACGAACAAAGTAAATAACAAGGAATTTAATGAAGTCCTGACTGATATCGTCAAACAATTTGACTGTAGTTTGCAGATGAGATTTCTATATAATTGTGCACAACAGTATCTTTAACAAAATATAAGTTTAGTTCATAAAGCTCTCAAGCTCATATGTAAACCTTAGATAGGGTAGCGTCATATTCTTCAATAGATTGGGATGCCGTAATACAAATTCCTTCCATTCTTGTTGGTTTATTTTTCCATCACTATCGGCATCAGCATCTTCGAAGGTCTGGAACACAGAAACAACATACCAAAACTAAAAAACCCAGTAACAAAAAGCACATTCACACAAGACATGACAACTGAGCAAATAATTGACTACCTTATCAATAATGGCCTCGAGAAGTTCATCTGACAATTTCATATCAGATTCCATCAAAATAGCGATAACCATTTGCATAACCTGCAAAATAGGCCATGCCAATGGATTACCTCATGGCACTACCAGATCTTTACAAGAACACAAACAACATACAAATTGCCAATTAATACAGAGCACCTTGATGAACTAACCTCCTCACGCTCAATGAACCCGGTTTGTCTCAAGTCATACAACTTAAACGCAACTGAAACAATCCAGAGAGAGGCCTCATTGTAAATATACCTCGACACATGAATTTTAAAAGGAAGTGTCTACAAGAATTTTACTTACAATTTATCTTGTCTTCCAATGGTGCCAATGGATGGAAGACACTGAGAGCATGAATAAACTCATCAAACTCTATTACACCATTTTTCTTTTCATCAAACAAATCAAAAACCTGTATCACAGAGAATTCTTTTTAGCAGTTATAATCTCTGAAGGTAACATACCATGCAAATAAACTAACAATTAAAACGATCAATGGGAAGCATCGTATATGAAATGGTAGATGGTCAATTAAAACTCAGAGCACTAAAGAGAGCAAAATGAAGCACTCACCCTATCAAGAAAAAGATTCTGACCGCTTGGAGTTTTAAACAATGCCAGTTGGAGCTCTTCCTAAAGAATAATTCAACAGAAAACTCATTCAGAGAAGCTATTATGCATGACAAATCCAGGATAGGTATGCAACAACAATTTATATTTTCCTTTGTCTTTCTCATTCTTTTTATTTCATAAACATTGTTCATTCCAATAAACCATGACGCCCTGAAAAAATAAATTAAATGGTTTGTTGTTGACTTTGACTGCTTGACATACGCTGGTCGTTATATTGCAAAGACACTACATTTTTTTTCTTAACAAAAAGGCAGCCATATCATGCCTTCCCCTGCCAATCAGGATTACAATTGCTCACCTAGTGTGCCACGAGAAGGAACATGCCACCCAAACAATCTGAGACGCAGGTACTATTCTATGGTCAAATTGCACATGAGAGCCACACAGATATGCAAGCTGCGACAAGGTATACTACTGGCAAAGAATTCTATGGGTTGTGAAGCCAAATTTTTATAATACCCCATGGGTGTTGGCCATATGGCTATGTCCCACCAATCCATTGCGTGCAGTGCAACACCTCTAGATCGGTCGATCTAGTATGTACAGATTGCAATATTTTTTACCGGGTCAAATTGCAACATTGTTTTCCTAAGACGACTGCTAATCAATCGATCGTTCTTTTCTCGTTGAAGCGAAGTGCGGAGGATAACCTCCCAAAAACTACTAGTTTAGTCGATAATCACCGATAATTCTTGCAATGAAAGAATGTATCAAAAGGAACTTTTGTCACATTAACCCAAAGCAACATGAGAAATTAACAAAACATGAACAGCAGGGGAGTTTGTCGGTCAATTTTCTTCTTGTGGTGTACCTTGTGGATGAGCCCGTCGTCGATGATGGAGCAGCTAATCTTCTTGTAGAGCTCGAACAGCGCCTCCACCTCGTTCACGGAGACTTGATTCGACGCAATCGACACCAAACACCAGATCGGATCAGACCACATTGCAAAATTGGACTCGAGACAAAGGCGATAGAAACAAGACAGAATGGGGAAAAAAAATCAAATTACAGCATCTGGATTCGTCGGCGAGGCGGGCGAGCTGGCGGAGGGTGAGGGAGGTGCATCCGACGGCGACCCTGCCGCGCTGCTGCTGCTGGTATTGGTGGAAGCCCCTCTTCTTGGCGACGGCGGCGAGGTAGGAGGAGGCGGCGGAGCGGCGGCGCGAGGCGGCGGCGGGGGATGCCGGGAAGATGTCGGCGAGGCAGTCGGTGAGCGCGAAGAAGACGGCCTCGGCAATGGCGACGAACGGCAGGAACGCCGCGCACAGCCGCTCCCCCACCGTCAGCGAGCTCGCCGACGCCTGCAAACTCCAAATCCAACACAAAAAAAAAAGCAAAAGAAATCGTCAAAATTCCGAGAATGAAAAAAATTCCGCGAGGGGGAGGAGGGAGAGGTGAGGCGATAGACCACGTCGTCGTCGTCGGATAATCGGAAGCCGAAGCCCGCGTCCATGGCTGCCACTGCCTTGGCTCTCCAATTGTCCGTCCCCCACTCTTTATAGAGAGGATCAGGAGAGAAGTTTGTACGGTACTGTGTTGCTCGGTGGGCGTCGCCGGTTAGCCTGAAACTTTTTGGCCGGGGCGGCTGGGCACTTCGTACCGGGGCCTACCCATAGATCCAACCAAAATTTCGGATTTTTTTTCTTTTATCAAACACAACACACACCATTTGCATTTGTGAAAACCATATAAAGTCACGCACTCACAGCTTCAACATTATACCAATCGTGTTTCATAAAAAATCTGGAAAGTCTAAACTACGGTTGTGCTTAATTTAGATTCTGGTAAAAAAATCCAAAGGGAATCCAAAAATTTGAGAGTATTTTAGAGGGTTTTCATCAGCACTTTTCTTGTTCAGCTCTTCTTGTTTTAAGAAAATAGGTAAAAGAGTTCCTAATTTTTTTTTTAAAAAAAGACATACTTTAACCTCCGAAATCTCTTTCATTATATTATACTGACCAGCAGCGGAAACAAACATACCATGGCCTGTGGGTAAATATCAAAATTTTTTATTTTTTTACTGAAATTTAAACCTGAGCCGAAATTTCATAACCTCCCTGTCTGCTTTTTTTTTTTGGCATTGTCGTTCATAAAAACAGTCGTCTTCAAGTAAGATTTCTCTTGGCATGATGACCTATCCCGTTCCATCTTTGTCCAGAAATCCTGAACAGGGGAGGGTCCGTGCAGTGTTCGACGCTATCCATCCATCCAAACATCCATTACGCCTGGATCTTACTTATCCATCAAATTTCTCTTTCGGTATTTCCTCTGCTCGACTGAAGTTTTGTTTTATTTTTTTCTCTTTCACGATGAGATATCAGTTTTTCATTTGGGTGTGACTAGAAATCTGTCAACATATTTTTTTTTAGAAAAATCTTTCAAACATAATTATAATATATTTATAGTGTAATTACACTATGACTATTAATTACATTTTAACTTCTATATAATTTCATATGAATTTATGAGATTTTTAAAACACCGATAACTTATATATGACTTGTTTATTAGTTACTACATAGACCTTATATATAAATGTAAACATACAGTGTAGTTATAATGTAATTATATTATCATTATACTATAATTATATTTGCAAGATTTATTTTAAAAATATATGGCAATAGATTTTTAGCAATACCGTTTTATTTTCTGTTTCTGTTCGTTCCTTTTCAGCTTAAGTTGTTATTTTTTTTGGAAAAAAACAAATAGTATGTAAGACATTTTATTTTAGACTTCTAGTCATAGTGGAATGTCTATTTTAACACCCTAAACTTTTATGTTTGTCTCAATCACACCTCTCAGCTCTAAAACCGGGTAAATCACACCTCTCAACTCTTAAAACCGTGCAAAATACTCCCTCGAGTGGTTTTGACTAGTTTTTGGCCACGTGACGCTGACATGTCAGTTCAATCAGCCCTAAAACGTATAAAAAAAATGAAAGAATACATTTTATCACACTGCACATAAGAGAGTGGGGGAAAGGAAAGTGGTGGATGAGGGAGAAGAGAGGGAGAGAAGTGGG
This sequence comes from Leersia perrieri, assembly GCA_000325765.3. NCBI lineage: Eukaryota > Viridiplantae > Streptophyta > Magnoliopsida > Poales > Poaceae > Leersia > Leersia perrieri. The sequence goes on along the minus strand of CM002476.1, from coordinate 15,610,024 downwards.
AACAACACTAACATCTAGGCCTCACTATTTTTAAATGCTTTTTAGGGCTGAGTAGACCGACACATCAGTGCCATGTAGCCAAAAAATAGTTCAAACCACTCGAGGGAGGGTATTTTGTATGGTTTTGAGAGTTGAGGTGTGTGATTTGTCCGGTTTTGGAGTTGACGGATGTGATTTAGAAAAACATAAGAGTTTAGGGGGTTAAATGGACTTTCCCTTTCTAATAAATAAATAGTTATTTGACACGAAGATCAGAAAAATATGATTACTTATCACGATATATCAGATCTTTGTTACCACTATTTTATCAGATCTTTGGTTACTAGTTACAGTCGTATTTTGGTGTCGAAATATGCGTTATAGAAAAAAGTTGAAATAGTCAGTACGTACTGCTAATGGTGTGTTTGGTTGGGTTTTCCAACCTGCTTTTGCTTTTACAAAAGCCAAAAGCCAATCAAAGAGCAAAAGGCAGACAAATGCTTTTAGCCAAAAACTTGCTTTTAGTTTAGTACAAATTCAAAAGGATCCCCTACCCTGCTTTCATCTGTTTTTGGGAAAAAAATTATCCACCACTGCCATTAAAAAAAACGGTTTCGCTTGTTCTATTTTTCCACTCTCCTGTTCTCCTCCCAGTGTTGCTCCTCTTCTCCTTCTTCCCGGCGCCCCCGCAATGCTTCTCCCCCGCCGGCGCCGCCGCTCCTCTTCTCCCCCTCGCCGGCAAAGCTGCTCCTCTTCTCCCCCTCAGCCTCGTCGACGCGGGCGGCGCCGTCGCGGCCTTGCCGCTGCCGCTCCTCACCAAGCCACCGCCGCTCTTCCTCGGGCGATGGCGACAGAACTCCGGCGGCGCGGCGGGCTACGCAGCGGGCGACGGAGGGCTACGGTCGCCGGATCTGGAGGCAGCGGCCCGGCAACCCCCAGATCCGGCGACCCCGCGACCCAGGCGACGACGGCGTCGCCGGGAATCGCCGCGCCGCCGCTTCTCCTCGCCGCCGTCGCCGCTAGTGTTTGATGAATTTTTGTACACAAATAATTCGTCGTATACTACAAATGTATTTTAAAAAGTATTATGACGAGTGGGTCCCTGAAATTCCAAATACTAGGTAATGTCCGAATATTCTTAATATTGGACTCGTTTTGTTGCATATTTTAAATAAAAAATAATGGCACAAACGGATTACAAATCTGATATATATATCAAAAGATTTGAGCAATTGAAATAAAAGAGATGAACTAGTCCTGCCTACGGTTTGCTCTTAATGAAGAAGATGTGATTAGTTGGAAACGATCAATTATCTCCAGCATGGAGATAAGTCACGGCAAATGCACATGGACCACCGTCATTAGCCCTCTCTTAACCATGTGATTATCTGGAGCATATGCATGCGTGTTCTATTCACAGCTCGGAGGGATTATGCCGATATTATCTGCATAACAGATAAAACGCGTGAAACTCGGAACGATCAGGTCGCATAGCTGCCCACTGCCTATATAAATCGATGAACCCCTGCCTTGCGAGGGGATCGCACCCACGTGCCATGGCCGCCGCCAGGCGCTGCTCAAGACGCAGCCCTGAGCGCTGCTGCACAAATTGGAGAGAGCACAAGCGCACATACACGCCGCCGCCAGGCACGCACGCCGTAGTGCTGCGCAGTTTTCTGCGTAGCACGGCATTTAGATTGCTGCTGCACACATGAACATCACACGCACCCACATATATAAGCATAGATCAAACAAGAATTAGCAAATGAAGTTGAAGATCAAGGAAGACCAACAAAGAAAGCTGTGACCTTGCATCGACCGACGACTTGACGCCTACGGGCATCAGCGCCGGCATCAAGATGATTGTGAGATGAATAAAGCGCAGGATATTAAGCCTGACCGCTGCCAATCATGTTTAAGTGCTGGATACATTTGACCCTCATGGGCAATCAAAGTATCTAGATGCGCTGTGACCGATTTGACAATAATATTGAAGACTTATACGCGACGGCTAAATCGCCTAGCGGTGATCGATCGTATTGAGTATATGATCGTATTGATGGAAGACTCATACACGATGGCTAAATCGTCTAGCGTTGATTGATAGTGCTAAATGCTTAAACAAGACATACGATCCTCAAGCGATTGAATTGTCTGTATGATCTTGATAAAAACAATGCTACATATGTCTGACCCCTGTGGACATTGGATTTGTGTATGCATGGTTTCATGATTGAATATTTATTGCCAAGCGCGTGCGCACAAGAGAAGTTAAATGTGATAATAGCCACAGTGAAAACAAGGTGGGCAGATTGATGATATATTGAACTCTCAACTGAGCGTCGATATGATTAATGATTATATTATGATATAAGATATGTCCGCGACCGACGAGGCCGGATGATTCATTGGCTTAATGCCGACAAGGCTATAGCCATAATTTATTCCACCTGTCTATGACCGACGAGGCTAGACAAAACCATGGCCATGTTGCCGTCGAGATTAAGTCTCTATATTATCAACACGTCCAATCGGACGGGGCGGATATACCGTTGCTGGGTACTGACGAGGCAAAGACAACCACAAAATCCATGTTTAATGAAGGCGGTATACATGACTGGGCACCGACGAGGCAAAAGTCATCCCCTTCCCCGAACTCCCTCCTCTTACACCGACGTGGTGATAGTATATTGTGACCGGGTTTCGACGAAACAAAGCCACCCGCATTATATTAATCTGCACCAACCTCAATACCTTCGGCGAGCAATTTAACTTTGAAGACGACAACCATAAGCGCAACTTAATCGGAGGTGTTCCGTAGGCTTGTTCCTACGGATGTAACTAACCAGACGCCTTATCGCTAGGCGCTGGGAATTAGCGGACTGCACGCAATCTCCAGTCAGCATACCTTTCTATTAAGCATCCTCGCAAAAGACAAAAAGACAAACGACGAACTCCGGCTGTTCGTTATTTGTTTTCGTTAAACAGCTAGGAATCGCTGTGCCGCCGCCGCTTCTCCTCCTCGCCGCCGCCGCCGCTCCTCGCCGAGCCGTCGCCGCCGGTCACCGGGGCAAGACGGGAGGAGACGGGAGTCCGGCGAGGATGGTGAGGACATGGCTGCTCCGCCCGCCGCCCCTTTGTCCGCGGCCCGTCGCCGCTCCGGCCACCCACTCCTCTTCTTCCCGCCGACGTCGTGCCCTTATCTTCTTCCCCGCCGGCGACCGGGGCGAGACGGGAAGTCCGATGTGTGTATGACATGTGGGGCCCGCTTGTAAGAGAGACTAGTTATTTCAAAAGCGACAGATGTTGAACCAAACGAGCTTTTTCAGAAGCCACAACCCATATTTGACAGCTACTTTTCGAAAAGCCACAGCCCACAGCTATTTTTTCAAAAGCCACAGCTCAACTAAACACACCCTAAATATGATTATATTTTTTTTTCGAGGAAAATATGATTATAGTTAGGATGAGATAGCTGACTCTGATATATATCTACTACCCCCATCACACGCACAAAGATTACTTAAGAAGTCATGTCGCGTAAAACATGATAGAACATTAGAACCATAGGTTTGTGTAGAATGATAGGGGCAAAGCTACAAAAAGCAACAACAGCAAGTAGGTAGTAAGATTAATTTCCTTCAGGTATTGTAAACACGGACGGCTTGTTTGGTTCATAAACATTGCTTTTTTTTTGGAATGGCTCAAGGAGATATTACAAGTAACCATTACAACGATAGAACGATGTTAAGGTTTTAGGTGTACACCGAAGTGCACGTCGACTTCGCGCCAATAACTCAAACACAACCTGCTAAGAGAAAATAAACACCAAACCAACCACCACCACGCGTGTGGCCAATCGTCGCTAGGACAACAACAACGTAAGAATAACGCCTCTGACAAGTTTATGACCAAGGACATCGTCGCTGCTATCTAGGTTTTTACCCAGAGATCCTCGTTGCGATGAGGAGGTAGATACCTTGACCGCTTCCAAAGAAAGTTACGACGTCTGAGGGCGTAGCCACTGTTAGTCCAACAGAACGCTGAGCTAGGCTTTCACCTAGCACCGCACAATCCTGCCTGTGTTTCATCGCCACCAACTTATAAACCTCCCTCCGAGCATTGGCAAAACTAGGTTACCACCACACCGGACCGTCGCCCCTCCGCAGATCGATTTCTAGTCATGTCAAAACAGGACCGCCACCGGATCTCGCCGTCAATGCCCACCATCATGTCACAACTCCCTCGTGCACTAGTTCACTCCACCTCCATCACGCTACCTACCGGTCTTCTTGCCGAATCTGACTAAAGAGCCTGGAACTGAGCGGCGTCACTTTGGCAGCCCAAGCCTTCTTTAGCAACAGCTGGTCACCACCTTGCCTATAGAGATCCCCACAAAGAAGGGGAGGAGCTCCATAAAACACTTGGTTGTTGCCAAGAACGGCGACAAACGCCGCCAGCACCTCTGCCTTGTCACCACTCCTCGCGCGCTGTCTCTAGCTTCCTACACCTCATCATCCATTGACCTTCTCACTGAATCTAACCAAGGAGGGAAGGAACGGGTGACGCCGCATCAGAAGCCCAAGCCCTCTCAACTTTCTGGCCGTCGGCACCACCACACGTATGGGACTCCCTGCAAGGAAGGGTAAGTGCCCCCTTTGTTTCTTTGTCGACGCCACATGATGGGTAACCGCCCACTCGACAAACAAAGGAGACGCCCCGCCTTCACCCTTCGAGCGGCTAGAGGAATCAACCGAAACCGACTGCGACCAATCGGCAATGGGATAACTCTGCCTCCACCATCAGGTGATGCCTCTGCGTGCTCACTGCGGCACTACCATCGTGCGTCATCACCAACGCCCAAAACTGCAGCAGCCTCCTAGCCGCCGCCACCAGGGGTGGCCGGCCAGACCAGTGGCCTCATGACCTCCTGGCCAAGAGCGTCATGTCCTCTGCACCCAGTTGCTGCCACTGAGCCTAACGTCGTCAACATTCCACCACGGATGGATCCGGTCACCAGGACAATAGACTCCAACATGCATTGGGGACGAACCCGTGCCCCCGCCAGATCCAGTTGTGAGCAAGACGGATCCATGTCACTCGAGGGGAGAGCAACACGGGTGTCCCGAATGCTCTGGGATATTGCTATTGTTGCTCTTTTTTCTTTTTCTTATTCGCAATGGTAAATTTTGTGTGGTTAAAAAATGGTAAAGACTATTGTTTGGATTGCCATAAAAAATTGCTTAGGCTAAAACTTAGCCGAACAAAAATATTGGCATTGGCATTTTTTTTTTTGCAAGGGCATTGGCAAATTTGTAGCTACAAACCAAATGAGTGCCACTTTTTTGTGCCAATGCCAATTATTTGGTAAAGTTATGTTTGGCTTAGAATATTCGTAAAAAAATGTTTGCAGTCCCACTTAAAGAATCCCAGCACAATTAATTCAGATCACAAGTCACCCTACTTGCATAGTTGCATACCCATCATTTTCTACTACAAAAGCATTACTGTAAAACTAACTGAACTCCTTGAGCTTGTCGGCTAAGTCCTATGAAGTATAACGTAGTACTAGATCATGATTATGAATTTGAAGCTCCTAAGGAAGAAACCTAAAAGACTAGAATTGCTCCTACTTTCTTCCTTGACCCTACAAAACATGATGTACCTCTAGAAATCAACCATTCCCTCAAAAAAAAAAAAGAAATCAACCAGGATGCGATAGATGACCCTGGTATCAACCTACTCCTGTTACACGCACAAAATCATTCAGAAAAGTCGCATCATTTAGAATTGTGATAAACTGGTGGATATGGTTCGTGCATTAGTAGATATATTCTCAACCCAGTGTCGAAAACCGATTTCTCAGAGAAAGCACCCAATGTTCATGGACTGACACATCACACTAAGATCATTGTTCATGGACGACGCATCACACACTAAGATCAGTGACCACTTCGTCACGTAAGTGTACAGTACAGTAGTACACATCACTGAGCTTTTGATTGCTGCAAGTCTGAAGATAATTATAACTACTGAGTAGTGGATCAGTACTCCAAAGTAACCATCTCAGTGGCATCAACAGGTTTGCCGTGACTGAGCGACAAAAGTATGACCAATTAGTACTACGGGATTCCTAATTTTTTTGCTACATAAATCAAACGGCTACAGGTGAAACCTTTTTCTTTTCGAAATTCAAAGAGGGCTGATCAAATGCTTATATGTCGTTTGTTAGGTTCCTGGACCCAGCAAAACTGGAGTTTCTTGCAACCTGTACCGTTACTTGCAATTTGTGAATCTCTGGATCTGTCATCTGTCGTCATTAGAGCAAGGCTAATAACTTTTCCGGCTTGTTGGCTGTAAGATTCTATATAGCATTCTCTTAGCCCACTTATATAATAGTTAGCTTATTATTATTGATATATGGCCCACGTATCTTTCTCATAGAGTTTTTTGGTTTTTTGTCCAAACGGGCTGTAAGTGTACAGCCTGTTTCTCCTCTCTTTCCTCTCCTCTCTCCTCCACCTAAGCATTTAGCCAGCTTATAACCAGCTATTAAACTTGCTCTCTTAGTAGGTGCAGTGATCGTGGCGCTACCCAGATCGTGGCAATGGTACAAAATGTTGGGTTGGAGGAGAATCTCAGTAACAAAGTGGGTAATGCTGCACACAGACCAGCTGCTGTAGAGAGTGATGCAGATAGATCAGCCGAGAGATTTTTTTTAGAATTTTATTTTGAGGGAGTACAATTGGACGCAAACGTCAGACTCACATCATCACACACACGTCATCGCACACACCGACACACGCGTGTGCACATCCTCCATCTATACATGCTTGAGATATTTTTCGGAACATCAAACATCCCATGGTCACTGTAAGCAAAGGAATGGTCACCAACTCACCGGACATGTGTAGTGTAGAGGCTTAAGTATACCCACCAAAGGAGCATGAACATATGTGTGCTTCTAAATCTAATGGAGTACCCCCTCCCTTCGCTTTCAAATATTAGTATGTATAATATTTGAAATTTATACACACATGCATATAACCATTTTTTTTTGTACTTCTCCCACTAATCACCATTAATTTATTAAATTATTTCATGCATCTTACCTCCAGACCACCTGAAGGGCATTCAATGAGGAGACGCAGAAGTTTTTTCCTTTCATATTAATCTCTATAAATAATCTAAAAATGCTTATGCTAATTGGGAATGGAGTACATGCTAGTGATGAATCTAAAATTTGGAGGTCGTGGGTCGAACTCGAACAAACAACCGACCACCTAGATCCAGCAAGGCATACTAAAAGAAAGCTGCCAACTGAGAGAATTTTTTTATCTAAATATATGATTTTTGTGGCTATTTATTTTAAATGAACCAAGATATATAATGTTTTTTCATAATAGAGTTTGGACCTCAGATAGGTTACAAAACAGAGGCTTGTGACACAATTTATTTTTAAACTCTATAATAAGTGGTCGTAACTTCTGTTGATGTAAAGATTAGATTATCCATTATCTAAAAAATGTTACAAAACAGAGGTTTGCCAAATAACTATTTCTGTTTTTTTTTCATCCACAACCTTTAAACGGCATATCACCCTACTAATACGGATCAGCGGCAACTACGATGAACAAGAATCGGACTAGGGAAAAGATGCACATTGACAGGAGACGAACATCAAACAAAAGGTACGAGAAACTGTCGTCAAGTTTTCAAGAATGAAGAGATGAAAGTCGAGCCTCTAACCAGAAGGAACTTGAAGGAACTTTGAAGAGCTTTATCTTTAGGGCATGTGCGGTGCAAAGGATTTAGCAAGAATATTGCCATGGGCTAGCTAAAAATCTATTGACAGAAAATCCTCTCAAAATCTGTCAAATGTAAATCCAATATAATTATAGTATAATTATATTGTAACTTGATATTAATTACAATGTAAAATACATACGTACGTACATACATACATAAAGTTAGGTGTAAATAAGCATAATAAGGTGTAGTACAACGCGTAGCACATGCGCCACAAAATTAGGTTGTGGGTTCGAAAACCATCCACGTATAAGGGCATGTTTTATTTTTCCTTTCTGGTGCACGAATCTTAAAGCACAACTAACGATTGAAAAAATGAAAGATTCCCCTCTAGTTTTCTGTCGCAAGATTTCTAGCAAATTCAATAATTGCCATGAGGAAGATTGTAAAGTGCCTTGTGCTGTACTCATTATTTTCTTTCCCTTCCCCTTCACCTTGTTGGGCCTCGTAGCGGCATCCCTGTAAATAACTTGTTTTTAGTCTACTTAATATAATACCAGCTAAACACCAGCTTAGTTTTTAAAAGATATATAATTATAACACTGTTTGAGAAACTATTTCCAATAGTGTATTTGGTCTAGGTTTGCTGTACTAGTCAAACCTTTTTTTTTTCGTTTCTATGATTATGGCGTTGCTTGACAATCAACATCGTACCGGTAACTAATGGGCCAATATAATTAAACTTTCTAGTACTACTCCAGTTCTATAATAATTGATGTTTTGGATAAGACTAAAATCAAAATTTTAAACTTTGACTATAAATAATTTTTAAAATTTTTTATTTCCGCAACATGAAGACCATTTATATAGATTAATCTTAAAAAATACTTCAACAAAATTATATATTTGTTGATATTTCTATATGTATTATAATATAAAAATATAGTCAAATTTGTTTTTAAGATGACATGTCCTTGTCTAAAACATTAATTATTTTTGAACTGGAGGGAGTACTGCTCCACATTTAGTGGCAGTTTGTACTTAATATTTGACGCCTGCAGACAATAGCTTCGCTTCACCATGTTATCATGTTGGTGTTAGCAGTTGGCCAAACCATTTCAAACATATTTTGTGCAATCTAACGCATGAGAACCAGATTTTATGCAAGAGACTATCAGAGGCAGAAACGGGAAATAGTGTAATGAAAGAAAAGGGCATGGCAGAAAAATCTGGAAACTAGTGACAACCGACAAGTACAAGCATGTTCACCATGACCCTGCTCTTAATTTGCAGACATTTCTTACATTTGTGATCACCCAATTAATGACACATCCGTGCAGAATATGACTCTTGCGGATGCTGCAAGATAAAGTATGGCACACACATGCACAAAAGCAGCCTATGTTGGCCTTTTTAGATCGATACCAAAATGTGTAATTTTTAGGTAGTTTGCATAATAAAATGTGATAGTATTGTTTTAGGCTAAATGGTTGGTTATCATCAATCCTAAAAAACTCATTTACAATCGCCTTATCAAAACGTTGGCAATGGCATTAGTAAAATTTTGGTACGGTAACTAAAACAAACAAGTACATCAAATGGCTAGCCGGGTTCGGCTAAAGGGTTAGAGCATCTCCAAGAGACTAGATATATATGACTAGCTAAACAAAAATTTAGCTATTATGTAAAAAATACAACCTCCAAGAGAAGAGCTATTTAACCTGGTAGACAATTGGAATAGCTAAATTTTTTCATCAATAGCCAAACTTGGCTAGTCTCTCCCAACTCATCTCAATAGCTAAACTTGGCTGGGCCCATATGTCAGCGAAGATTTAGCTAGCGAAGATGACTAGTCTGTTGGAGTGCACATCAATTTGACTATGGAATCTTTTGACATGAATAGATAAATTAGGATTTAGAGAGCTAAATTTTGGCTAGTCTCTTGAGGATGCTCTCAGTAGGATGAATGTAACGGGTAGGGTTCATCAGGATTAAGCTTACCCTCTAATTTTTTTTCAAAAAATAACTAAATAGATATCAGACCTAATATTGTTTGGGTTGGAGTTTTCTTGAAAGAACCGAGGGGCGGCGTCTGTACGTCTCTTCGTCAAGGAAGTCCACGAGGGATCGTCCAATATTGTTAGGTAGGGACTATGCCCAGTGCCCAGTATGATCCATTTGCCGCTTACTTTCTTTATTAAAAATGTATATTTCTAAATTTGAATCTGGACATATACATTTTTTTTTAAGATGAAGTGAGTTGAATCGAAGGGTTGGAGACAGATAGAGACTGAGCCGGTCTTCTCATGCGTGTCAGGCTCGCACAGCAGTGGCATGGTCATGAGTGCTTTGTCATAAACAGTAACTTTTTGTCGATGCGTGTGCTCGACACGCAGGGATCCCGGGGACCCCTTTTTATTCGGCACAAGGGTGCGGTAGACCAAGGTCTGAGTTAAGGGGAAGAAGAAAACGGGCAGGAAGGAGAATCCTGCTAAGCACACAAGACACAGAGATTTATACAGGTTCGGGCCGTCAGGGAAGCGTAATATCCTACTCATGTTCTTGTTGTTGATATGGTGGATGAAGAATTACAAGGATTGGGAGGGGTTGGAGTGAATGACTAAAGCGTGCTAAGGATTTTCATGGGTCCAACCGACCTCTCCTTTCTACGAAGGACCAGGGCCTCCTTTTATAGTTCAAGGGGACACCACAGTGGTCCTCTACTGTTTTTTCCATATGTGAGGGATGTTCTTCCACTTGGAGCGGGCGTGCCTGCCCTGTCTTGTCGTCTGTGCTTCCATGCCTCCCTCCCTCGTTGCCACGTCGTGGTGGTCGGCGAAGAAAACGGGCGGAGAGGTCACCGAAGATTTGATGCTTGGGGATGTCATCCTGCCCAACCAGTAGTGGGGCCCGCTTGTCAGCGTCCCACTGACTAGCCTAGGCAGGGAGTAGGAGAGTAGAGTACTCATGCCCCTTTGCCACGCATCCGTCCGTCGCATTAAATGCGACGGAGACGGGGCGGAGAGGCGTGCTGTCCCGCGGCGACAGCGCTGTTAGCGCATTGTCACCGAGGGAAGACTTTGGTCGTCCACCCCTCTTTCCCTCGAATAAAGAGAAAAGAGGTGAATAGGTGATGATGAGGGCCTATCACCCGCGCCTCACATCACAGTAAATGCGAGGGGGCAGGCGCCAGACCTCTCTAATCGTATTAAATGCGGTAGTTGGCCGTTGGGGTGTGCCATGATCATACACGTGCACACCGCGCGCGAGTCTCTCGAGCCGCGGGGGATAGCTCAACCTTCTCCTGCGGCGTGTGGCCTCCCCGCAAGCCCTCAGGCACGCCCTCCTCAGGAACGTGCCACGTGGCCTCGGGTGGTCCGAACTCCTTCTGTGGGGCGCGGCCTCCCCGCAGGCCTCCGGGCGCGCCCTCCTCAGGGACGTGCCACGTGGCCTCGGGTGGCCGGAACCCCTTCTGCGGGATGTGGCCGCCTCGCAAGCCTCCCGGTGCGCCCTCCTCAGGGGCGTGCCACGTGGCCTCGGGTGGCCCGAACCCCTTCTGCGGGGTGTGGCCTTCCCGTAGGTCTCCGGGCGTGCCCTCCTCAGGGGCGTGCCACTTGGCCTCGGGTGACCCGAACCCCTTCTGCGGAGTGTGGCCTCCTTGCCGGACCCCAAGCTCGACCCCTCTAGGGGGAGATCCGAGTGGTCGTAGTCCTCGTGCACAGGTCTGGGGTGGATCGGGCTGCCGCGATCGCCTAGCCCCTTATGTTTGGACGAGGCATCGGGCTGCCTCGACTCCTCTCTCGGACACGGACCTCTATGTGCCAAACCAAGTTTAGCCTCCTGTGGATACCCTTATATCCATATCACCGACACTTTTGCATTCACTAAGGTCCGGTTTACCTCCTAAAATCTTTTTCCCAAAAATATCAAACCAAATCTTTTAACTCATGCATAGAGAATTAAATATAGATAAAAAATACAACTAATTATACAATTGGGTTGTAAACGACGAGATGAATCTTTTGAGTCTAATTATACCATGATTAGACATAAGTGCTACAATAACCCACATGTTTTAATGAAGGATTAATTAGACTCAAAAGATTCTCTCGCGGTTTCCAGGCTAGCCGTGAAATTAGTTTTTTTATTTGTGTCCAAAAATATCTCCCGACATCTGGTCAAACGTCTGATGTGATTTTTTCGTAAAAAGTTTTCGCGACTAAAATTGTTGTGATAAATATATAGGTTCATACGAGCATGGTTGCTAACAACATGGACCCCGTGTACAGAGGCAGTGCTCGGAAGTTGGGTTCCATTCGGAAAAGTACTCATACACCAAACACCGAGGAAGACACGTCATTAGGATATAATTAATTAAGTATTAGCTATTTTAAACTTAAAAACAAATTAATTTTATTTTTTAAATAACTTTCATGTAGAATATTTTTTAGAAAAAAATTAGTAGTTTGAGAAATGTGCACACGAAAATTGAGATACAAATTACTATTTTTTTCCCAGCCAATTCTACGCATTCGAACGGGGCCAAATATACAGCCAAGACCATACTAGGGAAACATTTTGGCAACAAAAGAAACTTGTTTTTACGAGAACCGCCTCCGCAACGATCTATAATCTATCCATCTAAGCGGTAGAGCCAAGATGGCCTAGAAATGATTATCGACTTAGACATTAATAATATATACAACTGGCTCAAAGTTGGACAAATGAAGAGACCAATATTAGCTGCATATTATCTCCGTGCGAAAAAACATAGCTATGTTTGTAAAGACGTGTCACATTCTAAAACAATAAATCTAAACAATTCAAATTTGTTTTTCTATGATGAAATAGCTTTATATGGGATGGAGACAGTAGCTTCTTCAACCCATCACAGACACCTAGCCAAAAAAGAGAATTGGAAGCACTCACCAAACAACTTCCCAACAAAGTGTGGCAGACCTAAAATTTGGTATGGCTGTGTGGGACACGCGATGACTCAATACAAAGCTTCATGACCACGACCGCGCGAACGCAAATCACATGTGAGCCTATGTTGTATCCCTCAGTATATAGGATTTGATTTTGGCCCATAAAAAATGCCTCTATTTCGGACTATGTCCTCTATGACCTGGGGACCATTTCACATTATTCGGCCCAGCTCATAATGTCTCTTCTTTTCTCTTTTTCATAGCCCACTGGCCACTCACAGTCGCGCTTCGCACGACCATCGATCCCTTTTAAGAACCTTGCATATACGATTCATCATCTAGCTTTACGAAGGTTCTGAGTATACCTTTTGACTTAATTTATTTATAGAGTATTAATTGGCTAACGTTATAGTTTTATTTTATTTTATTTTTAGCCACTGGAAATCTCTTGAATTTTCTTTTTTCTATCATCTGTCAAAGAATAGCACTGGAGGTCTCGGGAAGTTCCAAGAAACTTTTATATTATTTATATTATTATCATATAGGTTGTTTATTAATACTACAGTTTTGATCCAATGGTCGGTGTTTATTATAACCCTTTATCCAGTGGTTAATATATTTTTGATGATGTGGCACTTTCTAAAACTTCCTGACTTCATTACTTTAGATTTGCTTTTGGTCCAGCGAGCTTTGTACGCATAAGTTTGGTACACTTTCTACACATAAACTTTGTTTGTAACAAGTAATAAGATGTCTACACATGTAGTTTGTATTTCACTGGTAATTTGTTTACACAAAAGATATGTACACTATTCTATACATAATATTCGAAGATAAACAATTATTTCTATGCACATCAACTTTGTACCAAGTAATTTTCGACATAAATATACAAATACTTTGTATCCACTTATTTTCGAAATGAATTAGAATATGAATTGAGGTGTTGTAAAATATATAGAAAAAATCAAGTTGAGATAAAAAGGCAATAATGCCCATGTGCTGCCTACAGTAGCTCGCTTCGACACAGAATGAAGGTCCAATTTAGAAACAGTGGGCCCATGTGCTCTTTTTTCACCAAAAATCAAATCAACGAGTATGGCTGCGTTTAGATTTCAAAAAGATTTTAGCTAAAAATATCGTTTGGACACATATTTAAAGTGTTAAACATAGACTAATAGCAAAACAAAGTACATATTCCGACTGTACACTGCGAGATGAATCTTTTGAGCCTAATTACGTCATGATTAGCTATAAGTGCTACAGTAACCAACATGTGCTAATTATTAGGCTCTAAAGATTCGTCTTGTAGTGTATAGTCGGGATATGCAATTTATTTTGTTATTAGTCTACTTGTAATACTTCAAATATGTATTTAAACATTGATGTGATATTTTTGGCCAATTTTTTTAAGACTAAACACAGCCTATTAATTTCAACCCCCCTCCCCCCACCCAAAAAAAAAAAATCGAAACATATATGAAAATCCCAAAACCCCCGCAATGCCCTAACCCACCCTTTCGGCCCACGCCGCGACTCCTCTCGTCCCATGATCGGTGAGCGGCGGCGCACGGCGAGCAGGGAGAGGGAGGTGAGCAGGAAGCAGCGCCCGCGAGCACGGCAGGTATAACCCCAAAATCCTGCAAATTTGATTCGTTTTCACCGCCTCGCTCGACCGCCCGCTCCCCGCCGCAGATCCCCCGACTCGATCGTTTAGTTCGCATTTTGCTGACATTCTGAGAGGGATATCTCCATGCGAGCCCAGAGAGTTCCTCTGTCATTGGGAGGAATGTTGCCCTGTTCAGGTGGCTCTGGCGTTCGTGCTGTTTATTGTTGGTGTGCTAGTTTTTGTGATATACAAACCGTTTGTTGACAAGATAGTTAATTAGTTTCATGGCGTAGTTGCTCAATGATGAAACGAAGGCCTCAGCCTCTTCACACATCCTGTATTTGTATACCCTCAAAAAAAAAATCCTGTATTTGTATATGTATATGTAAATGCTGGAATCTGAACTTACAGCTTCACTTTAAAAATCGGTGAAGAAACTTAATTATGAAGAATTATACATGAAATGCTCATACCCTGACTCCCCTAATTTTTGGGGTTGCTGAACTAAACCCTCATGCTTCCTTTTGCTCCCCTTGACCTGTTGGTACGAAAACTTTTTGCCTTTTTGTTCATATATATTGATGGCACTCTTACATCCATTGCCTTGTAGGGAAGTGTTCGTTAAGTATGGAACCTGACACCGACAAGCTCGAGAGCCTTCAGATCGAATCCAACAAGGAGACTGGTCTTGTCGCTGTTTTCAAGAATGACTACGTAGATGATGAGGAAAATGTGTTGCTTATATGCAGGTTTATGCGCCAATCTCATGGAAGGAGACAGCCTACCACCGCACATTGTTTGTCTTCATGACTTCATGTGCCCATCCATGGCATGCTTTTACTAGATCAGCATGAGCAGGGGAAGGATAAGGCAGGTAATCCTAAAAGAAGGTGAAGCTGGCATAAATTTTTATTTGATTGTTCATATCCTAGGCAGTGTTTTCACCCTTTTTTTTGTGTGTGTGTTTCTTCTGCTGACCTCTTCTGGTCAACTGTTCCAGTGTTAGAGTTTTCCGATGCCAGCTACCCCAGACCAATTCATTTTATCCCCTGAAAGAGCCTGAGGGTTGTATTGGAACCATCGGATCACAATGTGCTGAAGGTAGTATTCCTTAATATACTTTCTACTTGTTTGATGCTCGCATTGTGGTGTTCTCTGCATGATAATTTTGGGACATGCTTGCAAAAATTCCGCAGTATATATTGCATAAGTGGTTGTCAGATAAAGGAATGACAGATGAATTAATATGCTGACTTCCAGAAACTATCACCATCTTTTTGTGAATTGCACGGGCTTGTTGAAAGTTATCTTTCAAGATGGTTTAGACAACTCACATTTGATTGCCAATTTTTCTTTTCTATAGAAAACTATGCTTTTGATAATTTTATGGACAGCTATGCACCCAGGATGCACTTTGCTTTACTTTCATATATTGCTTAAATAACTCAAATTGCATACTGTGTGTAAACCATAAACACGAACTTATGATGTTTACCTAATGTTTCTATTAGGAATCCAAACCCGGCTTTGTTGTTGGTGTGGTACATGGAAAAGTGAAGAAAATTGTAGCTGCTGTAGGAAAGCAAGTTACTGCTCAAAGAAGCATCAGGTATCAACTAACCAGGCATCCATCTTGTATTTTTAGTTGGATATGTGCTGCTGAGTTATCAGATGTCACTGTTTTGTATTGAACACTCAGTAATATCCTTATTCAGGAATTGCATTGGCACACAAAGCACAAGAATGAATGCTGTCAAATATCTGGTTCACATGATCCTTCTGCTATTCTGCCAGATGCAGGAAAAGGTAATTGTCCATTAAGCTCTCCATTTAGCTATTAATTGTTCCTTTATATTTCATAAAAAAAGGTTCCTCCTTTTAATTTGTTGTTCTAACTATTTGCAGTATCTGCTGGCAATATATGGCCTGAATACATGGTGATTGATGAAAAGGAGAAGTTGTCTTGTTTTGATAGCTGCGAGAATAAGTTAGAATCGTTAGTGGCACAAGCTCAAAGTGAAGAGGACGACATGACAGCATTACTGATGGATCATTTTGAGGTTTTTCCCTGTTATGCTTTGCCATATGTTGCTAATGCACTAGTGGTGTGTTTACAATTTTTGTGCTACAGGCTGATGATGACAACAAATGCTGGGCATCTTTGCTAGAACGCATCTCCAGAGAAGGAGATCAAGTTTTGAGGTGAGTTTGAAATTTGAACGCCTTTCTTTGGGCTATTAGTTGTTCTAATTTTTTTGAATTGTACTTTTATTTGTCTCTGTTTTCTATTCCGAATTAAGAAAACTGTAGCAAAACTGCAAAAGTCCTAGTGCCATGCCACTATTCTTATTGGAACATCATTTACCTTTAAAATTTGTACCAATGTTTTAATTAATATTATGGTGTCGTAGGCTAAATATATCAATACTATATCAGTACCTGATTTCATCGTTATGATTTTTTGAACTCTGAAGGCTTGTTGGTTCTTCTGGAACAGTTTAATGTGGGTTGGGAGGTCAATTGTAGCTAGCCATATCAATTTGCTGAAATTCGACATGTTTGCACTAGCACATTTGCAACTCCACTTTCTAGTTTGTGCCTTTATTCAGTTAAAGTGCAATCGCCCATCAGTAGCATACTGTAAATTTGAAATTATCAGATTCTGTTCTCAGCTTCCCATCTTTGCAGACAACTTATCTTGAGTATGATTTTGATTACTTTGTTATGCAGGTACTGCAGGGAATCAACCACAAAACCACTTTGGGCAGTGTCATCTGGGTCTCTAACCAATGCAGCTATGCTTTCTTGCATATACTGTAATGGTCCACTTTGCTATGAATTTCAGGTTGGACAGATTTCATATCTTAAGACTATTGAATTTGCTAGTTTCTATCAAAGGGAACTGAAAAGACTTATAGATGCATGTTTATTGTCCTACATTTTTAGGAAGAGCACCTGTATCCATCCTCTTAAGAAAAATATACTAACAAATATAAAGCATCTGAATGCCCTCAGATACTTCTGCTTTCTTTCTTCCTCCTAGCCACCCAACCTGACCATACTTGATGGTTCACAGCAATCCTTGCTAGTGGTCTGGTCTCTGTACTATCAGAGTGAGTGAAAAACTTTGATTACAACAGTGTTATGAATGAAATATCTTCTGTGTAATGCATGGAGCAGTATCACTTTTAGCCACTAAGAGAATATTTAATTAGCAAACCTATGATATCAATGTACTTATTGGTATTGTGAAGTTGCAGACTTGCAGAGACCTCTCAGTTGCAAACATTTTTCTGTTATTTAGTAATGCGATTTTTCAGTTACATTTTTTGTTATCTCAGGTATTAGCTGTATGTTCAAAATCCATTTACATAAGACACTTTTAGTGAACTCTTAACAATATATCATGTGATTTTAGACACGTTGCACATGCCACCGCTAAATGAATTAACCACTTAATTATGAACAAAATCATAATGCAATTATGGCAGCAAGTTACAGCATTGTGTATATTATGTTGACTTTCTAGCAAGAAAGTGTTTCAGCTAAATAATGGGGCCGTATTAAGCCTTTTTAAGACTTCGTTTTGGGTCAAAGGCAACCTTGGAGCAAATGGACTGTTTTATCTCTAAATAGGTTTGCTGCTTGGCACCCTTCCATGGCTCCATCGCTATTTCCTTTTGTATGCAGATAATGCCACAATTGCTCCATTACTTCCATGTTGAAAATGAACCAGACTCACTTGATTGGGCAACAATAATTTTTTACACGTGTAAAGGCTCTTGTGATCAAAATGTCAGCTACATGGAAGAATTTGTTTGGGTTCAGTTATCTCCAGTAGCAACTAGAACAAACCAAGGTATGTGCCCCCTGGCTGGTTCGTAGCTTTCCTTCAATACATATTTCTGTATGATTGATCCGTATTTCTATTAATAACTTTGAGCAATGTTTAAGTCATTATTCCTAAAAGACTTGCTTGCTTTCTTTTTCTTCTTTGTCAGACATCTTCAATGGTAGTAACTTTCCCCAAAATTCATTTCTGCTGGTGTTGGTCCGCTTGTCTGTAACATTCCTTGAATACATATTTCTGTGTGTTTCATCTGTTTTTCCAAATTAATAACTTGCGAGCAATCAATCTGATATTATGCGTAAAGAACTGTTGCTTTTCCCCCCAAAGATCAGCAATAGCGGTAAATGTAAAAATCTCAGTAATGCTGCTTGTTGCTATTTAGGTCTACTTCGGTAGGAAAAAGTAGTTTTGATCTTAGTTGTTAATGTGATGTGCTCACACTTGGCCTTCTGTTTAAAAGATATACTTTTTAGATTGCTCTATGTAAGTGTGTTTCTCATATGATGTTCTGCAGATGATTGTTTTGATATACTCCTTCTGTCCCATAAAATAAGTCATTTTAGGATTTAAAATTTGACTCGTGCTTTGCTACAGATAAAATATGTATTAATAACAACTTTTTTATGATATGTGCTATTATTTTTTCTTATACAAAATAGTCACCTTAATTTGAATTTATATGTGGATATCCATCTTTATTTAACTGATTTTTTAATATCAAGAAGTAGCTAAATTATAAAATTGCAGTGAGGGTACTACTCCTTTTTATAGGAGTATAGATATAGATTCTTGTCATTGTTACCCTATTTAGTATATACATGCGCATGTGGCAATCAATTAATACCAAATATGGCAAATAGGCAATCAAGGTAATTTCACATCTTGATTAATCTGTTTGAGATTTTCTAGAAAGACTTGTTTTGCTCTGATGCAAATCATGTATTCAGGTTCTAAGATTTTTTTTTCAAATATATAAATCATTGGTTGCATGAATTCCATTGCAACATATGCTGGCATTGTGTAGTTCCAAAAATGGAGATCTCATTGTGTCATTCGTACTCTGAACCAGCCTTATTAACGGAAAAGGTGTCACAACATGACCAGCAAAATCTGGAAATGGACAATATTCGGATGTGTTTTATTTGAATGTTAGTAGATCTTAATGTATTTATTCATGTGGAGTTGAATGGTGTTTTATCTAAGTAAAAACATCCATTCATTTTATACTGCAAGCATGTTGCTCACATTTATTTTTTTATTTTTGTTAAAATTTAGACGTTTCTTTTGAGGTATTACAAAGGTAGCTTTGACTTCCAGGTATTCAGAGTCCCTTCCACTGAAAACCCTTGGTGGGTTATTCCCTCGGAGGTCGGAGCAGTCGGAGATGCATGAGGGTTTATGACGATTATTGGATGAACTGAAGTAAAAGCTGTGCATCGTCAAGTTCTAGTCTATATTAGTGCATTCTGCTATTTATGGATAGTTTGTACTAATATTAGTGTATTCTCAATCTAAAAGAGATTTAAGATCCGACAGCGTTGCTACTTCTATTGTATTATAAAAAGAAAGCAGTTGTCGGAATGGACACGATAATTTGTGATGTTTGTCTGCCATTCTCACAAATTCTGATATTCACATCATGGTTTGTCGTAAAAATTTCACATCTCAAACGGAGCTCTTAACTCCTACAGAGCATGGCTTACTCGGAAAATTCAGGATGCAAGGTAGGAGTACTACACTACCATGTCGTTGTGGCCCACATCTTTTCATCTGACATTGTCCCTAACACGGACTCTATTATTTAGAGGCCCACATATTAGTGACCAGACTTTGTCCCTAACACATGGGCTTTATTGTTCATTGGCCCATATTTTAGTGACCATGGAGCTGTTGGGATGTGTGTGCCACCTATTTGAAACAATGTTTTCCTTTATTTTGTGCGCACGCTTCCCAAACTTAACTACGGTGCATGCGTGTAGAAAAGTTATTTTAAAAAATCAAATTTAATTCATTTTTTATGTTTAAAATGGCTGATAGTCACTAATCATATACTAATGATGTTTTTTTGTTTTACGTGCACTACTAACTTTTTCTCTTTTGTCCAAATTGGACAAACGAACACGCTTCATGCACCACTGATTTAAAGTCGTAGGATTTAGTTTTGTCCATGTGGGTGTTGTTTTGGTTTTACTGGTGCTCTGTGCACCATGGATCGTACATGGTACTAGTTTTAGAAAGCTGGTTTGGTAAGATTTTACCAAACACGTTTATAGTATACTCCCTCTATTTTTTGTTTGATATTGGTTAACTTAAAATTAAGCTAACCAACATCAATCATTTAAATACGGAGGGAGTATTATAATATTTGATATATTCTATTATTTAGAATTCCCAATCGAGTGATGCTATGACACTCCCACTATTTATTTGGAGAATATCAGGAACTTTTTCTATAAGAATTTATAACGCATTTACTCCAATTTTGTAATAGAAGTTTTTTATGATTTTTGTACACAAATTTTTATAAAAAGGGTTAATTTAATCTCAAATATGTAGTCAAAAGAACTCTTACGGAAATTTGTCATATCTTATTGGGCCTTGCATTTTGGCCCATAGTAGCATGCATGGTAGTAGCAAAACAAACAAAAGGAAAGTTTCGATAGGTTATTATTTCGCTTGTTTTTCTATGAAATTCAGCCAGTGAAATGCATACATGAATATAAAAATAATCTGTCCAAAATCCTCCGTTCAAAGGAACCTCCTTCCTCTTCTTCCCCTCCTCCACCCCTGGCTTGCGCCGGGCGGGAAAAGCGAAGACGAAGGTAGGGCGGGGAAAAAAATCGGAGGGAGGAGAGAAATCCGGGCCCACATGCAGTGACACGGTGCTTTGACGGCAGAGGAACTCGGTTCGGAGGGAAAGGGAGGAGAGGAGGGCACCCAATCGGCGGCGGCGGCCATGGAGATCGCCGACCTCCCCATCTCCACCTCCCACCGCGCCAAGCTCCTCGCCGCCGGCTACTCCTCCCTCGCCGCGCTCTCCGCCGCCTCCCCTACCCGCCTCGCCCGAGGTATGCACCCAGCAACGCCTCCCCCCAAACCCTTCCCCATCACTCCCCCTACTTCCATTCCCGGCGGCGCTGCTCGCGGGTGCGCCCAGCTTGGGGTCGTGCGGGTCGGATTAAGCCCAGTCATCGATAATCTCTTAGGCTTCTGTGTTTGGGGTTTAGGGATTAGCTAGTGCCTGCGTGCTCCGATCGATGAGCCCCTTTGCTTGAATTGGTACCAACCTGGTTGTGTTTTGCTTCTAGTTCGTGCCGCGTAGCTGTAATATGGGTCGATTTGTTGTTAATTGGTTATCTCATTTATGCCTCTCCGAGGAAGGATGAGCGACTATTCTTCCTGTGCTTGTTTGCAGATTTGAGCATTGAGATTCAGGAGGCTGAAGATATCCTCAAGGTTGCTGTGGGTGCCAACAAGTCCAAGGGAGTAGATGGGCTTAGCACTAGCAGTGTTATCAAAGGTAGAATTGCTATTGGTCTGATGCACTTTCATGGTAGATTAATTGCGATTTGGTTTTGTATTGCGTAAGGTAAATGTTGGCCTATATACTAGTATGTAGGTATACTTTGCCTCTGTGGGGGCTTTTCACTGCCGAAGTCCTTCTGTTTTGTTTAATGTGACAATGGGCCATAATCGTACTGTGTTTCACTCATGCTAGTACTTACAGGTGCCCAAAATGCATGGGATATGCTATCTGATGAGCAATCGCGGAAGCACATCAATACTGGATCTGCTGACCTTAACAACATACTTGGTGGAGGGATTCACTGTAAAGAGGTTACCGAGATTGGTGAGTTACATTAACATCTCTGTTAATAAAGGAACAAGTAGAGGCTCCATACAAAACTGTTAATTTCCTATTCCTCTGACAAACTGTATTGAGTTTAGTATTTTTTTTCTGTGTACACTTCCTAGTTTCCATGTTTTGGTACTGAATAAATAATGCCTTTAGTTTTCCTCTTTTTTCTTGTGAACCTTAGTTATCTATGTCCATTTTTTATCTGAAATAACTGGCTTAATAAACAAAGCTAGTTTGATTCAGGTGGTGTCCCAGGAATCGGTAAAACTCAACTAGGGTATGTTTATTCAGATGAAGATTTCACACCTAAAGATTGCACTATCAAATGCAAATTCAGATGAAGATTTCCCTACTAAAGGCCAACTTTTCAGGATTCAGCTAGCAATCAATGTCCAAATTCCGGTGGAGTATGGTGGACTTGGTGGGAAAGCTGTTTATATAGGTACATTGTCTCACACTAAAGAACTATCATCTCTTATATTAGTGATAGAGCTAAGAATATTTATATGTTGTAACAGATACAGAGGGAAGTTTCATGGCTGAACGCGTCTACCAAATTGCTGAAGGGTGTATCAGTGACATACTGGAGTACTTTCCATACTGCCATGATAAGGCTCTATCCGGACAAGAAAGACTGAAGCCTGAGAGTTTTCTGGCAGACATCTATTACTTTCGAATATGTAGCTATACTGAACAGATTGCTGTCATAAACTATCTGGAGAAGTTTCTTCAGGAGCATAAAGATGTGATTTTCTTAAACAATATAGTCATCAACTTTATAACCACCTTAGTTTATCTCTTATTTCATCAAAATAAACCTGTTCTGCATCAGTGTAATTTCGTTGTGCAGTATTTTTCATGCCATTCCTTTGCTTTTATAATCAAACATAATTTGTGTAATTGTTAAATCGATAATTTTGTCTTCCTACTTCACAGGTGCGAATAGTTATTATTGACAGTGTTACTTTCCACTTTCGGCAAGATTTTGATGATATGGCACTGAGGACCAGAGTGCTCAGCGGATTGTCATTGAAGTTGATGAAACTTGCAAAGGCATATAACTTGGCGGTAAGCTGCCTACTCTATGATATCAAGTGGTGCAGAAACTACTACTATCGGTGTTGGTTTCGTAAAATGGATTTTTGTGTACATTCTTATAACCTCTGTCATATTTGTGACGCCCATTACAGCATCCATCTTGATTCTTGAATGATGTATTCATTGGATATACTCAGATGGTTATAAAAGGCCATTATAGTTATAACAAAATTTTATATTTCGTTCTTCTTGATGGTTTACTAGACTGAACCAGTGTGAAATTTTAGTAGCTGAAAAGAGATTTAAGGTAGCTTTATAAGCTTGCAACATCTCAATTTCCAATAGACTAAATTAGTTCTATTCAGCAGCAGCAAATGGGTTTTATCAGGGCACATTAACAATCAGAAGGAACACGTGCATTTTTGGGTGAAATATATCTTTGCCTTCTCTATCTAGTATCTTCCCCAATTATATTGTTTCATCATCTTGCTTATTTCTCTCTAAGTTAGGAACTACTCCATGGCAGCTTTTCCTAAGATGAGGGTAACATACTTATCATCATTATTTTGTTTGCGCAGGTTGTCCTGCTGAATCAAGTAACTACTAAATTCACAGAAGGATCATTCCAGTTAACTCTCGCTCTAGGTCAGTTTCTGTCCATATAAGTATAAACCTCTTTCTAGCTCTTGATCACCATCAAATGCTTGCAATTTCTATTAACTCTCTAATAATCACTAGTCACTACTAAAATTAAAACAACTAGCTTGATATTTTACTGCTGTGGGCTTTGATACGATGGAATGTGGCCATTCAGGAAGGTGGCGACAGCTGTGCACATGTGTATAGTCCTCCATTACGGATGAGTATTAAGAGTTGCATTAGAGCTAAACACTAGGAATTCATATCAGAATTTTTTAGGTGGCTACCAGAAATACAATTACCAGCTACTACTCTATCTATTATGAAATTCCCATTATATTATTATAAGAAAAGGCCAAAAGGAGCCACTATGTTCACTCTAAAAGCCTAGAAATTACCATACTAATCAGGAGAAAAAACAGAATACTCCGCCGCTAATATTTAACGTTTGGGACGAAATAAGGTCAAAGACTCAAACTCAAACTTTTCCATAGATTTTTTCGTCTCTCTGCCAAGTGGCCTCATTCATCTGATCTTACTCTGATGGATGCTTGCCCTGTTAAGAACTTGGTTTGTAACGCTAAGACAGTAAGACCTACAATTGACAATTATACCTTGAAGTTAATTTTAACACCAAAATAGTTAGACCGCTGAAACTTTGATTAATGGAATAAATGACATGGTTTGGGATGTTCTGTTAGGTGGAGTTAATGAATGATTATCCTGGGACTTGAATATTATATGCAATTTGAGATTTTACTGAGAACAAGCAAGATGTGTGGTCCTTCCAGTTTGTGTTATCCTCATGACGATGCTGGGTTTACCTCATGTCGTTATTGTTTATTACAAAATCAAAATTACCCCTACTGGAATGTAAACAAAATATATAAGGTGCACATCAACTTTTATGATTTATTCCTTTATCTGTGCAGCACCCTGACTATTTCTTGTCAGGTTCAAACTGTTGTTTGATGATTCCTGTGTTTTACTCCTTATGTCCCCAAAAAATTAGCAACCTAGGATGGAAATGGTGATAATGAATGCTGCTATGCAGGTGACAGCTGGTCCCACTCATGCACCAATCGACTAATTCTGTATTGGAACGGGAATGAACGGTATGCATACCTTGACAAGTCCCCTTCACTTCCAGTAGCCTCGGCACCATATGCAGTGACTGTTAAAGGGGTGAGAGATACTGTGAGTTCAAACAACAGCAAGCGAGTCCGGGTAATGTAACAAGTTTGGTCTTAAACCCTTGTACCGTTGGTGGCCATTGTGTCCAAACCATGTTGCATTCTATTAGATCTTTTGCTCTAACTAAGATGATTGATAGTAGGATGATCTGTAACGTTTCCTTATCTGCTTCTGCCCGTAGTTAATTGTACAAAGCTAACTGAAGCAAAAGAGTGCTTCATTTTGGTTGATACAATCATGTAACAAGTACTCTACAGGACAGTTACAAACTAAGAAATGCAATCTTGTTGCATATGTGTACTACTGAAACTAGAATATGCCTGGCAATTTGTCCCTTTTTTGTTGTACATTGCAGTTTCTAGGCATGCTAAGCGGCGCGAACTGGGCACCTATTTTTGAGCACTGACTACTGAGCTGTACTTCTACTCTTTTGTTATAAGAGTACTATTTAGAATATCATTATGATTATTAGAGTAGTCCTACATGTTAAGGTTTGGTAAGGTTCCTCGTTTGTGACTGTCACTACCTACCAGTCTTGAGTCTTCCTTTTTTTGAGAGGGTCACTACCAATATACCATCACCTTGTATTTACTGCTTGTTGAAGGCTCGCTGAGAAGGTCCTATCCACAATTGGCTAGTTTGCTGGCCCCGTTGTCCGTTGAGACCAAAACTATGGCACGAGAAGTCGGAACTGCCTGCCTTGTGGTGAGCTTGACAACGATGACTCGTGATGGTTTTAGTTTCTCTGTTTTCTGTTTTCAGTGGTGGTGTGTCGCCTCTTGTCTTTGTGGTGTTCCCTTGGGTGTGGTGTGGTTTTCGTTGGTTTTTCCTCTATTAACCGTGCAATTGTGAGGTTTTCGGGCCTGGTTTTTCTTATAAACTGGGTCAACTCTCTTAATGTAAAAAGCAGGGAATTTCCCCGATCTTTCAAAAAAAAAAAATTACTGCTTGTGCTGGTCACTTGTTCATGTGCTGGGCTTTGGCGTTGCAGTCGATTATTTACGATGAAATGTAATCTTTTTTATTTATTATTTTGTATCCTATGAAGTATTGAAGTGATCCCAAACGCAATGTGCTCGCTTCAGATGCGACGATGCGCTGCACAGAACCAGCAATTCCCCTATGCGTTGTAGCTGCCCCGATGGTTGATCTGCATACATGATCGATGTGGTTCGACTTTTTTTTTTTCTGACAAACAGAGGTTGTTGCCTTGTTGGCCCCAAATCTGTTCCTGGTTAGCACACAATATTCACACAATTTCATCGGGTGATCCTCCGCCGCATTGCATCAACCCCACTAAAAATTCTACTCTATACTCAGCACCCCTCCCCCTCGTCATCTTTAGTGGGCCTCATTGCAGAAATTCATCATCAAAGTGCGTAAATACAATGACGACCAAAAGTACTATGATAATCAAGAGATCGGAAAACATCATGTTTCCCGTGTGGAACCACATCAAAGTCAATAAAAAAGATCTATAGTCCTATTCACATTTAAGCCAAACAACCATTTTTTTCAGGTCGTTTTTGGGCAAAGCATGCCGTACCGCCAGCTCACTCTGGTTACTGGTATGACAACAGAGTACAACTACAGTGGAGTACTACAGTAGTAGCATGATGCTCTCCTAGTTAACCAGTTGGAATCTCATCATTGTCTTGCTACTCTGTAGCACTGCCATGGTTTTCACTGAATTTGCTGAAGATATGTCTATGGTCAGCCAGAAGGATCATTACCAAGGAGCGGTCAAACCATACGACGGGCAGGCATTGGCATTTTGACAGCATCATCTTTGCTTTGTTTTTTCTGTAGAATTCCTAGGTAAGCAGTCAGGTTGACTCTAGATAAACGGGTCATCTTGAGTTCTTGGACTCCTTGGAATTGGCACACGAGATGACGCAGAAGAGAACACGAAAAGAATAGAGAATACAGCATGGATCGTGAATGGATGCCGACTCCCCCATATGTGCAACTTTTGAGAGCAAAGGTGAAATTTTTTGATGGGGGAGCAAAAGCTGTACGTTTTGCCAAAGCAGACGGGTGTCATGGGTCGATTGCAAAGTATTTTTTTTTATCCTCTATCATGAGCCATCACGAAAGGATGTGTAGCTCAGTAGCTGGCTTGGCTGCAAAATGGCTGCGCCCGTCAGTGCATTGCTGCTGGTGCCGTGGTGGTCCAGATGATGGACTGGGTCCGCGAGTTTGGATGACTACAGGTAACATACCCCAGGAATCTTTTCGGTTTCGACCAAAAGGAAAACTCGTCAGATCAGATCGTAGGAGTATGTTCCACTTCACTGATCCTTTCGGTTTCCGAACAGATGAATTTTG
This sequence comes from Leersia perrieri, assembly GCA_000325765.3. Lineage (NCBI taxonomy): Eukaryota > Viridiplantae > Streptophyta > Magnoliopsida > Poales > Poaceae > Leersia > Leersia perrieri. Next base: position 15,582,851 of record CM002476.1, on the reverse strand, counting down.
CGAGCAAAATTCAATAATAAAGCTTTTAAGCAGAGCACTGCCACAAAACTCCTATTTGAAGGTAGAATGTTGTGTCGAGAACTTTTACGGTATAATTCACTCGCAGTAGTAGATACTCTTAAGAGGACTAATGGTGAGGTTTATAGCAGTAAACTGAGAAAAAAATGGCACTTTCGAACACTATCTTATTGTAAGCAAAAGGGTTAGGCATTGCAAGATTGCTCATGACATGTTTTCTTAGGTCCATCTCCACTAAATACCGGGAGGGAGGGTAGGTGGTTTTGTGGTGCTAGGTTGTTTATATGAACGGTCCCTTCTGGAGAATAAAGACAAGTGGCCTTAAATTTTGTTCATCCTTGTTCGTCGACTACAGCTTGTTCTCTTCCTGTATTACCTTGCACAGGTATGTTAATTATTGGTTGATCAGTACCGAATGCTAAAGTAGATCGATCACTTGCCGGCACTGTTAATACGGAAGTACTCCTACTTGCAACATGAGTAGAGAGGACAGAGTCAAACGTTGAAGATACAACTGATAACGGTGAGGTTGGAATTGGATTTCTAGTGGTAGAGCTTTGTCCAGCGTCAGGGATGACGAGAATTTACATATAGTAATGTTTCACTCATGCAGTATCGATCTTTACATCTGTCTCAAAATAGACAATTGTAGAGAAATTTTCAAGCCAAGATTTGACACCCTCATGCAGTTCTTAAATCATAATTATGTGATACTCTTATAGCATCTTTTTTTTTTTTTGAAAAGATAGCATCTACCATTGGTTCCTGAATTTTCTTCTCATCTAGGAAACAGAGAACCTTCATATTCAAATTGTCTTTTTGAGGAATTCATATCAAAATTGTCTCGTTGTTTTATTTGCACGCTCTAGTGAGCTTCCTACCACAATGAGGTCGTGCCATGTCGAGGAGATATGGGATGGGGAGTTACTTTTTAGCTGCCCACGTCTATGGAAGGAGAAATGAGAAATAGGGAGTTTGATAGTGCAAGGAACTAGATAAAGGAGACAAGAGGTGACTATCATTGGCTCGTTTTTGGCCCTTAGGGTAACGTACATGGGCATGTTTGAAACTATGGATGACACACATTTTGTCACACCTAAATAGTTAAACATGTCCGAAGGGTCCTAACACATCAATAGTCGTACTTTCACCGATTGACAAAAGAACGAGCTGTGTGTATATATAGTATAGAGTAAATTTCACTTGTACCACTTTTTATAACTATAGTTTCCCAATAGAGACAAGTTCATCTTTTCACTTAACACCACATATACTTACTATTTGTTGCACCTTGGACTGGGGTTTACAACAATAAAATATAAACACAAAGAACAACAAATCAAGTTGGTAATAGTACATCTTAATAAATAGTATTTCATTAGTACACAAGTACATTCTCACATCAGGTTTTCCTAATTAATTATGAATTTGTGACTAGAAAGGAAATATGGTTAGATTTCCCGTCGTTGTTATATTCTGTTGAACGAATTTAGCTCTAGAACTAGAATAATTGAAATATTCTATTAAAATTAAGAGAATTGAATAGAAAAATGGTCCTAACTAGAACTGAAAACCATGACCTAAGCTGCAACCATGAACAAATACATCAAATTATAATTAGTGAATGCAATATGAACCTAGTCTAATGTGCAAAAGATTGTAACTAAATATGGTTTTATGTGAAAAGATAGGTAGTCATAGTTCATTGTGAAACTATGGTTATAAGGTCCAAAGTGAAATTTTCGTATAGTATATGTCTTCATGGGTAAGAAAACTACGTACTCTGTATGTCGTTGCAGCAAAGAAACAAACAACTGCTTAAGCGTAGCAAAGTTCGGCAAAATGCGAGAATTTCAAGATCCTAATGCCCCAAATGCTAGCACACAACCTCAACATTGATCCTTAAATATTCACTACTACTTTTGTTTTGTGGATGGTTTCAAATCAGAAATTAGGAGAGTAGTGCTTATTCAACGCCCTGGTGACATGGACACTGCTGGTTCTCTTGTATTGCGTGATGGTAATGAAATGACGGCAACCCTCGCTGAATATCATCCAATATCGAGTACTAGACAAATCAGGTAGGAAGTAGGAAAAGACCCTATACTTTGTCAAAAGTATCCCAACCTATTGCTAAGATCTAAACATAAGTTGATAACGGATTATTAGCTTCACGCATATGATTAATTGAGTATAATTATTAAAAATTTTGACTCATAAATTTATTTAATTTTTAAAACAACTTCTATAAATAAAGTTTTTGCATAAAACAACCGTTTAGTAGTTTAAAAAAGCGTGCTAATAGAAAACGAGAAAAGCTAGTATGCTGAAAAGAACACGCCCGAGTGAGTACCATGGGATGCGCTATAAGACCATGGTACAACCTTGTTAATGGACGCGACTAAACGTAGACCGGGCGTCGGTTAGCGCTACGCAACGACCCCAAAAATAGAAATACCATGCTCCCCCGCGTTTCTAAAAAAGAAAACCCCGCATCCCGCGATCCATGTCTCCTGATTTTTTGCATACAACGCATCGATCCCCTTAGCCCCCCCCCTCCCCTCACGAGGCCACGATAGCCACCACCGCCGCCGCCACCACCTCGACAATCGATGAGAGGGGAATCGAAGAACCAATCTCAGAGAGGAAAAGGAACAAGAGGGGGAGAAAACACCAAAGTGAAGGAGAATTAGAGAGGTACTGACTTGGTTTGCCTCAATCCCAATTTATATAGTTACATCCATGTTCAAAAAAATTACTTCTCCCACACCGAAGAAGTTACCTCTAAGAATTAAAGTTACATCCTCTAAAAATTAAAAGTTACATCCTCTAAAGAATTATAGAATTATAGTTACATCCTCTAAAAATTAAAGTTACAACCTCTGAAGAATGAAAAGTTACATCCTTAGAATTAAAGAATTAAAGTTACATCCTATGTAAGTTATATCCTTCAGAATTAAAAAGTTATATCCTTCAAAAAAATTAAAAGTTATATCCAGTTGCATCCTTCAGAATTAAAAGTTACATCCATTTAATTCTAAAAAATACGATTTGTATTCATCGAAAACACTAGGGAGTGGTTGGACTCAATGGATGTAACAGCTATCGCCGCCATGAGGTTTTGGGGTTGCCGACGGCGTGGGATTTGTAGCGTCTAGAACACACCAAAACAACTAGCTCACCACCATACAGTTGAGGGTCTGTTAAAAAAATAGGCAAAAATCAACACAAAAGGCCAAGAATTAACCTTTGGATTGTGGTGTGGGAAGAATCTCGTCGGGGAGGCGACAGAGCGGCTGGCGGCAAGGCGAGAGAGCGGCTGACGCGGACGCAGCGACGTTGTTGTGGATGCAGGGGCGCATAGGGATACGGGGGACGCAGGGAGCGCCAAAGACGCAGGTAGGGGAGCAACCGCCACCACCGTAAAAAATCGCCGGGTTTGAGGAGCAACTGCCGCTGCCGTCGCCACCACCACTGCCATCGAAATCACTGTCGCCTTCGCCCTATTTGGGAGGGAGGGGGGAAGAGATGGGGAATGGCGGAGAAAGAGAAAACGTCGCTCGCGTGTGGGGGAGGGTGGGGACACATGTTGCGCGAGGATTGACGCGGGCGCCGTCGGTCCGAAATCATCGCACGTGTGGGCGGTGGGAGGACAAGTGTCGCACGGAGAGCGGCATCGCTCGGTAACGCTAAACGGCGACCAATAGATGATTAGATATTGTGCTTGTTAACAGAGAGAAAATTTGTAGTACTAATTTAATTCTATAGAAAAATCAGCTTATTTTTTTAATAAAAAAAATCAGCTGAACTCATATATAAAGCTGGGACATAACAGAAAAGAAAATATCCTGCCTTCGAGAGCTGAGCGAGGGTAGGCACACGAACACGTGAGGAGGTTGTCGTACAGTAATTAATTTTCGCCTGAAACGCAGCCGTACGAATGCCGAATCATACAAGGTAGTGCAATAAAACAGGTTTCCTGAGAAGGCCGGGACAACTACGTACCGCGTACCGGGATCGACTGTAACGATCGATCGTTGTAATCTTTTGTATCCATGGATTCAACCCCATCAGATACATTGCAGGGGTTTTGTTACCCGGCGCATGCAGACAAAACTAGGCAGAGTTTTTTCCTCTTCTTGTGGTTAGTCTTCAGGACTAACTACTACCGTGAGATCAAAATTATGCACTTACTTCCTATAGTTTATAATTATTGACGTTTTAGACAATATCTCACGTATCAAGAGTGATTTATTAAGATGCATAATTTCTCTTTTGTCCATATTTAGTATAGTCTTCTCTTTTGCCCATATTTAGTATGGTCATATGCTAATAGATATCAACCACAAATTCAAGAAACGAGAAGACAAATAGTCATGCAAGCGTAACAATTGGACCAGAGCACGAGAGCAAGTAATGAGAAGGCAGAACTGTAAATAAAGTGGTCAGCATTTATTACATGCATATATGTAGGGGACACATGCATGCTAAAACATCAAAAAATTACATCCAATGACAAAGCCTATAGCGTCAATAGAAAGAGAATCCGAGGGAGTAGGAGTATATGTTCAGCTAATCCTTGTATTAGGAAGTTAACAATGCATATTTCTAAGTGTTCTCGGCAGCTCATCCCATTCATATTATTATTTGGATAGACGTCTAAAATAAATTTCCTCTCTGTATCAGTTGTCACTCTAACGGAACATCCATTTTACGTACTATATATATATAATTAATATTTCGCAATAGCCTCTTGTTATTTTGTTCTTGCTCTCTTGAGATTGGATATTGAGATATTAAGTGAGAGAGAAACTGTTTTTCTTTTAATAAGGTAACACTTTATTTTTGGAGGACACGATGGGAGTAACTTTTCCTAGAGCAATATTTTCCACCATATATTTTTTTTTAATATGAAGGATGGGACGAAGTATCAGTATGATACACCTTGCAGGGCAGGCTTTTCCTAGGTACTTTTTCTGTCCAAAAATACTTGTCGTTTTGAGTTTTTGTTTTATAATATTTGACCACTTATTTTATTTAAAAAATTATTGCAAATATAAAAAAGAATAAGTCACACCTCAAGTATTTTTGATAATAAAACAAATCACCTAACTCTATAATTTTTCGAATAAAACGAATGGTCAAACATTGCAAAAACAAAAACCTATTTTTGGATTGATGGATCGAGGAACTAAAACATCTTTCAAAAGTAGACCTGTTCAAAATCGGGCCAGGGTGTGCTAACCCAAGGACCAAGCCCGGTCTGGCCCGATGAAATAGTAGAAAACCAAAGCCTGAGCCTGGCCCGACCCTAGGCTTTTTTAGGTTTTTTCAAAAATATGGGGCTTTTTGGGCTTTTGGGTTGCAACCTCTCGGCTCGAGCCCGGCCCGGTGCATGGTCAGGCCGGGCCGGATCGGCTCGGGCCAGACTAGAGTTGGACAGGTCTGTTCAAAAGTGTGGTATGATAGGGGTATATCTCTTCAGAACTTTTTTTTAAGAGATGGTATGTGTTCCTATATTATTTGGAACGATAATCTAGAACGGTGTACTCAAATGTTGAATTTTTAAAACATATAGCTTAATATATGTTTATTGAACCAAAATTTTAAGCAAGTCATCAGGATTTTATATTAATATCTACTGAATAATGCATCATAATCAATTTCCATCTCCATAAACCACCTTCTAGCATTCGCCTCACATTCCCGCACCCTACTTGTTTTTCCATTACACCATATATTTAAGAGCCGCGTTTGAGACGATGTTCCATAGTGTTTCCATTCCCTGTTCCGAGACGAAGTTTCTGAAGACGTGGAACTCACCCGTATTCCACGTTGACTCCTACGTTGGTCTTCACGGGCTCTGCATTCCCTACTGTGCTCAGCAGCAGCACAGGCGCGCTATAGGGAAATCGATTGTCACGTAGCTATATAGCCACACACAAAATGCCAGTACATTCTGTTTGGATAGTACCTGTGTGCTCGTGGCTATGTGTATTTAACAGTGCTGCGGATAGGAAAGTAGGAATAAGATGTTGGGCTCTATTGTAAAAAAACATATAAATGTTGGAAATAAAGATGACTACCTTAAGAGTCCAATTAAAAGTGCTTATTGATGAATTATAAACGAACCCGAGTTTATAATAAATAATCAAGGCATCCCTAAACAAATATATAAAGAAACTACCTATACATCACACGAGTGAATAACACGGATTTTTTTAAACATATGTTATATTGTATTTCTATTTATAACTATAATGTAACTACAATATAATTGTGTTGTATTTCTCAAATGATAACAAAATTTATTGCTATTTTCTGTTTGTTTTTATTGCAAGCACGGATCTTGGTGTAAATCCTAAGATTAAAAAACTATCCGATTCGGAAATAAATTTTAAAAATTGCATGGTTTTTAAGAAAAAATCACATGGAAGATGTATAGAAAAATCGATGTATTAAATATAAGGATTTGGTGCCGTGATTTTGAGGAAACAAAAAAAATGTTGCTAAATAAAGTTTTTTTTAAAAAAAAACACGGTCTTAAGAACTTGGTAAAAAGTGCATCGCTATAATCCGGTGGCCCAGTTGGTGAATCACTCTCACTGAGTTGGATTGCGCATGGCTGCACTCTGAATATTATTGATACAGTAATTAAGTTCATAAGGTCAATATTCATTAGGACGAAAAATAAAACGTTGCCCATTTCGTTGTCATGATTAGCGGTTCAGCCGGTACACATTGAATTTATTAGCGTCAATTATGCCAATTTAGTACGGAGGTAGCATTTGGTTTTGACTCCTGGGTAGACAATGCAAGTATAGTAGACCAACGTGTGCCTAACAAACAGGTCAGAGGTTTGAAATTCTACTCCCATCTCACGTGCAAATATTCTCCTATATTAACAATGCTGTTCAGACAAACAAAAATTAGGCAGTTTGCAGCATCAAGTTCGATCCATGCGTAATATAGATCGAATCTTCGTTGACAAAATGCAATTGATCGAAGCTATAGCTAGCTCTACTTTTGTGGTTTTAAGCAACTTGCTTTGGAAGTTGCAACAATACAGTTTACAGCTATCAACTGGCAAATCAAATCTCTAGCTACCCTCCCTCCTCACTCGATCAAACGAAGGTTTTGAGGGTCAGACTACAGAGGCCTCCTTTGAATATGGGAATTTTACGAGAATTTGAAGGAAATAAACTAATTCCTATCTCAAAATGTAAACTTCTTACGTTTAAAGTGGAACTAAAATGAGATTGTTTCCGTGTCTAGAAGATGGAGATCGATTGTAATTAAGACCGTTCACGAGAAATCATTAATATTTTGCACAAGTTTATTATGGGAACGCCTATTCCTCAGTCGACTGAGATTTGTTTCCTATCAGTCGATTTGGTTTTGCATCGTTAGAATATATAAAAATATTCTTGTTTTTTAGTTCATCTGAACAAAACCAGGATGATCAATTAGTATCAATTTTACACGTTCTCAAACATCGTATTTTCATCACTGATTTATTTCATAATATATTATCAACAACGATACAGTTAACAATATTTTGAAAGTATTTAATTTTCAAATACTACACAATCTAATGATACTAATAAATGTATTTATTTTTAAATTATCATTAAAAATCATATGTTCACGAAAACAAGGATGTGTATTAGAGCAAGTTTAGTAATAGAGCTAACTTGTAAGCTATAAGCCAATTCATAACTAACATGTATTATAGATAAGCTATAAGATTGATTATTCATTTCTCTCATATATATATGTCTTAAAGTATGTATAAGCTAGCTTTTGCACGAGAGCCAACCTCACTTATTTTTTATTCTCTCTCCTCCATATAAACTTATAACCAACTTATCACCCACTATTAAACTTGCTCTTAGTCAAGTTGGATGAGCTATTTAGCTGCACGCAAAACGAGACAAGTGGTTACAACCAGAGTAATAATTTTTTCATATTAACATTTGAAAAATATATTTATTTGATTTTTTTTAAAAAAAACTTCTATTTAATAGTTTATTTAAAAAAATCATATCATTTAGCAATTTTGGAAGTGTGTTCGCAATAACCCTGAAAAGTAGCCAACCAAACTTCAGAAAAGAAGCAATGGACAGGGGAGTAATAATACCTGTTTATATGCTTGAATATATTTGTTGGGGGTATATTTATAGGCCTTAGGCTAGATATACATATACTCGGCCACACACGCAAACACACACATGCACACGCACATGCGCACAAACATGGGGGCGCACGCGATCACACAAGCTTACCGTAGAAGTTGAAGCAGTACAAGTTACAATAATAGTAAATTAGTAACTAGCAGGGTGGCCCACACAATTGCGCGGCTAGTACCAATTTATATTATCTACCACTTGTTATTTAGGTTTTGTTTTTTGATGAAATTTGTACAAAGTTTCACCTAAATTTTAAAATCTAAATATCTAACTCTCGATAAAACTCTTCTATTTTTTAATATTTTAAAATTTTAAATTTGGATTTTGGAAAATTTAAATATGTGGATCATTTTTATTTCTATTGAAAAATTCATATTGAGATTTATGTTTTTAAGGTAATACATATGTATGAGTGGGCAATATAGTCATTTTGTAAAAATTAAAATAACACATATGTATGAATATGTATGAGAGGGGCATTGTAGTCATTTTTGAAAAATATATAACGGTCAACTCACTACAGAGATGTAGAAGGGATCCAAATTAAAACTCAGGGGCATAGAGAGGACAATGTATAATTCGGGAGTATACAAGGGATTGAGAAAAGACTTTGGGTACACACGAGGAATTTTCTCATAAAACTATCATGGAAATAAATCCTCTTATTACTATAGCTAATTAATTTCCCTTAGCTCCTTACTACTATGTAGGAGTACTAATATAATACTAGCTCCCGCCTTCCTTTTTTATAATGAACTAACCCACGCCACATGGATAAATATGGAGGGAGTATTACTCTCTCGCCAACAAAATTGTCAACTGAAACCACCAGGGAAATCAATCCTCTGTGTACGATATAGCTAATTAACTAATTAACCATGCCATTCCACGTGATTCCGTCTTCTACTTTGGTAGGCTTGGGCAATTAAGAAGAAAAAAGCCGGAGAAGCAACCAACCAAGTGGAAGCATATGGCGTAGGGCATCTGATTCCCGGGGAGAGAGAGTGAGAAATGATTAATTTGTTACTGTAGACCAAAGCACAGCCAGGTAAGCAACGACCATTCCCCTCAAAAAAAAAAAAGAGTAAGCAACGACCAGCTCGATGTGAGAGGTCTAACCTCTGGCTAATTGTGCTGGTGATCTCAGGTCCACTGCTATGACTGGAAACTCTGCCGTAAGTGCTGAAAACGTATGGAAATCGACCATTTTGATCGTACGCCGTTTATGGATGGACCTCGTACGTTGTCCTCTAACCAGATCTGGTAGTCCCAACCACATCAGATACCACGAGTGATTAAGGACATTAAATTTTGAAAAGAAATTAAACTGACACCCTTAAGTTGTATAATTAGTACATAGAATATATAATTGATGCAAGATGGAAATAATTCCTAAACGTCTAAATCTGACATTATTTGTGTTACAAGAACAAAACCCCACGGTGATTTCTAAAATCTACTCTCGTGCGTCTAAATAATTAATAAAACATGAACAGTTATAATTGGTATAGTAGTAGAAACTAACTACAGAGAAGTGTTTAGCGATGTGAGTCGGCCACTATCATGTCACATTATGTTTGGCTAGCTTGCTATTGCTAGCTAGTGTATGGTGACGCTGCGCACACGATGATTAGTAGATTCCGTCACTTTTGCGGCCTTAGTCCTGGGTTTGCAGGAAACATGTTTAACTTAAAGTTAGAGACTCTGTCACTAATATATAGATTCAGAGATGATAATATCCATATATTAGAAATGAAGTCCAACATTAAGTTAGATGAATATCTTTCGGCTTGCAGTTGTATCCGTCGTGGAGAGATAGAGAAATAAAAAAGCGAGAAGAGAAGCGACTACTAAGGGTGTATTTGGTTGTCGGCCACACTTTACCATAACTAAGCTTAGGTGTATTTGGTTGTCGGCCACACTTTACCATAACTAAGCTTAGGTAAGTTGTAACAGCCACAAAAAATGTGGCAATCAAATTGCTAGCCACAAAGTGTGGTAAAGTTGACAAAAATTTAAGTCTATGACACGTGGAACATACTGTTGTTAAAGTGTGGCAGGCCATAACTATGACAGAGAACCAAACACCTACATAATAGCCTGTGGCAGCCATAAGTTTGACGTAGTAAAGTATGGCAGCAAACCAAACACGCCCTAATTTATCGTTCAGTTGTAACACGGATCTTCACAGACTGTGTGGGAGAGTGAGATGGACAATGGACATTTAAAAATTATTTAAATATAAGTACATCACTTTGAAATATAATTAATTCTAAATCAGATATACAACAAGATATAACGGGAGTCCAACTCTAAAAACCGTCTATATTACCTGATACGTTTCTTATGTAACGATTGTATTCAGTATATACCAGATTTACTGTTTTCTGAGAAGTGTGAATACCCAATACGATTCACGAAGTTTTGCTTCAAAGTCAGCTTAGTTTTTTAAATATTAACTCGTCTAATACTTTACTAAAAAACTGTTTACATAGTTCTGGCCTTCTGGGAGTCTGGGACCTATATCGAAACCACACAGTTCACAACTTCACATGCCATATAGTTCGCATCCGAGCGGCCTGCGATGCATCAAAAGGATCAGATATTTTCATCGACCGACCGGTCGGGTCCTCGGGTGGCGGCGTCCTGTGGTCAATATCACCGAGATCACGATCACGGTCGGGTTCGCCCGAGTAATATTAGTCATATGTACGGTAACGTACTCCTACATTATGTACAGTAGTGTGTCCGGTTTGGATTATTGGTACGTACGTACTACAGCGTTCGATCAGGAAGCACGCACAACAGGCAGCCTGTGCGGCATTGTCAGCGAAATAATGTGGACAGCTAACTAATAATAGTGTGTTATTCTGCACTAGGAGGCACACGTCTGGATTATCGTCGGATCAAACTTCGAGTGTCCCCATCAGTACTGTATAGCGGTGTCCGTTTATTGGACCTCTAATATGTGCAGACTGTGTCTCCATGTACTGGCTAAAAAAGCCAACCCAATGTGGTACGTACTTCAACTTGTGTGAAGAAAGATATTGAACTTTGGTCGCACTTATACAACCGATGCCTCATGTTAAAATTAAAGACCAGTCATTGACGGAAGAGAATAACCAAAACAAATTCTAGCTGTAAGTACCACCTGGTTTCAGTAAGGAAAATCATGCATTTTAACATTTAGATGCATTTCACCTACTAGATCATTAGCATATTGGATGTAACACATGCACGGCTACACGATATAGGACGTGCTTCAACATTTGAATGAACATCAGTGACTAAAACGACTCTCATTGTTTATGTGGATTTACCTAGTTTCCGAATAATTATGTTCGTTTCCGATGGCTGCAACCACGGAGCGAATAATGTACCACACGATAGCATACTAAGCTAAACAAAAGAGCGAGGATATGGTATGTTTAAGATTGCACACTATTCTACGGAACGACCCGAGTATGACGTACCGTACTCGTATCCCTCTACTGTACGAGTCTAGTACAGTTTTATGCACCGTATTTGCCGTTTGTCTCCGCGTCCGGCCCCGCCTTGCATCGCAGGTACAGTACTACAGTACAGTACTAGTAGAAGGTGCGTCACCATCGCACACCCCAATCCCTCACGCCCCCACTCCCACTGACACCCCGGGCCCACACCATCCTCCACACATGGCGTCGCACACCGCCTCCTCTCCTCGCCTCGTCAGTTGTCACCGACCGCTTCTCTCGGGGAGCATCCACGTTATTACTCCCCACACTGACCGATCCACTCGGCGTCGAACTCCTCACCCCTTCACGCCCTTGTCTCCTCCTCGCTACGCCTCGCCACGCGCAGCAACCCAATGCCAGCAATGGCATCCCGCCTCACCACCGCCATTCTCGCGGCGACCTTCCTCCTTCCCCTCCTCCTCCCGAACCCGTACACGGCGCGCGCGGCGGACGCGGGGGAGACGCGGGCGCTGCTGGAGATGGGAGCGGCGCTGGACCCGACGGGGAGGCTGCTGCCGTCGTGGGCGCCGGGGAGAGACCCGTGCGGGAGCTTCGAGGGGGTGGCGTGCGACGCGCAGGGCGGCGTGGCGAACGTGTCGCTGCAGGGGAAAGGGCTGGCCGGCACGCTGCCGCCGGCCGTCGCGGGGCTCCGTCGCCTCACCGGCCTCTACCTCCACTACAACCGCCTCACCGGCGCGCTGCCGCGTGAGCTCGCCGGCCTCTCCCGCCTCACCGACCTCTACCTCAACGTCAACAACTTCTCCGGCAATATCCCTCCCGAGATCGGCTCCATGGCCTCCCTCCAAGGTCAGAGATTGCCTTAGCTAGCTAGTTGGAGTACCAATCTTCTTTTCTCCCTTCCTTCTTGGAAGCTTCTTGCTCCTCGCGTTGCGGCGTCCATGTGGAGCCGTGGACTCTGCACTACTAGGATCGGATTGTTGCATCGCTTGGACCGATTTCGATTTCTTCCTTTTGTTTATTTTTGGTCTTCTTGGCGTTTCTCGTTCCAAAGAAAAAAAATGGGCCATGTTTTGCCAACCTATCCGTAATCGGATTTTCTTGGCATGATTTTGTCGCTCCAATAATTCAGCACCGGTTCATTCTTACGATTGCAACGTTTCTCGGCCGGTACCTATCATTTGCATTCGGATTTGCTCTTGAACTTTGCTTCACTTGCCGCAATTTTGCGTTTGTCCCTATTCTGGGTACTGTTCTTGCGCCGCCATGTCTGTCCTGTGTACTAGTAGTAACTGTGAGAAGAGCTACTCCAATGGAGTAGGGAACACTGAATAATTAGTGGTGTAGCTGAATAATTTGTGGCTCTGACATGACGAATCAATGCTGGTTTGTGTGCTTGATTTGTGCAGTGGTGCAGCTGTGCTACAACCAGCTCACCGGGGGAGTGCCCACGCAGCTGGGGCTCTTGAAGAGGCTCAACGTGCTGGCGCTGCAGTCCAACCACCTCAACGGCGCCATCCCGGCCAGCCTCGGCGACTTGCCTCAGCTGGTCCGCCTCGATCTGAGCTTCAACAACCTCTTCGGCTCCATCCCAGTCAGGCTGGCTCAGCTGCCTCGTCTCGTCGCCCTCGACGTCAGGAACAACACCCTCACCGGCAGCGTCCCTTCTGGTAAAATCCATGAGCGCATCCATCCATGTCTTCGATTCGATCAACCGCAGTAACTGATGTCAGCTCATGTTTGGCTAATTGGGGATTTGTTTGATTTGTGTTGCTTCACCAAGAATTGGGGAAGCTGCAGGGTGGATTCCAGTACGCGAACAACACCGATCTGTGTGGCACCGGCCTGCCTGCTCTCCGGCCGTGCACTCCGGCGGACCTCATCAGTCCCGATAGGCCACAGCCATTCAGCGCCGGCATCACGCCGCCGCAGATCACACCAGGGTCCTCAGATGGCCATGGCCGTTGCAGTGGAGCTCACTGCCCCCCATCCACGAAGGCGCTTGCGGCTGTTGTTGTTGTGGCAGTAATTCTTCTTTCAGTGACTGCAGCTGGTCTATTCGCGTTCTCGTGGTACCGATGGCGCAAGCAGAGGATTGCAGGATCACCGGTGGTTATCAGTGGCCGTTGCAGTAACGAGGTTGCTAAGGACTCATCATTTCGGAAGAGTGCGTCATCCACGCTTGTGAGCCTTGAGTACTCAAATGGTTGGGATCCATTGGCCGATGGGAAGGGCGGTGTTGGGTTTTCTCAAGAGGTGGCTCAGAGCTTCAGGTTCAACATGGAGGACGTGGAGTCCGCGACGCAGTACTTCTCAGAGCTGAACATTTTGGGGAAGAACGGCAATTTTGCTGCCACGTACAGGGGCACATTGCGAGACGGGACGTCCGTCGTTGTCAAGCGGCTCGGCAAGACTTGCTGCAAGCAAGAGGAGGCTGAGTTCCTCAAGGGATTGAAATTGCTCACCGAGCTGCAGCACGAGAACATTGTTGGCCTCAGGGGTTTCTGCTGCTCCAGAGCGAGAGGTGAATGCTTCCTAGTTTACGATTTTGTACCAAACGGGAGTTTGTCGCAGTTCTTGGACATCGATGACGAAGTCGCTCTCAGCAAGGGCCGTGTTCTCGAATGGTCCACCAGGATTTCCATCATCAAGGGCATTGCTAAAGGTATAGTGGAGCTATATTCCCTGTCTCTGTCTAATTATCAGTTACCACCGCTGTAGTGGATTGTGCTAATGACCAAATCTTTTTGCATTCACACTGTCCATAAAAGAGCAATGCACGAATGATGCTTCTAGGTTCTTGGTGCTAGCTAGTTGTCACTTTGTCTAAAATACAACATGGTATGCATGCAACATTAGGGATTCAGGGTTCATCTTTGCAATAATTTCCTAGTGTGTACATGTGAAGCATGACACTGCAAGAAAAATCCAAATTATTGATGCCATACTGTGTCTGTGCTTGTTGCCTGGTTATTCACGTGTTTTGCCGAAGCCTGTATGTGCACCTTTGGTTAATTTTGTCTGAGCTGTCTATGCTCTGAAATGGTTCTGCCTGCCTGCTGTAGTGCTATATCTAAATTGTGATATTTTTATCTAAGCAATTGTTCCCTCATAGTTGTAATTGTCATCGTGAATTTTTTAACAGCTTGCAATAAACTGATGCTCCGTTGTTTTGTTCTTTTTTTTTTTCCAGGAATTGAGTATTTGCACAGCACTAGAGCAAACAAGCCCCCTCTTGTTCACCAAAACATATCAGCAGACAAAGTTCTGGTGGACTACACCTACAGGCCTCTAATATCCGGTTCTGGCTTGCACAAGCTCCTCGTCGATGACCTAGTTTTCTCGACCCTCAAAGAGAGTGCTGCCATGGGATACCTCGCTCCAGAGTACACTACCACCGGTCGGTTCTCTGAGAAGAGTGATGTTTATGCATTTGGGGTAATTGTCTTTCAGATACTTACTGGCAAAAGCAAGATTATGCAACTGCCCTTTGAATCCAGTATCGTTGAGGGTCTCATCGACGGTAACCTAAAAGGATGTTACTCAGCAGTTGAAGCAGCTAAACTGGCAAAGATTGCATCAGCCTGCACTAGTGAAAATCCAGACCATAGGCCTACAATGGAACAGTTGCTCCAAGAACTGTGCACCTTCTGATCATGGGCTGATGGGCATGATCCAACTGTAAACTGTTCATGCGAGTCACATGCCTGACAGTGCCCTGAGCTTTGTAACCTACTTATCTAGGATCACTAATCACTGATCTTAGAAGCACATCCGAGGTGCCAATTAATGACCTAGGAGGCTAGGATCCTGAGATCTTGTATCATGCTAATGTTGTATTAATATTACTATTGCTCCTCCATGTTAGGTGAATGCAGCCATTTTCTTGCTTCAGCTCTTGTGACTCCAAAGTGTACCGTCAGTCCTCTGTACCAGCTTGGATGGATCCTATGATGGTTCCATCCATGAAAAAAGAGCCAAGAGAGTCCTGGAGAGCATGTGAGTTATAGATTGTTGTGATATGTTGTTTGTTTGCTCATGAGCTCATGCTTGGTACAGGCGTACAACCTTGTGATCACACATGTGTACAGGCTGATGAAATCTCACTCGGGTCACAAAAGTACATGGTGGTCCTGGGCTTTTTTATGCTAGCTGGCTGCTAAGAGGCCGGACAAAATAGACTCTACCAAGCGATAAAATTATGAGTTAGTAGTAGTATGTATGTATGTACCGGCAGTGAAGAATATCGGCTCCAGAAGATTGAAACCAAATGTTAGATTAGACTGTACATTGTGATACGTGACTCTGCACTTCTTGATGTGTGTGTGTGTTGTGGGGGTAGGGGTCAGAAGGGCAAATCTATCAGGTGCCGCCATCTGAGCTCAGGTAGTGGAGTACTAAGGTATATACTATAAAGACTTAAACTCTTCAATTGACAGTGGGTATCAGCACTCCAAGATGAAAAAAAGAAGAGTGTGTAACTTGTGTGCATTTTTTTGTGTAGAGGCTATGAGTGGTATTAGATTAGTTGTGTTGTCTTGATGTAATGGTCTGGTATCAACATAATTTACTTTACTAACTTCAAAACTTGTAACATGCAGGTTTAACCTATGGTTAGCATTGAGATCAGGCCTCAGGCTACCCAGCTAGTCTTGACCATTGGTAAATTCTTTAGCTGGTGGCATGGCATCTCATACTTGATACTCTGTGAACAGAGGGCACTCCACACCCCAGCCATGGCAATGATAGTGTGTTAAAAAAAAGCAGCTCTCCTATGCCACCATGCGCTTAATTAATGCTACTAGTGCTTCCATGCTCCAGCTTTCCAGCTTCCTTTTCACTTTTGTTTTTAACCAGTTGAGGGCCGGGTTGGTCCTTGTTAACACTAATTAGTTACTGGAGTAACTCTGAAACTTGTCTACTGATAGAGAAGCATCAGGGGATCAAACCAGTGCCATTCAGATCAAACAGCTTCCATGAAGTTTCACTGTTAAGTGTTAACCCTCACTCTAAACCATTTTGATTTGGGCCCGTGAGGCTGTAAGTGTGGCAGCAGATTCGGCCTTTTGGACACATAGATCTTATAGAGGGCTTGGGCTTCAGTTCACTGCACGACGATATGCTGCCCACTTACAAACAGTTCCATCGGCTCGGCCCTTGTGAGTTGTAATTGCCACTTTGGCCCAGTGGATTTTTGTTGCTTCCGAATTTAGTTGTTTTTAGAAGCAAACCTTCAAATGACTTTTTTTTTTGTTTTTTCCACAACCCATTTGATTATTGAACAAAATCTGCAGAGGATCACCAGAGTCATCCCAAAATTGCAACGGGCTAACAAAAGGTCCATTTTTCAGCTCAGTTGACCGCTTAAATACAAAAGGGAAAAGTCTACTACTTTACCCCTCTCAACTTGTTGAGGTAGTCTAAAATACAACCCTGAATTTCGAAACCAGGTATATCACACCCTCTAACTCTCGATACTGTACAAAAGACCACCCTGAATGGCTTAATCTTGTTTTCGGTTACGTGACAATCCAGTAAGTTTTTTTATATAAAATAGTGGAGGCCCACATGCCACTGTCACCTTATGTCCTCATCCACACGTATCTCTCCTCTCTCCTCTTTCTTTGACCATTTGTTGTCAGGGTCACTTCGGCAGTGGAGACAGGGACACTCCAATGGTGCATTAAGGAGTGAAGAGGTAGATAGAAAGAGCGGTGGGGAGGTGGTCCTGACATATGGATCCATCCTTTTATTTTTTATTTTTTTTATCTAACTAAACCGCCAAAAATCATATTAAAGCCACTCGAAGGTCTTTTGCACAGTATTAAAAGTTCGAGGATGTAAAATGTCCGGTTTTAAAGTTAGAGAAGCACAAGAATTGAAGGGGGATCCATAAAACCTAGATTTCAGCCTATCGCATTCCGACTAGATCCCATTTTATAGTATCTTGGAAAAAAAACAGCCCAGTGAATAGCTGACCATGATGTTAGAACTGATAAGCCAAGAAAAATTTGAACAAAACAACCAAAATTCTTTATTAGTAGAACTTTTATAACCAATAACCAATGTTATTAGTGGAATACAAGTAAGAAAACCCTAAAGTCAACTCTAAAATTAAGTTAAATTTCAAATCTGACGGGATTGTTAAAAAATTAAACTAATTTCTGTGAAAATCCTGTAGAAACTGAATTCTCATGTTTGCATCCGAGAGATTTCGTAACGAGTCAACAGCGAGACCACCCGACCCGCGTAGCCTCGTGCCCTCGTCGTCTTCGTCCTCCTCCCCGACCCGTTCGCTCGCGCAGACCCGAAGCTAGAGAGAGAGAGAGAGAGAGCGCTCAAGGGGGACGCACACAACCACCCCGCCGCGCTGTGGCCCTCTTCCGGTGAGCAAACGCGGGCGCGCGCGGCCGATCGCGGGGATCCGGGACAGCGGCGCCGGCGGAGATGGCGTCGTCGGCGTCGCGGATCTTCGAGTACTTCGTCGTGTGCGGGCTGGGGCCGGAGATCCGGACGCTGGACGGCGTCAAGGGCTACCACGGCGCCGACGAGATGTACATGTCCGCCTTCATCGACCAGCTCCCGCCCTCCAGCCACGCGCTCTACCCGCCCCCGCCGCCGCAGCTCCCCATCGTGAGTCGCGGGCAGATCCCGCCCCCCGACGCTCTCCTCTCGAACCACCTGCCTCAATTGGTCCCTTCTGGATCTGTTTTGGGCGCTTATTGTTCCATTTTTCGTTGGAATGGCGCTGAATTGGTTGTTTGCGACGAAATGTGTGTGTGTGCTCTGTGCTGTTGGCATTTTGGGCAGTATGCGTGTCTGTTGATTACGAAATTTTCGATCGTCACATGTGAATTCGTTTTTGATTTGGGTATTAGTGGCTAGAATTGCTACTTGCTTGTGCTAGGGCAGCGGAGAGCACTCTGATATGGTTATGCGATACTAGTTAATTAGTGATAAACCTAGAGGATTATTCCCTTCAACAATTTCCTTCCGTCTTAGCTGATCATCTTGAACGCCATTTTGGTTTAACTCATGTTAGTGAAGGAAAATGCCGGAGTAGCTCGAAAGGGACCCTTTGTTACCTTGGAGCTGCAGGCCTTGTAGGGGAAGTGCTCCAGTTTGCACTCATGCTACACTATGTGAGCTGGTGGAAGCAGGGATTTGAACTCAGTATGTCTATGGGTAGAGTTGATGTGCATGGAAGGTCACTATTTAGGCCATTATGATGCTGTAATTGTGATAAGGTTATGTATGCAGGCTTATGTGTTGTATATTCAATAGGTTTATCCCTGCTGCTGTAAGATGAATTTTATACCAGCACATATAGTTTATACCGAAACTGCTTTTCAATGCTGAAGTGAAATAATGTTTTAAGCAATATATTTTGAAAGCAGCTCACAAATGCAACTTAGTATGAAATAGAATGGATGGGAGGTGCAATGTGATTGTTTAGCCATTTGTTTTGTCAGCGATGGATTGTAGTGATATTTTGGCAGGAAGACAAACTTGGAAGGAGTAGTTTGTAGTGATACTGTACACACTATTTTTATAGTAACATGTCAATGTTTTGAATTATTTTTCAGTTGATACAGTATAAAAGAGAAATAATTAAAAACAAAAGGATCTTGTAATAGTACTTTTGGACTGCTTGCTGACAATCGTAATACCTTGACTCTATTTATCTCTGCACCTAATTGTTTGGTTATATATGTGAGTCTGAACCTCTATCGTTGACTGTTGATAACTGCAGTGTGTTTTGCCAGCTGGAGTAAGGATATACTCATCTGGGTTGGATGCAAACGATTTCTCAACCTATCCACGGAGTTATCCGATAGTTTTGACAGGTGCATGCAGCAGTTATTCAGATTGAATATTTTCGAAATCTGATATTTCCCAAACCTTGGACATTCTGTTTGATTCTTCTAGTTAAAACTAGTTTTAATTACTGTAGATAGATTGCTCCCTTACCTTTGTTGTCACTTCTTGTAGAGGGAGATGGCTCAAAAATTTATGTTAGTTGTATTGCATTTCGGGATCCAATTTGCGAAGATATTATCGAAGCCTACCAAATTCCAGCGAATTCTTATGCTGATAAATGTATATGCCTCGTGTCCCATTCTCCTAGTTTCCAAGTCCTTCGGGATGCTCTTGAAGAAATATTTGTCCTTTGTTTTTCTCCTGCCGGGTGTAGGTAAACTTCAATATTCATGCAAATTGTATGTTCTAGTTCGAATCTTCTTATGGCCTAATTTTTGTGTGCTCTGATTTCAGCAAGCCGTTATGGGATATAATATCACATTTGGTGTCAAATGTTCCATTACCAACACCAGGAAAGGATCGTGTATTATTTGCCATTGAGAATTGTCTTCTTTCTGTGGAGGCTCCTCCAAAAGAATGGCTTCCTCATGCTGATGTATGGCTCCCTTTTCCATTGCACTTTTGTTTCTTTACTATATTCCAGTACCATTCATCCCTTAAGCTAGATAGATCCATTTCTAAGCATCATTGATTAAATTAAGGTTATTGTGACTGCAGATATCCTTCCAGCCATTGGTGCAGTGTCTAGATGTTGATAAGCTAATACAACTATTTACCGCTGTTCTGCTTGAAAGAAGGATATTGCTGCGATCAAATAAGTTCGTTGAATTTTAACAAATGTTACTTTGGAAGCTGTAACTTGATTCTTTTTTCTGATTTAAGGTTGATGGTTTTCTGTTTTGTTTGCAATGCAGGTATACACTGTTGACTCTAGTTTCAGAAGCCATATGCCATTTAATATACCCACTTAGGTGGCAGGTTAGGTTTGATTTAAAACGTGTGCTTTTATTTCATCTGTTTTCACAAATATGTTGAATGGCAATTGTTGAAACTTGGAACTGAAGAACACATCTGTATTTGTTCCCATAAGTTCCCATTGTTGCTACATTACCTGATCATGGAGTGAACCAATCCCAAATTTTTTGTTGTGCTGCAGCATGTCTATATCCCAATAATTTTCTCCAGTGGGGTTGATTACATAGATGCTCCAACACCCTACATGATGGGGCTTCATTCAGGTGTTGACACATCTACGGTGACAATGGATGGTGTAAGTGTGTAGATTAAGATGAAAGTTTCATTATTTAAACATATTTTTACTTGCCCCTGTCATTTTGGAGTATTGCACTACTTTTCATTTAGCATTGTGAAATGCCTTCTCAAAACAATTTTGGCCAACTGGATACTTTGTTGACTGAATTGCTTTACTTTTACAATGCATGTATAAATTTCACATCTTGATTTATTCACAAACAAACACAGTCTTTATATCTATAACCATGAATAAGACTGGGTTGAGAATGAGCAAAGGTATCTTAAGTTCTTGCGCTGTATTTTGTCAGTGTATCTGAAGAATTTTTGTGCACCTACTATTATCTGTAGCTCAGGAGCACAATGGTCACCTTTGAAAATGTGTGGACAGTTTATCCTTGAAACAAATCTGCTTATTTGTCAACTAACATGCCCATTACCCATATCAAAGTAACCTTAGCAAGAGAAGTTGATTTGCCTTTTAATTCTATGTACACATGCTTAGCTATATAACTTGCTGTATATGCTGAATGCATTTTTTAGACAATGATGTTGCAATAAAATTTATTGTTTGCCAATCAGTGTAAACTTTTGCCTTGTTACTTTTACTTATATTGATATATTGAACCACACTGATGAGCCACTATTATGTGTTACAGGTTGTGGTGGTAGACCTCGAATACAATCGGATTACAACCTCAGAAGAAATCCCTCCAATACCAGAAATTGAACATAATTTCTTGCGTGGTGAGATATTAAAACTACTACAACCCAACGTAATGGGTATTGATTACATGAAAATCAATCTTGGCAGTATGGGTGACCATTCTCTCAGGACTGGCACAAAATCATGGAGCCAGGAGCATGATTTTCAGCTTAGGTAATTTTATTAAAGTTTGTTTAACAACTGTGCACGATTTCAAATTTGTATGATGTTCACAGTTCACTTAAGCATGGTAGGCCTAGTAGGATATAATCATGCTAGCATTCAATTTAATATTGCCAGCATTCTGCTGAAGGTAAGCTTAGTAACTTACACAAAAATGCATATAATTTCAAATTTCATCAAAGTATGGTAGGTCTTATTCTAGCCAAATAGAATTATGCTAGCGTTCAATTGAGTTTAGGTCTAGTATCTTGCTAGCATTCGGTCATGCATATTGACTTGCACAAAAGTATGATATGTTGCAGTTTAATTCATTTCATGCACAAACACATCAATGGTACCATCTTACCATTTTACGTAATTCTTTCTTGTCCCATGGGAGTATGGGACCAGCAGGCATGACAAATACTATTCTCAGTCACAAGCACATCATCCTCAAAACCAGAGTATGGTGAATCATAAGAAATTGAAAGAAAATGGAAACATGTTCAACATTAGTCATATCGGGAGCTTAGAATTCTTCATGATGCATGGTTTCTTTGCAATTTAACACCTTAGACTGAGACCAACATGAGTCTTTACACTACTATGGTAGTCATGATTGAAATTCAGGGGGTTTCGTTCTCTGTCATTTATATATTATCATGGGAAAATCTTATCAGTTGATGTTCTTCATTTATGCAGGTTGATTTTCTTAAGATTCTTCGCGTTGATTATGAGTGGTTACCGTAACTTCATTGTAAGTTATGTCTAATATATTTTCTGACAGATATTTATCTCAAATGCTCAAGTGGTAACTTGTGTGAGTTTTTGTTGTCAGGATAATGCTTCACCAAGCGGTTTCAATACTCAAGCATTTCTTAAGAAGCGTTCACGTGCTACCAACCAGCCTGTTGAGTCAATGTCGATGGTATGCTTACTACTTCTGTTTTACCTTTTTCTTTTAATTTCTATTTTAGTTTTTATTCTTGTTATCCATATGTGGTGCTTTAATCAACAAATGTTTGAACTATTAATGTGAACCTGGAAAAATCTTTTAGTTTCTTAAGATGTTTTAAGACATAAACTCTAATGATACTAGTTTTGGTGCCTCATCTCTGTATCTGGAGTTGAGATTTTTTGGTCTTTACTATCTGAAATATGAATTCACTTAGATTTCATCTGGTACATTACATGCCAAGTTCTTTCATGTATGGTAATGTCTCCTACACCAGTTGAACATGCCCGTCCAGACTGAAATGAATTCTGTTTTTTTCTTTGTTTGATGCTCCATGAAAAGTTTCTTTTGTACTATCATGATCCATACTACTGTTGATTTATAGGATGCACCCTCGTTTCAAGATTCAAACTTCATAAGTTTTTATTGACACACAATTAGTTTAGCAATGTGTCAAATGATTTTGTGTTATACAGAATATACTATAAGAAAACAATGGCCAAAGTTTAGTTTAAGGGACTGCACTGAGTTAAAGTCAAAGTGTCAACTGTGCTAAAAGACAATGGAAAGAGTATTTATTATTTTGTCGATATATCTTAATCCTACATATAGCTAACTAGAGTCCTCTAACCTTATGTTATGCGCCTGGAGATATTTTAAATATTAATATTATAGAGCCAATCTGACCATATTTGTTATTTAATAATCTTCAAAATTTCATGATTTTTTGGCAGATTATGCAGTTTATAGAGACACAGGGATTCTTGGATTATCTGGAAAGATGCAGCAATGCAGAAGAAAACACCAATAACCTTCTTGATAAGTTGCAGGATGCAACTGGGAGGGGACAAAACCCTCTGGCAATCTTTCCATCTCATGTTGCTGATCCGGAGATCATAACAATAGCTGATTCTGAGACTGCAGGTTCAGTTACTTAAATCTTTTTTTTTTTCAATCTACGCTCTCCAAATATTTCTCCGTCAAACTTACCAGAATTTGCTGTCCAGAAACAAATACACAGAGTCACACAAAAATAAAAAACCATAGTGAAGGAAATACATCATTTTATTTACTATTGTTTCATTGGATCTAAGGTCTTATAATGTTGAGATTGTTCTACAGCCAGCTTAAGTTCTGTAGAGAAACCAACATTATTATATGGTTTTACCTTTTCGGTTCAATTTGTTTATCTAAATGAAGTACAGTGTAATATTGAGTTCCCAAATCTGCTCCACACTGAGGTCCATGTTTTATTCATAATGCCTAATTGAGTAACTGGCCATACACTTGTTTACAGAACCAGGTAAACGGTTCTGCTATAAAAAGTTTCCAGCAAATGCAAGGACAGAAGAACAAGAAGAAAAACGTAAATCAATTCTAGCGATAGCTAGTGGGGCTAGTAAGCAAGTACCAAAGTAAGATTCAATGCCAATATACTCCTCTGTTATTCTTTCCAATGACTACAAGTCTATAAGTTCAATGCCAAATGCCAAATTATATGTTTTTTCAGCTCTCCCTCAATTGCATCTAATGGAGGTCCAAAGGTAGAAAGTTTGAGTCCTAGAGAGAGAGCGGTAAGTCATACATGCTGCCAGGAAATAATATTTCCGTTATTTCTCTACATGTATGACAGCAACATTTTTTTACAAAATAATGTTTTCTATTTTTCAACAGGCGGAGAGAGAAAGGATGGTTCTAGATATAAAAGTAAAGCTCCAGGTAATATAGGCTGATTCATCTCAATTGCTCCAAGCTTTTGTGATTATCATATTCTCAATTGCTTCATATGTTCTTGGCAACACTTTAAATTGTGATTATCATATTCTGAAAGTATATGCAAAATAAACTTTTGTGGGTCATTAAAAGCATGGTTAGAGCCATTGAATGCCACACTTTAATTTGTCTAAGTGGTTTTATTATAGCTATTATCCAGTTCCAACAGAAATACTGTGAAACTGAATACAACAAGAAAGATAACCATATACAAGTTGGAATTGGAATTTGGTGCACTTACTCCGAATAAACAATAGAAATTCATGCTTCATATATGCCCTTTTATCTTCAGGGACTGTGGCTTCGTCTTCTGAGACTTGGAGCAACTGAGGATCCCCTTTCATCATTCGAATATGGCACCATTCTTGGTATCTTGAAGTTTTTAGTCAAACCATAACACTGTGTATTCTACTAATCTATGGCTGCCATACCTTCCCAACATAACCTTTTTATCTCTGTTTGCAGCTTTGATTGAGTCTGACGCAGAAGGCATCGGGGGTAGTGGCTTTGTTGAGTGTATCAGGGAGCATATTCATTCGGTAATCTGGATCTTACAATCTTTTAACGAATATGCACTTTCTGATCTATGTTACATCTAACTAACTTTCTCTACCTTTTTAGGGTTGGCAATGCCGATTAACTGATGAACAGTTTATTGCTGTAAAAGAACTGGTGAGATGAATTTCTTACTCCACTGTTCCACACCCTGCTAGATATAGATACTGTTTTTTCTTGGTAGAACTGGTAATACCTGTTGAAGCTAGTCATTTCCATCATTCCATGCTATATTTTAGCTGTCAGGTGGTATTCCAATGTGATATCTGCTATGCACGTAAAGTGTCAAACCAATTGTAGTATGGTAAATTTTACTTGGGACCAGGTGGCTTGTGGGTACTTTGTAAAAAACCATATCTTCCTTATTCATAGACTGCTTCTCATTTTAAAACATCTTATTATAATGCATTTTTTCTTTATCCGACTGTCATTATCAATTTGTGCTGCAGTGCTGTTTATTTAAAATGAAATCACACAATTCCATCTTTTCCACTAAGGAGGCTATACAAAGTTTTTTTTTTTTCTGTTTACAAGACTAAATTTTGGATACATGTGGAGCTATCAATATGAGTGTTATTAGACCTGGACTGGACTTTGACCCGGACATGGCTTTGGATCAACGTTTCAGCGGTCCAACTGCTAGGTTGCTGGCCGGCACATGGCATATAGTACACGATGGCATTCAGAATTATATTCCCTACAAGTAAAAAACCAAGAATCATTAGCTCAGTTGGCTTGTATGTGCTGAAGTTCACATGAGGTCTGGGTTTTGAACCTGAGCCTGGACACCAATTTTTGGAATTGAATGGCGGGAGCTCTGCCCCCCATGGTTCCCACCTTTTCCATGCTGGTTCAACCATTAGGGTTGGCTGGTTTGTTGAAAAACCAGCGGTTGAACCGGAAATCGTCTGGGCTAATTGCTTGAATGGTCCCTCAACCTGGCCCAACCCCAGCTTATGCTCTGGCTCCAGTTTTTGCCGGCTGGACTGCCGGTCCAGCGGTCTAGTTCTAATAACACGGATCAATATGCTTATTATTTTCCTCTGTCATAATAATTGTTTGAACCATTCTCATTATTTTCTCTGCATACAGCTCAAGACAGCTATAACCCGTGCCAACTCCCGCAGTGACATGCCAACCATCAGAGATGCTCTTGAAGTTTCTGCTGAAATGTATAAGAAGGACCCAAACAATGTTCAAGACTATGTTCAGCGTCATCTATTGTCTCTGTCTGTGTGGGAGGAACTTCGGTATGTTCAGCTTAATTTCCTAATTTGAAGTCCATTTGTCATGTGATCCTCTAGTATCTATGAATGTGACCATATTAAGCTTGATGAAACATGGTAGCTTGTCATGCGCGGTGCCATTTATAGCCTTTGTTAATCGCAAGTAATGTTGGCTAAAGAGAACGACAATGGTAAGATGAAAGAAACAGAGAATGTGTGTGATTTGAGTAGAGCTTGAGGTACTGTATGTTCAATTTTGTCTTTACAAGTATTAACTGTCATAGGTAGCAAGGTGTGCAGCTGACTGCTGTCTCTGGAGCAAATACTCATTTTATCAATAAGCTTGTCCATAGTGCATACTGCTGTCTGTAGGGCAAGTTAAAGGTGTATCAGTTATTAATTTTTTACATGTTCATTGTTAATGATAGGATGTTCCATATGATTACACTACCTTAGGAGTTTTTTTGATTGGCGGTTGTGTTGCTTTGCTTGTCTGGGAATTTTTGTGTTATCTGTTTCACAGTTTCAGGTTCACTTGTGAACATGACTGCATTTTTTTTGCAGTTTCTGGGATGGCTATTTTGAATACTTGATGGAGAATTGTTCGAACAAGTATGTTGCGATTTGCCTGATCCCATGTTCCTGTATTTATTTTTTTCAGTCTACGTTTCAACTCATACATGTATTCCTGATGCAGCTTAAGAATGCTAACTGAAGACATACTACATGCATATAGCATGGAGACCGTATTCTTTCCTTTTTATGCTTTCACTTTCACATTTAAGGAACCCTATAAATGATGTATATTATCAATATATTAGAAATTGGCTGAACTAAATTGCGAAAAATGTTTTAATAACACACAATAATGTGGTATTTACTATTGGTTGAGTTTTAGTACAGCTGGTTTGCAATGAGTAACATTAGTATAATTGCATAGTTTATCATCTTATCTTTTATACATTCTTCTTATTCTCAGGTCAACGAATTATGTAACGTTAGTTACTGCGCAGCTTATTGTCATGGCAACTCACATGGTACTTGAAATCTTTCATCTAATTTATACTCTTGATAAAACAAGTGCATTTAAGTGTTCTGACTTGTTTACCTTTTTACTATTAATGGAGGCTGGACTGGGACTACCTGATATTGATTCTTGGAATATGATTGAGAAAATAGCTGAGAGAAACAACTTGGGTTATAAGCAGCTTGTGAGTTAAAGTAGACTATATGTATTTTTTGAAAATTTGGTTGTTTTAAACACCTATTTCTTAAATCCTCCTCAGATCAAACTTAGAGCATTGCTCACACATCTGCAACAACTGCGCATTGGCTATTGGGGAGTCGCTACAGGGAAAGGCCAACAGCTGCCATTGTTTGGCATGGCTTCCCCTCGTGCACTTGATGTATCTGATGAAAGCCAACAACCTGCTGAGGCATCTGGGTTGGGCCGAAATTGGGTGCAAAGCATGTTTAGTAGGGACAGAAGCTTAAGGGCTAGCTCTTTCAACCGAGCTAGTAAGTTTTCATCTACTATTGTCTCTCCTGTTTCTTTTAGGTCCTGAGTACAATACAATTTATTTTTGGTATATATGTTGATGCAGACTTTATCCACATTGCTCTAATATGGTCAATATCGCTTGATTATTTCAGGTGATGTGAAGGTCGGTGCTACTGCAGGCAAAACTGAGCCACCTGCTGCACAAAAGAAAACTCAGACAAATATGAGGACCCTTAGAGGACATACAGGTGCTATTACTGCTCTTCATTGTGTAACAAGGAAAGAGGTTTGGGATCTTGTTGGTGATCGTGAAGATGCTGGCTTTTTCATCAGTGGAAGCACAGATTGCACGGTTAGGCTAAGCTTCATACTGTTGTTGTGTTCCTTATTTTCATTTGTTGCTCAAGAATTACTGTTCCTTTTGCTATCAGTCATTACAACATGCTGTAACGGTCCAGAGTACCATGTTGTGTTCTACCCAAAATTTGACAATACTACCAAAAAAAGCTTTGTGCGGAAAAGACAAATGTTTTTATGATTTAAAGTATTGCTAGGGAAATTAGGACTATTATCATGGTACTCTTTATAATACCAGATTAGCTGATACTGTTTTACTTTGTCTGTTTAGAACAGCATTGGCCCATAGGTCTTTCTCAAATATACTAAGTAGCAAAGTTTAAATCCTTTGTGTTGTCGACCTGTCCTGCAGTACATCAAACCAGAGTGCAAAGTTCAAAATACCTAGCAGAACTGATAAAATACCTACCGGTGGCTTGTTTGTTTACTCTGTTTTGTTTCTGGCCAGTTACTTGTAATAACCTGGTATGCAATTCCATTGGTAGCATGCAAGTCTGCAGTTCATTCCCAGCAAATACATGGTTTGCGGAGTAATGAGCTGAAGACCAGCATGCTGCCAAGGTTAGTGGCATGTCAGGTTGTCACATTACTGGAGGAATCAAAACTGCCTGAATTTTATTTCTAAAAAGCATTATTGGGATTGAAGACGAGAACTATCTGCTTACCACTTAGTTTCAATAATAACGACCATAAAATGAAATTCATGTTCGATTGTTCCTAAACTATTAAACGGGGCATAGTTTGAGAAAACTAAAATGGGCTAGGATATTTTTTTTTTGAACTGAAGGGATAGCTTATATTTAGCTGGTTACTTGTAAATCATGTGTAGTAGAGGCTATCTGGTTGCTTCTATAAATTCTTGTGGAAATAACATCTATTCTACAGCATTAATCTTTGTAAATTTATCAATGTCGTGTGCGTTCTACTGTAAATTGTATATTACTATATACAGTTTATTTGATATTGTTAACAATGCTTAATGTGTGCGTTAGTGTGAATGATTATTCATTACCTTCATTGCATCAATATTAAAGCCTCTTATATTTTGAAATTAAATACAGATTCATGTATACTTCATATGGACTATTTCTTTATAGGCTAATAACACTTCTAGTTATTCTATGTTGTAAGGTTTATATGTTCTCTTTATTATACAGCTTGTAGCTAATGCTGCATTAATAGGAATTGCTCAGAAAAAAAATTCTAATATGTTTATCTATTGTGGATACTTTATTGATACTTTGTTTATGTACATTTTACAGGTAAAAATTTGGGATCCAAGTTTGCGTGGCTCTGAACTTCGGGCAACACTTAAAGGGCATACTAGGTAGAAATCTATCATTTAAGTTAACCAATTGAATGAAATAGGGATTATCACTCAATTTTATCCAATCACACTTCACTGTGCTGAGAACTAACTAGATCCCCTTGTCTTGTACATAATAATAATTGTCGACAGCACAGTTAAGTGTCATGACTTATATCATTTGGGGCCCTTGTACATCCATGAAGTTGAACCATCTTGTAAGCGCACATTGGATTTGGAGTTTGCTTTGGATTCATTCCAATTTGAGTTGAAGTCCAAAAATTTCTTTGATAAAACCATCCTTGTCCAAGAATTTCCCTAAATGTGCATATCCAAGAGCCAACTCTAATATGTTTGTATTTTGTGGTCCTATCCATTGCATGTTGTGTTATATCTAAATCCTTCTTCCAAATTATTTTCTAAAAATTCTTCTTGGTTTGGGCTGTGCACTGTATCATGAAGCCCATTGTTTTGAAGCACGAATACTGGGAATACATTTGTACTAGCTCTTTTGCACAACAACATGATACAGAGAACAGTAAGATAAATAGGTTGGGCCATCTTGACTAGTAAAGTTCTTACAAAGTGCATGCACTGAAGTACAGTTTGTTTGTCTTTCCTTTTTCAAGACTTAAGCGATTTGTAGTGATTTTAGGTGCCCATTCATGTTTATCCTATTTTAATGACATCAATATACCTTTTTCAATTTTTGCAGGACAATTCGAGCAATTAGTTCAGATCGTGGTAAAATTGTTTCTGGAGCTGATGATCAATCTGTCATAGTCTGGGATAAGCAAACTTCTAAACTTTTGGAGGAACTTAAGGGTCACGACGCACCGGTCAGAATCTTTCATTGATAGTAATAACTTTCCTATCAATATAGTATGAGCAAAGACTTACCATACCCTCAGGAGTAGGTACACCCAGTGTGATCTCTTTTTTGCCTGTTGTCTTTGTGTCACTGGCATGTGGAGAGTGATAAACAAGGGATTGCTTCAAAAATAGAAAAATGATTTGTAGTAGATAAGAAAGAACTACAGAGTTATCTTTCTTTGACAAAATATGAGATTACTTATCGTTTTTGTATAGGGTACATATGATCATATTTCTAAACTAAGGTTTGTGTGCAAACACTTAAACTTTCTTTGCATCTACTTCCTCCATCCTCAAATGTAAGGGATTTTCCCTATGTATTTACATTGGGAAAATCCCTTACATTTGAGGATGGAGGAGTATTAATTTTTAGATATTCTTTTGATACAAGTGCAAACTCCAAAATGGGATAGTGGGATGTTTGACCAAGTTAGCCTATTGTTTGTTTGATTGCCACAAAAAACTTAGCCTAATGCCCCACATGTCATAGACACAATCCTTTGCCAAATTTTGGCTAAGGTGTGGCCACACACATAGTGACATGCCACACTTTAGCATGAAAAGCTGGGCAACTTGAGTATAGCAACCAAACAACCCCTTAGTTCACCCAGCTATACTTATAACTTTCCCTTCCAATATATCCATATCCTATCTTACACTTCTAGATTATCATGTGCAATTAACACTGGTGCAGGTTAGTTCTGTCTGGATGCTCTCAGGAGAACGTGTTCTTACTGCGTCTCATGATGGCACTGTCAAGATGTGGGATGTCCGTACGGATACTTGTGTTGCTACCGTGGGTCGTTGTCAAAGTGCAGTTCTCTGTATGGAATATGATGACTCAACAGGAATTCTAGCAGCTGCTGGAAGAGATGTGTATGTGCATTTTGAACACCAACATATTTTCAGATGCTTTAATTTAAAATTCACTTGTGCAATTTGGGTTGCAATTTAATCTAACAAATAATAATTCCATTCATCAGGGTGGCACATGTCTGGGATATTCGTTCCAGTAAGCAGATGTTCAAGCTCCAAGGGCACACAAAGTGGATTAGGTAATGTCTACTCAACTGGGGTTCAGGTTGGTGGGGGCAACTTGCACCAGTAAACTGCAGATGCTTACACAAATTTATTGTTGATTAAAGATCAATGAGGATGACCGGCGAAACCATAATAACCGGGAGTGATGATTGGACGGCTAGGGTGTGGTCTCTTACCCGAGGAACATGTGATGCTGTGTTAGCATGCCATGCTGGCCCAATACTGTGTGTTGAGTACTCACCTTCAGATAAAGGAATTATCACAGGTATATAACCATTGCTTATTTCAAAACAGGGGAGCTGAGCTCTGCCACATATTGACTGAACTATATCTACAATATTAATCATCAAATAACGCTCTTCATATCACATGTCTCTGATCCTTGATTAACATCCCAGGTTCCTCTGACGGGCTTATACGTTTTTGGGAAAATGAAGGTGAGATCTTCTGCATTTATTGTTTGGTACTATTTTGGGGGAAATTCTGCTCTTGTGCCTACACACAAGAAGCATAACAGTTGTCAGTACAGACTAGAGTTAACTGAGGATGACTTCTTCAAGAAATAGTATGACACCAGCTAGGACTTGCTGTATTTAATTTTTCAAGAACACACTCAACCTTAACTTGGAAAGAACTCAAACCTGGGTGGCAGGGTATTACACCAACACCTCCCATCAGCTAGCTAAATTCAGCTAACCATGTGTCTGTGTTGTTATGAAACGTGTCTACAATGGAGCCAGCATTAGCTGTAAACAGGTCAAGACAGTGAATACTTGAGGCAAGAACAATCGATAAGGGGATAAGGGCAGCTAAAAGTTTTGCCCTAGGGAACTGACTAGAACCGGACTTGGGGGGGCTAGGGGATTTACTTGTTCATCTTTGTTTAATTCAAAAAGATATGCAAGGTTTGTGGCAAATTATTCATTTAAGCGTAGGATTCTTTACATGGTATTCTGTTCGATGGTAGTCTCATCTCATTTTGTTATGATTTTGAATTTGTACATATAGTGGTATGATCTACCATCTGTTAGTGTATAAAATAAAGATCAATTATAGATGTGGTGAATTGGTGATTGAAAGTTCATCATTTTCATTCTCTTGTAGGAGGAATAAGATGCGTCAAGAATCTTACGCTTCACTCGGCATCTGTTCTGTCCATTAGTGCCAGTGATCACTGGCTAGGAATTGGTGCTGCTGACAACTCTATGTCGCTTTTCCATCGACCGCAAGAAAGATTTGGGGGATTCTCAAATACAGGATCAAAAGTTGCAGGATGGCAGCTTTACAGAACTCCCCAGAAAACTGCTGCAATGGTATGAAATTGTTTCTCAATATCTGTTAATGCCCGTAGCATGGCCTTGTGTTGACAACTGTTTACGGAATGAATTATTCCCATGCTTGATAATAGAAGATATGTGGTAGATTCAACATAAGATGTTCATGTTTAATACTACAGTTTTGAAAGCGTCAATGCAAGTCCACGGTACACTTGAATTCTGAGATTAACAGTAGTGTGCATTGATATACCAGTACAAAGATGCTTGAGTTGTGTAGGATTGAATAGTTCATGGCTAAGGTGACTGCTAACGCCAGTAACAAAATGCATGTTCTTCTGATAAGCCTGTCATGTTGAAATTAAAATAAAATGCTTATGATAAAAACAAAATTAAGTTATTATATACATTGCTGTTATATTTTTCCTTAAATTTGGGATGTTAAGTCCTCAGTTTTGCTTATGATAGGTGAGATGTATAGCATCTGACCTGGATCGGAAAAGAATCTGCAGTGGTGGTCGCAACGGACTTCTTCGGCTTTGGGATGCCACCACGAGTATCTAAGTTATGCCAGAACCTATGTCCATGTAAAGAAATGGCAATTGCCCTGTTGTGTTGTATGTTATGTTTTAGTGGTCCTCTGTATAAATAAGATAAGAAAGGAACTCTATTGGTTCCGTCCATTTTTGTAATATCAAAATCCCTACCCAAATACCTCGAGTGGAATTTTGTGTATATTTTTTTTCCATGCTCATCAGTGCTTGCTCCTTCGCCCATGTCCATCTTATAACCCATATGAAGTTATGAACGAGCTCGACGTGTCACGATCATTGCTCAAGTACGTGACTTCGGCACGTTGCTGCCTTTTGCCGAGGATATGCAGTTAGACAAACGACGGTACAAATATGCTACGTACTAAACTAGCGCGTAGTAGGAACGTTGCACGTTAGCAGAACGAGAACACAAGTACATCAAGCTCGGAAATTAAGCAACGAACAACATAAGCATAAACACATTCGACACTCCAAATTTCAGAAGAATTATTGTCTCATTAATTTGGCATACAACGCCAGTTACAAGAGTGAGCTTTACAATGGCACTTTTGCCTGGTTACACCTCAATGCTTCGCCGCATGTGCACGAGTGCTTTCATCCATGTCTCTCCAAGAGACTACACACTCCCAACTCAAAGACAACAAGGTGCCTGTGAAGCAGAGCCAGCCACACTTACAATCTTACACGACGATCAGAAGCAGAGCCTCCATACCCAGGAGCGATCACACTACCAAGGGCCCTAACCTTCGCCCAGTTTTCCTTTCCTTTACCACTGCTACAAACCGGGTAGTAAACGGGCTTTTGATTCTTCGCAACGAGTGCGTTTTACGCTCCATCTCGTGCAGAAGTTTTTGCAAGAGTGCGTTTTACGCTCCGTCTCATGCTAAGCAAACAGGTACGCTTGTGCGTTCCTTTTCTGTTTTTGCTTGTTTCAAAATTCCCTTTATTTACTTAAACCCTCTGTTTAGGACCAGTGTTCAAGGGGATAATGAACTTGGGTTTAGGGACACCCTGATAGCATTCTCACTACCTAAGTCTAGAGACCCTGCTAAATCCCGTCGTGTAAAACTGGCAATGTGGCTGGCTAAGCTTCACAGAAACACCATATTATCTTCCCAAGTGAGCATGTGTGCAGTAACCAGAGAAAAACATAGGACTTAGGCAAACTCAATGCACGGCTTAGAAGGCTTACTTGACCAGTGAATGATTCAGCTCAGGTTCCTTGAGATGGAACCACGGCATCTCGAGCGCGGCGGCGGCGGTGAGCCTGTTGCCGGCGACGTACTGCAGCAATCCGTCGAGCACGTCGAATCCGGCCTGCGAGAGCTTCTCCTCGGGCACCTTCTCCCGAAGCTGGCTCGGGTTGGTGACTCCCAAACCCATGCCGTTCACCTCGTCGGGAACACCAAGCAGCCTTGCCACGAGCACCAGCTGGTGAAACTCCGTGTCGCCCGGGAACAGCGTCTCGCCGGTGAGGAGCTCCGCCATGACGCAACCCAGCGCCCACATGTCCACGCCCTCGCCGTAGTCCTTGGTTCCGAGATACTGCTCCGGCGACATGTACCAGAGCGTGCCGACCAGCTGCGTGTGCGGCGGCGGCCTGGTGGCGACCGACTTCCCGAGCCCCAAGTCGCAGATCCTCACGCTTCCGCCCGCGCCGACCAGCACGTTCCCCGGCTTGATGTCTCGGTGGACGATCCCGTCCTCGTGCAGCCGCCTCACGCCCGTGAGAAGCTGCCGCATGATGCCCCGCGTCTCGTGCTCCGTCATGGCGCGTGGCGGCGTGTCGGCGTCGAGGCGGTGGGTGAGGAGGTCGGCGAGGCTCGGGCCGACGTAGTCCATGACGAGCTGGACCCTGCCGGTCACCGGGTGGCGGGCCACCTCGCGGAGGCCCACGACGGCCGGGTTGGAGGCGCACGCGGCGGCCAGCGTCTCGGCCTCGCGGAGAAGCGTCTCGTCGTGGTCCTCCCGGTGCGCCACCTTGATGGCCACGGTGTCGCCCGTTGCCAGGTGGCGCGCCGCGTACACGGCGCCGCACGCGCCCTCGCCGATGAGGCGAAGGCGTCGGTATGACTTGGTGGTCCCGAGCTTTACTCCGCCGGTGGGAGAAGCGTCGTCGACGTGGCTGCTGCTCTGCTCACGTGGCCTGGCCGCGCACGGCGGGGTGCCGAGCTGGGAAGAAGCCTTGCGCCGGAGAGCGCCCATTTCGATCTTACGGTGGCGGATCGAGGGCTACTACTTTCTAGGGCTAGAAGCAGGTGGACTGGTGGAGGACGAGCGATTAGGGTTTGGAGGTGGAGAGAATGGAGAAAACTGTGGCTCCGTGCGCTCGTCGTGGTGGCCTTATAGCTTGGAGACCCGACTCCGACTCTGAATCTGACGGGACAAGACTCCGACTCGGAGTACGTGCGCGTACAGGCGACGCGTGGGCAGCGGTGGCGGCAATGCCCCATTCGATTTCTATTTTCCTTTTTGTGTGTGTGTTCTCGCGTGTTTGGGCCTTGGGGGGTGCGGCGCCAATTTAGATGGGCCGAATGCCTCACTGGCACGGGGCGACCCAGAAAACGATTTTGACCACCGGAGACCCATGTTTTAGATGGGTGCCAAGTTTACATAGGCCGGAAATCACATATCTGGTTTATTCGGCCGGCCTTTCATCCCGTTATGCATTTTTCTCTATTATTTTAGACATTTTCCCAATCTATTCCGTTCAAAAGCTACAGATAAAGTAAAAAATATATAATGAATTTTTATTTGCCAATAGATGCTTCTAATGTCATACTAGTAATAGTACATTAAAGTCACACGTTCGCGCGACTATAGTCTTCCATCTATCAAATGTATTTGTATGCAGTTCATAGTAGTTAATTAAAATTTACAATAACAGTTAATTATAAGACGAAAACATTATATCTTTTTTTTCTTCTTGCTCTATGGTTGGTGGATCTTTATGATATAAATATAAGTCTATGATATATTTATAAGTATTTTTTAAAAGAAAAGACATGTAAATAGTATGATGTATCTTTGCAAAAAGGTTTTTCACTGAAGGTGCATAAATTTATATGCACAATCTTATCTTTTCATCCTTGGTTCAAAAACATTCTAGTTAAAGTTCCTTTGTGTTTTTCTCTATTAAACAGTTCTACTTCCTCTATCCAACGGCTCATATTTCTTCTAACTATTTTGTCTCCATGTGAATCCAACGGCTGTTATTTTGTTGATTATGTGGCTCATTCTAGTTGAGTTTTAAGATTCACTTTTCACTTATAGAGATATATGTTATCAACAATATTATTATCACAACAAATTGTTGTCAAAATTTTAATGTAAACTTTATATTCACATGCTAAACTAAATTTACATTAATTTATTATTATTACTACCACGTCATGGACCCTGCATCTACTTCTTATTTTTGGTTATTTTACTGTAAATTCATGCAGGTTTTGTGATGATTTAGTTTGTTTTTTTTTACCGAAGATTTGTTTTGAATTTTTTTTGTTTTGAACTTCTTTTAATCTGGCGGCTATTATTTGTTCCTCCTTTTGTCTTTACTCTAATCCAATGGCTTGTGTTTTGTTGCATACGGGGCTTCCTCTGGTTTTGTTTTGAGGTTCACATTTTACTAATAGAGATTTATAGGAGTTTAGCTTCTCAAGAAAGCGCACAACGTAGACGTGGAAATTAAAAGAGGAAACACACACGATAAAGTGCAGAGTCCATTACGCGTATGCCATTAAAAAATATGCCGGTTACCTCTATGCCACTAAAAAAATTTTGGACACCTCTATGCCATACAACAAAACTTTCTATTACCTACACGCCATTTTGGATGGATGGAGAGTTAACGGTGTTAAATGGAGGGGTAAAAAGACTGTTTTGCCCCTGTTAGTAAATAAATGATAGAAATAAATTGAAAAAGGTAAATAAATATGGAAAATTAGAAAATAATGTAGAAATTCATGAAAATTCCGGAAAATTCGCTAACAAATCCGGATAATTGTAAAATATACA
>CM002476.1:15488431-15545720 GCA_000325765.3 Leersia perrieri | reverse complement strand
ATTTAATTTGGTGAGCTAAGCACACAAACAGCTAATAAAATAACATAGCATATACACATCAAATATTAGAATTATAAATTAACATAGTTGTATTGGGTCAACTAAAAAATTATCTAATCATGTTATGGCACGAATGTAGAGCTATAAATTAAATTATAATGTGATTATCAAAGGGATATTAGAATGCTAGATTGTAGCCACTGTGATCACTGACCAAAGAAATGGACACATCAAATATGTTCCTGATCTCTGCTCATGTATGATTCGTTTAGTTCCTTCAAAAAAATGTATTACAGATAAATTCCCCTCTCAATACCCCAACCGATTCACCATTCCAACTCCCAATCTACTGAGGCAGCTGCTCAATACCTGTGGATGTGGACTAGATGAACTCGGCTCCTGCGCTGCCCCGCGCGCTGCTGCCCCGCCCGCGTTAGGGTTCGCCCTCGCGACGGCAGCCCGGCGGCGTCCCGCCGGCGGCTAGGTTAGGGTTTCTCCTCGTGGTGGCGGCGCACGGGAATCTCAGCGCACGGGATAAGAGAGAGAGAGTAATCGGGAGAGAAATAATTGATTCAGGGGCAATCCAGTCATTTACATATGTGAGTCCCACATGTCAGAGCTTATTTTCTAACAGATGATAGACGGAATGGTATGTAGGTAATAGAAAGTTTGGTGTATGGCATAGAGGTGTCCAAAATTTTTTTAGTGGCATAGAGGTAACCGGCATATTTTTTAATGGCATAGGCGTAATGGACTCTAAAGTGCAACCCCTGCAAATCATGTGCGGGTGGCTTAAGGTGCATATATGCTACTCTTGTATGTACATCAACACAACACATTTCCCCTATGAACCAATATATACCACCAAATAACCATCACCGAAAACCACAACTTATCAAACCAGCTAGCCAGCTACCAAAGCGCCATCATCTGCAACCTTGTGGCTGCAACAGGGCATGCACAACACTAAAAGTCGTACACTAACGTATCGATTAACCAAACCCTAATATATATTAAACAACTTAATTCCACCTTGCACTGTGTCCTCCTCTTCTTCGTCCTCAGACGTACGATTGGTTGGTGAGAACGAAAGATCAATCGATCTCATGTACGTGAGCTGATTGCCTTTCCTTTTTTACTGTTTCAACGTTCAACTCTGCGCACGCGATCTAGGAGAGGATCGATGAACCGGCCGGTCGACGCCGCCGCCGCCGCTCGCTGAGATCAGCAGGCCATTCACTATGCCGTGATGGCGAGCGGGGCGCAGGAAAGGGTCGCGTCGTTCGCCGCCTTCGTCATCGCCTCGTGGAACGACGCCTCGTTCCAATCCCCTCCCTGCATTTATCCATTTCAGTTTTAATCACTCAATTAGCAATTAATTGCGTACTAAAAACTCGCACTTACGCACTAATGAAACAGCTAACGAGTTCAATTAATGGCGAAAAGTATACCTTGATCTGGAGCTTGATGCTGGCGATGGCCTTGAGCAAAACCTGGGGCGAGTAGGTGTCGGCGTCGACGGAGAGCACGCTGATATCCTCCATCCACCTGAGGCACTCGAGGATGTGAAGCACAAGCTCAACCACGTCGCACTCCACCATCACCATCACCGTCAGGTTCACCACCTGCTGCTGCTCTGCTGCCGCCGCCGACGCCTTGCTGATCTGCACCTTTGCCCTCTGATGAGCCGCCCGCCGCGCCCTGATCATGGCGGCGTCCGCCGCTCCGCCTTCGATGTGCCTCTCCAGCTTCCCGTTCTTCCCCTCCAGCTCCGTGATCTCCGTCTCCAGCGATTTCAGGTATTTCGCCGCGTTGATCAACACCGTTGTCTTGTCCTTCTGCAGTACGCGCCAATACGAGGGTTAGCAAACTCTATGGGTGGGTGATGACT
Organism: Leersia perrieri; assembly: GCA_000325765.3. Taxonomy (NCBI): domain Eukaryota; kingdom Viridiplantae; phylum Streptophyta; class Magnoliopsida; order Poales; family Poaceae; genus Leersia; species Leersia perrieri. The sequence continues at coordinate 15,543,829 of CM002476.1, read as the reverse complement.
GATGACCATTTCTTGAGTAAACTTTTCGCGGGAGTATTAATTCGAGAAATTTTAAGAAAAAAATAAATGAGAAGAATATGTTTTTAAAGATAATGAAGTGAAAAGTAAATGATTTCGTGATGTTAACAGATTGAGTTCTACTAATCGATCAGAGACCGATGGTGGGTGCAACTCTAAACCGAGGTATGACGTGTCGAGGTCATTAAGAAACGCAACCTCAAAAATCTGTCATTATCCTGAAAGGGACGCTCCACCTATAGTATCTAATCTGCTTCGATATGTTGAATAGGATAGCTCACATTGTAACATCAGTTCCATGAAACAGGCTGTTTCCTGGTAACCACTCAGACACTACTGTAAAGCTGTGTGTGTGACTTTTATATATTTTCTTGCCCAGGTTTGTCATCAATCTAATTAGGCTTTTGGACTTGCGTTCCTGTTGTCTTCTGCCTGACAGCTACCTTTCTCAACTTGCCAATATGTGGACCAGATTACTACCCTTCCAATCGCCTTCCTCAGCTGATGCCCATAACTTCAAAACAAGAGTAGTTGACCATCCATTATGCTAGACTTCCTATAGAAAGTCGTTCTCCTTTTCTTTTAACAATTGGCAATGTTTAACTGCCATGGTATCTGCAAAACTAAAAATAGCATATCTTTCTCCTATATTTAATCTTGCAAGTTAATTGTCGTATTGTTAGTTCTAAACTAAGAGAAACGGGTATTAATGTAATATCAACCTGGAGTCCATGAAACTGTGTATTCTTACATTTGACTGCAATGCATATACTCGATCTCGACGAATAGAAAGAGTTCTTGTTCATTTTGGCATTGTTCAACTCTGGCCTGTAGGTGTTTAACGGTTCAATGTGCACCTTGACAATATTCAACTAATTAAATACTAATCGCGGTTAGTTACAACAGCCATCATATTGCAATTTATTATTATTTAAATCACCCAGTTTTTCTAATATTCATAAAGTGCAAAAGCCCCCAAAACTAAGTACTCATAATTATACTTTAAGGAAAAGAATAGACACTGAAGTTAAGGTGCCATATTCCAAAAAGCCCCAACACTAATTACTGTCACTAAATGGCATTCTCTATGCATGAGCACTAGCAAGTCGATCCCTTTCTCATGCAATTGGCCCATTAAGTACTTTATTTTGGAAGCTTCCTTATGCGTGCCTTTCCAGCATTTCAGCATTTAAACAATTTTTTAAGAATCTAATCCAGTTGCCGGACCTTCTAACCACCTTCCTTTGTCAATGCTGTTGTCTTGTACTTAAAAAACGCTGCTCTTGACAGGGCAGTCGGATGGTTCTCTGTACTGTCAAGACTCCTTTCCAAGTCCACTTTGAAAAGAGATAAAAAGACAGAGAGGATCGATTCGATCTTTTTGTCTTTTAAAAAGCTAAAAAAAGAGAAGCTTGTGTATCCTATTTCATCTGTTTTTGGACATCTAATTGTAAAGACAAAAGCATAAATAATTCCCATTGATTGTCATTCAAACATTGTTTTCTAATGGGCGATCTAAATAACCCAGTGCATATCTAGGACTGTTGCAAGTTCGGTATGGAATTTCCCCTTAATCCTTTAATAAAACACCACCCATATATTTTAAAAAATACTCTTAAATTTCTATGACATAGTGTAGCATACTAATCTATTGCTCCACAAATTGCGATAGATGCCTGGTACTCTCTATGTTGTACTTTTCTTCATAATTTTTCATAATTATCTGTATTGCCCTTACTAACAGTAAAAACATGCATATTGCCATATTGCAGACATCCCCTCAGTTGAGTTAGTGAATCCATGTCTAGTTGGTATGTATTGCTAATGAACATCAAACTGAAGATTTTCACCTCGCGATGGATGTTGATTGAGATTTATAGATACTGGTTTAGCTAGTGACAAAATGACAGTAATAGTGTAGGCACTGAGACATAGTAGTAATTCGGTTTCAAAAAAAAAAAAGAAGACATAGTAGCAATTAAGATTTAAACCCTAGCTTTGGGAATGAATTAGTGAGGTGATTATACCTTGGAGCATGGCGGTAGGAGAGATCTGAGAGTGTGGAAGCTGTCGTTGAGCTTCTCCCTCCTCTTCCTCTCCGACATCATGTGGTACAGCTGGCTACTGTTCCCGCACGCCGCCGCCTCCTGCCCCCGGCCGCCGCCGCCGCCGGCCTTCTCCGGCTTCACCGCGAGGCAACTGCTCTTCACCACCACGTGCCCTCCGAGCTGCTGCTGCGTCGCCATGGCGGAAGGCTGCTGCGCCCGGGAGAAGGGCGTCGGCGAGGAGGCGGATCCGGACGAGGAAGGGGACGCCGACGAGGAGGAGATCACGGCCATCATCGCACGCATGATCGCGTCGTCGTGGTCGCCGCTGCCACCGCCGGACCCGCCGGCGGTGGAGAACATGCCGTGCGCGACGGGCGCCGCCGAGTAATTTGGGATGATGTTCATGTTGGCCATGGCGGCGGCGGCGTCGAGGGAGAAGGATGACATGGAGCCGCCGCTGCTGTCGATGGAGAGGGAGCGCGTCGACGACAGCGACGACGGCGGCGACGACGACGACATCATCAGGTGTTCGGCCTCTGGCCCGGCCAAGAATCCACTCACGTCGTCGTCCATCACCACCATGTCCTCCATGCCCACATCCGCCACGCCGTCGCCGGCGATGAAGCTCGCCGCACAACTGAGAAAGCCACAAAACCCAATCAGCTCACGAACGAAATACCACCAAATTAACGCAGGAAAGAGATGAGAAACGTACTCGGCGAAAGCCGGCCAGAAGGTGGGGTCGTGTAGGTCGGGAGGCGGCGGCTGGTGGATGCCGGCGGCGATGTCGGCAGCCGCCATGTCCAAGCTGCACCACACGTCATCCATAGATCCCAACAAACAAAATTACCAAGAATTAACCACAAGTAATATATGGAGCAATTTAGGTAACTAATAATGACTACTAGTACTAATTAGCAGAAGCTAGCTGAGCGAGCGCTAGGGTGGAGAGTGGGAAGGGAGATAGCTGCGCTGCTATATATGCAGCTCGATCGGCGATGGCGTAACGGGAGGAGATGGTGGCGTTTGCATTTTCAAAGCGCAAGTGGGGGTAAGGTAAAACGAAAATTTGTCTGAGCGACCGAGGAGAGGAGAGGAATAGTCTGCATCTAACTTCTAACAAGGTCAAAGTCGTAAGGGTGGGGGCACGCGACGGTTGGGAGAAGAAGCTGCGAGGAAGGTCAAATCCGGAGGACGGATCAACGGCGTGGATTATTTTTCTGGCCATTTTGCGTGCATGTACCTTAATTTGGGTATCTATGTGTATGTACTATGTACAGTACACGTAGTATGTTCGGACACGTCCATTTGTCTGCTTTGTCTGGTCAGGATTTGATCGCTCAACTTTCGAGTATTAGGCTTTTTCTAATCGATATCTATAGCTATTTATAAGCTCATCTTTTATAATTCTTAATAGAGGGAAGATAAAAACTACTCGCTCCGTCCTTTAATATAAGACGTTCTTGTTTTCCGCAAAGTCAATATTTGAAAATTTTTCTTCATGTAGAAAAAAAAGAAAGGGATGATCTTTAACTTAAAGACTTTAAGAAAGATTTCGAAAAAGCTTATAATAAAGTGTAGTGGGGGTTCCTGTATGAGGTGTTACATATGAAAGGATTCAATGACAAATTTATTGGATGGATAAGGAATTTGACAGAAGGAGGAAGGGTTGGGGTGAATGTAAATGGGGAGGAAGGGACTTATTTCAAAACTTTTAGGGGTCTGAGACAAGGGGATCCTTCGCCCCCTTTACTTTTCAATCTGTTGGAGATGCCTTGGATGCTATCTTGACCAGATCTGCCCGGGAAGGAGTTTTGAGAGGTCCGGTACCTGATTTAATTGAAGGGGGTTAACCCATTTACAATATGTTGATGACACAATTTTGTTCTTGGAGGGGGATACTGAAAATATAGTGGTGTTGAAATTCTTGCTGTTTTGTTTTGAAGAAATGTCTAGACTAAAGATAAATTATCAAAAAAGTGAAATTTGTGGTGTGGGAATGGATAAAGACAGAGAACAGGAGATTGCAGATATGTTCAATTGCAAGTTGGGAGGGCTGCCTATGAGTTATTTGGGAATGCCTATGCATTTTGAAAAATTGGGGGAGAAAGATTTTCAGTATATTTTACAAAAAGTGCTGAAAAAGGTTGGAGGTGTGGAAATGTGGTTATCTTTCTTATGGGGGGGAGAGAAATTCTGATTATTTCTTGTCTGTCTAGTATTCCCATGTATACTATGGGATTATATATGCTTCCTGAGCCAATTCATCAGAAAATGGACAGCATTAGAGGGGGCTTTTACTGGCAAGGATTGGGGAAAGAGAAAATATCACATGTTGAAGTGGAATGCAATGTGTAGACCAAAAGACTTTGGAGGTGTGGGCTTTTTAGAAACTAGAGCTATGAACATAAGCCTGATATGTAAATGGATTGAGAAAATAGAGAGTAATTCAAATGAGATGTGTATAGAGCTTTGAGGAAAAAGTATTTAAAACATAAGAGGTTAAAAGACAGTTATGATCCTAAGAAGACCTCCCAGTTCTGGAAAGGATTACATGAATGCTGTAAGTGGTTTCAGAGAGTGGTGGTAAAGAGGGTTAATAATGGGGAGAATACAGATTTTTGGTTGGATGTATGGGTGGGACAAACTTCTCTGAAAATAAGATATCCTGACCTATATGAGATCAGTCTTCAACAGAAGAATACAGTGAAAGAGGTGGCTAGAGGGGGAGTGTGGGAGCTGAGTTTTAGAAGAAATCTAAATGAAGCAAACATGGCTGATCTGTTGGAGTTGAGAAAAGAATTGGCTGATGTTAAGCTGAATAGTCAAGAAGATACAATCACTTGGCTCTTAGTGAAAAAAGGTAAGTATACAACAAAATCGATGTATAGGTATATTACCTTTGGAGGAGTGAAAGATGATGAAGCACAGTATATTTGGAAGATAAAGGTACCACTGAAAATTAAGCATTTTATGTATGTCTCTCAGGGACAGAATACCTTGTACTGTGCAACTGAAAAAAAGAAAATGGAGAGGGGGTTCTGAATTTTGCAAACTGTGTGGGGGTGAGGAAACAACTAATCATATCTTGTTTGGTTGTTCTCCAGCTATTTTTATTTGGGTGGTGCTAAGGGAAGTAATGGGCTTTGATTTACTTCCTGGGTCAATGCCTGAAGGTTTGAGATGTGGCCGAAGAGTTTGCTCAAAGCAGGTTCGGGGATGATAGTAGCTGCTGTGCTGTGGTGTCTATGTGGGGTTAGAAACGAATGGGTGTTTGAAAATAAACTGCTGAAATCGCCTTTGCGCTTAATTTATGTTCTGGTTTCGCATTTACAGAAGTGGCGCGTTCTAAGCAGGCAAAAAGACCAAGTAGAGTTGGAGCGTTTGGTGGAGAAGTTGTTGGCAAAGGCGCGAGCGCTCAAACCAACTGATCTGCTACCAGAGGAAATTTGAAGAAAAGAGTAGAAGATGTGATGAACTTCAACCGACTTCATATGATTTAAAAAAGAATCACCTGATGCTGCGCTGGCTGTGAGCCAGTAGTTATCTAGATGTCTATGCCCCTGTCTTTTGCTTGTGATCTTTTTTTTTTCTGTTTTTCTTTCAGAGATGTAAGAACTCTGTATTGTGTGGCTTTCACCCAAAAGCCGGGTGAGTAAAATGATCTGTTTCAAAAAAAAAGAAAGTTTTAATTAATAGTTAAACTAATCGTATTGGTGTTTAGTATTATGCATGTGATATCATTATATTTATATTTGAATGTGTTTTCATATGATGTAAATTTTATAGTTTTTGATAATTTCTTATTGAATGAATTAATGGTCAAACTAAAGTATTGCAGATCGTGTACAAATAAAATACGCCTAGTATTTAAGGACGGAGGTACACACTCCAATATCAAGTGAGGATGGATGACTTGTGGGATCATTTGTATTATGAGATATTTGCTAAAAACTATATTATTGGAGAAGTTATCTTTTAAAGATAGCAAGTTATCTCTACTGCCGAAGAAGGGCCTCAGTAACTTTTCATGTGTTCATCTATATGCACACGTGGCCAAATGTCCGTACTGAGATTTTAGCCTCTCAACAATTTCCTGTCTTAATCATAGCCATCGATACATTAATTATGTGTAGTTTGTAATTACCATTCTCCAACAAATTTAGCATGCATTGATTAATTTCATTTTACCTCAACGGGTCTCTTGATCAAGTATTTCTATAAATTTTTAAAGTGCATATCATGCTGCAACGAGCCAGGAAATTAACCACTAGTATACATATATGCGTCCATCATTAGCCTATATATTCAAGCCTTACATAATGTGTAGTCCCATGGTTTGAGCAACAACCGATGATCTAGTTTCTACAAATGGAGACAATTATTAAGCCTCTATTTTAGGTATAATACCTTTATTTATGTTACTTGCACATGGACAATAATTTGTTGAAATTGAATTTTTGTAGCTATACGTACTTACTGGCTGGCTGCGCTCTGAGTCTACCCATACCATTTAGCTTCTTGAGTACTAGATTGCTTTTAGATGTTTGTTGCGTAGAATTCGTTGGTCATGTCCCCGCAAAAAAAAAAAAAGAGAGAGAGAGAATTGGTTGGTCATGACTCGTGACAATGACACATAGGCCCGATAAATCCAAAGTGCCACAGTAACAAAGAAACTAATAGTTTTTTAAAAAACTTCGTTTATTTGCATACTTGGACTGAAATATATATCGCACAAGTCATCGTCGTATGTGTGTGCTCTTTACCGGGAATGTGACTGAGTCATGCTCTTGAGTTACGATTTAGGCCAGAAAAATCTAATAGGGAGATAATGCTCATCGTTTGAGATGCTGACATAGGAATATTTTTCCCCATGTGAAAGTACTACTTGGTCTCTTTCTAGTGTTTGTCTCGGTGAGCTAGCTACAGATTAATCCGGTGTCTCCTAGTGCCGGTTTGGTTTGCGGATTAAATTAGGCTTATAATATTTGATAATTTGTATAATGCTTATATTTGGATTGAAGCTAAACTTTGGTAAGACTATGAAACATAGGCCACTTTAATAATGAACTTAGGTTTAGTTTGGCTTCAAACATAATTTAGCTTTACCACTTCACTCCGGCCCAAGTCAGCCTCTTGTCAAACAAGTGCAACTAGATTTGGATCACAATTCAACAAAACATACCAAACTTTGGCATGCTAAATTTTAGTAAGGCCAATATATAGGTCACAAACCAAATCATCTTTTAATTAACAATATTTTTAACAAAGGTGCATTGTTTATAAATTGGTGAAAAGAATATTTTCACATCATGGCATAGATTGATAATTAATTTCAGCATAACCCTTTATGCACATTGAATCGGCTAGCTTCTAAGTAATTTTTGTGCACAAAAAAATGTTTGATAACATCACGCATCCTTATTCTCCAAATTGTGAAGAAAAAATTAATCCCTACTATTTTGGTGAAGAAATAAATTAACCACCCAGAAAGATAAGGAAATAGGACGAAACATGGTTGGAGGTCCGGAGGAGACCAAGCAGACAGCAAAGGCGAGACAAAAACCTTCTGCACCACATATATCTGGCTGCATCACTACATAATAAACATTTGATTGTCTCACTACTTAACAACCACTTTTCTCACTTCTTAGTTCTTAGTCTTACACCATTTTTTTAATTTTTTGGATTTTTTTCTTGCAATATTTTGGGTATTTTTTTAATTTACTGTGGTAACCGCATGTGCTGCGTGATACCGCGGCTTACCACGCTGCAACCACACTAATATTGCGGTTCAAATTCAAAATTTTGATTTATGAATTTGATGTGGCATGCCGCGGTTACCATGGTGCCACCAGCGGACGGGAAGGGGAAGCCCAGAGAGAAGGTGAACCTGTCTGGGCTCTCCTGGCCTCCTTGGGTTGAGATGATTGAACCAGAAATCTTCTTTTCCTAAGCTAGTCCATCTTAGGTTTTATTTACAACTTAGTTACTTTATCAGCCTCTTCATTGGCCCGGATTATCATAATCATAACCCTAACCTAGCGTAGCTTTCATTTTCAACAAATTAATTGTTTCTTCCGTATTAAATCGAGCTTACTTTTAGCACGCTTTACCGACGAAGCAGAACAGAAGTATATTAAATAAAAAAAAAGACAATGGTTGCTGGAGACCATGAATTGCCGTGAATTGCTGGTTGATGTAACTCATGGCACTTACTCAAGCTCAAAAGTTCATCTAAGCACGGAAGAAGTCTCTGTCTCTAGCTCTATTCCAACTCTTCTCATATTCTAATGAGACACAAAGCGTCCATCTCAACCTTTGAAGTTGGAAAATCGTTTGCATCCTAATTCACATCCAAGTCTTTGTCTCTCCTTTGCTGTCTAATTGGTCTCCACCAGACCTCCAATGTGGTTTTGTCCTATTTCCTTTTCTTTTTCAGGTGTTAATTTTCTTCTTCACAATTTGGGAATAAGGATACATGATGTGATCAAACAATATTTTGTGCACAAAAATCGTTATCTTATAATTAAAAAACAAGCCTCTATGTTCGTTCTCATGGCCTATATATTCCCACGTTAATAAGATAAAAATAGAAAGATTAAGTCCATATAGAAATACAACATAATTTCTTAATGAAAAATAGAGAATATTAAAACGACACTATAGAGTCCATATAGAAATACAATTTTAATAAAATAAAATTCATAATTAAAATATGGAATATTGAAAAAAGTATAGAGTCCATATGAAAATACAATTTACAAATAACTAAAATTTATAATAAAAAATAAATAATATTTGCATAATAGTAAAGAGTCCAAATGAAATACATTTTAGAGAAAAAAATAATCTCGGAGTTTAAAAAATAGTACTATTGAAAAAGAGTCTAGAGTCCATATGGAAATACAATTTATAAATAAATTAACAAAATTAAAAAGAAATATTATTATAACGGTCTAGAGTCTATATGGAAACCAAATTTTGGAATTAAAAATTTATCAAAATATATAGAAATAAAATTTAATTTCGAAAATAAAAAATGGAATATTGAAAGGAGACTCTAAAGACCATATAGAAATACAATTTAAAAAAACCCAAAATTCGAAAAAAAAAATATTAAAAGATTATCTAGAGTCTATACAGAAACACAATCTAGAGATAACTAGTTTCAGAATTAAAAAAATAAGAAATATATTAAAAGAGACTGTAGAGTCCATGTATAAATAAATAAATAAATTTCGGAAGTAGAAGTAAGGAATACTAGACGAGAGTTTAGAGTCCATACCCAGCATATTCAAGCCCAATGGACGGTGTCACACACTGATCAGTTCATCTCTAGTACTCCCTTTGTCAAAAAAAAAAATGTATTTTTTGGTTTGAATCTAGATACGAGGCATATCAAGATTCAAATCCAGAATATGCTTTTCTTTGGGACGGAGGGAGTAGCTTTTAGTAGATGAATACCCAGCAGTTGCAGACTTGTAGCTTCAACGGCTGAGCCTTGGAACTAAGCGCCTTGTGGTTTTTTTGTAAGCTTCCCCTTCCCAACATGATGTATGGATATTCAATGGCCCCAGCTAGAGGTTATTTATGGGATTTTGAGCCAGGGGTTTGTTTGTAAGAAACGCTGTAGAATTAGAATATCTTTTATTTCATATTTTGTAACAGCTTATATATGATGGTTGTAGGTGAAGCTTTAGATAAACTGATAAGGGACTAAGGCCCCGTTCGTTTCAGCATAGGAGAGGATTTTTTTTATCTCGTTTTTCATTAGCACGCTTCTCAAAATGATTATTCGTGTGTTTTTTTCAAACAAAGTTTATATAAAAGTTTCTTTAAAAATTCATACGAATCCATTTTTCTAATTTTCAATAGTTAATACTTAATTAATCATGTGCTAATGATTTTCCTCGTTTTGTGTGTTCAAAATAATCCACTTTCACTATCTGTTTCAAACTAGGCCTAAAACTGATTTCAATAGTTCTGAGGTATGTGAGGTATGTGAGAAGTGGACTTAGAAGATATTCTCCCCGTACCTTGATATAAGGAATTGGAGTGATGTATTTGGATGTATTCAAACACGAAGATGGCAAGCTAATTAATGAATGGCGCTTAAGTTCTGAAATGTAAGCCAACCTTTAGATACTAAATGGACAAATATTGTCTAAAAAAATTGATTGAATTATCGTGGACGACATCAAGGAATCAAATTTTATGTTATGTATGAATTTTAACCAGGTAAGTTAAGTGGGAGCATACTTCTGCCAACCAGAACATTCCAGCAGTTGAAGTCTCACATTATAAATCGTGATAGCTGATAACTGGAATGATTAATTCAAATCATGATTATGTTCAAAGTTAAAACTGCACTCAACCATTTGCAAACAGCTCACAAAATCGCAAATACATTCTTGTTTAGACAAGATGATCATTCTCAAAAGCAATCTGACTGCAGTTTCAGGACATGTACATACTTCTCGTGTCTATGCAATCATCTGTATATAGTAGTGTGGAATGCACTGCTGGTGCTCCCCTGTCCTCCTTGGGTTGAGATGATAGAACCAGAAATCTTCTATACAACCATCATATATAAGCTGTTACAAAAAATGAAATAAGAGATATTCTACAGCGTTTCTTACAAACAAACTCCCTGGCCCAAAATCCCATAAATAACCTCTGGCTAGGGCCATTGAATTTCCATACATCAGATTGGGAAGGGCAAGCTTACAAAAACCGCAAGGCTTCTCCAAGGCTCAGCCGTTGAAGCTACACCTTCTGGGTATTCATCTAAAAGCTAGAGATGAACTGATCAGTGTGCCACCGGGCTTGAATATTCAGGTCCGCTCTCTGAAGAGGTTATACTGGATGACCCTGCCGATGTCACATTGCTGTGTGAACCATTCCTTGTGGACTTGGGTTGGAGTTCCATCTCTCTTTGCCTCTCTGGGGCTGCTGGTCTCTGCCCCTCATCAGCTAATCTCTTCAAAATGTTCATTATTGTGGGAACGAATTTTGTGGACAGTGAAAGGACAGCTGGAAGCTGTACAACATTTCAGGCACAAAAAGAAGTATCAGGTAATATCCTTGGGAAGCTTGAAATATATCATAATGGCAATGTGGCTGCAATACTCACAAATCCATTTTGGAACTCCTTGGCAATGTCTAGTTGTACCCAAAAGGCTTTTCCAACAAGGAAGACAACAAATATGACACCCAGGTAAAGAGGATTCCTGCCATTCAAGAAAACTCCGTAAGGTCATAACATCTAGATAGCTTATCAAACGTTAATGTATGACTCAGCAGACAGAAGAATACTTTAGTAATGTCATGAACTCATTGAACCCAAGGATAGCCATTGCAGCAAGTGCCCATGGAGGTGGCAGCCAGTTGTTGTTCCTCTTGTTTGCCTCCTGATGAAAGAAACAGTACAATAGTTAGTGCATGCAATTATAAATCAGTTTATACCGATAGATCAATCTCACGCCACAATATTTCAAGTGGCAATATCACAGATTTGAATTAACATGATTTTATATAACATAGCGAATCTGTGGGTTTGTCAGGATACCTGAGCAGCTATGGCCTGAGTGACAGTATATTCAGTTTCAGCCTTAAATTGCCTCCACAAAGATTTACACTGGACAGGTGTAATTAAAGTTTTCTCCTCTGGAACCTGCTCATGACAATGGCATCTACTTAGCAAAACATACGGTTTGTGCTTAAACGAAGTTGCTAATAAGGATAAGTACAAAGAAAAGCTTGAGCAGATAAATGATAAATGCTAAAGTTGCCACACAGCTTCATTACCTTTTCCCATGAGCTGGAGGCAAGTGGATCAAATGATTGGATGCTCCTATCTGTAGTCCCTGGCCTAGCTGTGTCAACGAGAGCAAGGGACAAAGTGTTCTCAATGTTGTCACCATCCTCGTCCAATCGAATTGCAGCCATTGTGGAAAGCAACTTCATAGACTGTAGCACATAGAGATAGAGAAGTCAATGAATCAGCTGCAGAACCAATTAGTTCTTGTCCCAAACAAAGTACCAATGTTGACATACCGCTGAGCGAGCAGTTTTAGTTATGGCTTTAATGTCCTCCTTCCCGGTCCACACTCTTGGCATTGAGTCAGCATCACGGCTGAAAAGCGTCGAAAACCTGCATGTTTTTCATCCAATTAGTATCTGAAGACTCATCAGCCATATCAACATTGTTGTCCAGCTCACCTGTCCTTCATCCGAATCAAGACCCTTCCAGCTTCCTCCTTTGCTTTTGATTCAACAACACTCCTTCCGTGGCATTCCAGTTTCGAAAGCAATTCTTTCTGAGTTGCTTCATCAAGCTCAAAGGATACCATAGCTGACTCAAGACCCGAAACAGCAGATTTTGTCTCACGTTGAAGAAGTTTTTTAATTGCTGGCCAGGTTTCTTCACTGGCTGAATCTAGGAGAGCTTCAACTGGTTCTGCCAATGCTTTAGTAAGTTGCCCCTAAAACAACATCTCAAATTAGATAATAGCTTGTTTTGTCTTCACAACTATGCCAACCATTTGAATACATAAAAAACATTAATCTGTTTATACTAGGAAGCAACCTCGTATTTGGCGCAAAGTTCAGATAGCTTTGTGGCACGAACTGATGCCACATGCGCCTCAATGTCACGCTTAAGCTTATCCTTAATTTTTGATGGGTCCCATTTCACTTGTTGGATGGCAGCATCTGTCAATGGATACACAACATGGTTATAGCATGTATCTATTTGTGCAAAAGGGTGGAATGCAACATAAAACATCTCCGCACAACAGTTTACTCATGAATCTGTGTTCAGTAGAAGCCAATATTAAAATTGGCGTTTGGCAGGTTGAGAAGTGCTTTAGAAAAGCAGAACCATAAACAGTAATTCATCGTTGTTTCATATCATATTTAACCACCTTTTCATATTCCCACCTATACTGGATGGTGACATTCACAAGCAAAAACAAAAATATACCTAGTCTTTTTGAGGTACCAAAACTAGGTTTCATAACGAAATAGTAGAACTATCAAGTAGACTAATAAATTGGCCCTGGGCAGATAACTGAAATGAAACATATATTGCTTTGTAACTTTCTTATTGTTTAGTTGCAATGACCATAATGAAAAAGTATCCATCAGGAAAATAACAAGTAGCCAAGTAATGAATTGGCTCTGCAGATAACTGAAACGAAGCATATATTACATTATTACTTTTGGAAACTCAGTGTGACTTTTTAGCCTCAAAAGATGCCAACTGGATTGTTATTGAGTTATAACAACCTAGCTAGCTTCCACCCCCAGTCCAGGATGATAAAACCACAAGTACCCAGATTTAACTTGCGGTAACCAACATAGGGCTGCTTCTAAAACAGTGGATCGCTTTCTTTAGTTAGAAAATCAAGTATCATTATGAAAACATACCTTCAGAACCTTTATCAAACTTCTCCAAAAAAGTCTTCGTACAATCGCGTGCCGCAGCAGCAAAACCCTCCTTTTCTAGAGACTTGTCAAATGACTCTTTAAATGCTTCCAAAGTTCTAGTTCGTAAATGACCCATAAGATTTTGGTATGCAGGGTTGACAAGCTAAAAGGCAAAAAAGATACACGGGTATAAGAATAAATCAACAGAACAATACCAGTAACAAAAAATGCATTAATGTGGGACGAACAATGAAATAGTTCAATAGAACAAGACACAGGGCCAGTAGACTCAATAAAAATATTTCGTTTTGGATAATGCAAGCGTTCCTACATAAATAATGTAGTAGAAAATGAATGCACAACAATGTTCATGACCTCAATATTAGATTTTCGGTTCGCTACTGAATGTTTTTTCAGTTTTGTACTGTTCCACTAATCTCAGAAACTACTGTAACCCATAATCCAAGATATAAACATCACAATTTTTATTCCAAATCAAACCCCATACAGGTAAACAAACATGGCAGTGATCCAATATTGATTGGTACTATTGCAAAGATCTCAAAGTTGGCAAATGCCATGGCATGTGGCGTTGGCAATTTGACATATTGGCCCAGCCCCCTTGTGTCATTCTCACAAATGACTGTAATTTACAATTCCAACTTCTTTGCCATGGAACATACCTAATACTCTTTGTTTTTTGTATATACCACTTCATATTTTAATTATTGGTTGAACATCATGCGCAAGGATAATGGAATACAGTATATGAAATTTGACTAACATAAAGCTCATAAGAATTATGGGAGAACCTGCAAAAGCTTAGACTCAAGTTGTTGCCTTTTAGAAGTTCTGACACCTTCATCAAAATATATAGCCTCCATGTCATACCTGCAATTTAAACAAAATAAAATTATCATACACTTGCTCTTGCCTAACAAACGAGTAAAACTGCATATTGTGTGTTTATATACAAAGTTAGCTTGAATTTGGTGTGCACTCTACAACTTCAATTCAAATTTGGTGTGTTTTCTAGATGTTTCATTTGATGATTTGAATTTCATGTGATCTCCACTTGTTTTTTTGCAAAATAAGGGAAATTTCTTGGTTGTACTGGTTTAAAGTAATATTAGTTCCAAGACCAGAGACATGTAATTATGATTTTGGCTGAGAGAAACTTGGCAAAACTAAATGGCAATAACCACTAAGGCACTAACCAGCCAGTCCCAACAGTTTACATAAATATTGGGAACATCTTAAGAATGTTGAAATAATGAACTCACTCTGATAAGCATCTGTCAAGAAGGCTGCTGATCTTTTTCCCAAACCCAGGCACGTAGTCATTTTGAACAGCATCCTCAAATTGCTGCCACTCCTTTTAAAGACAAATACATACAAGTTATCAGCTGATTTCATGAATTTATTTAACGTAGGTCAAGCAAAACATGCATTGAATCACCTCATCAGCTGTAAAACTGGCAACTTTCTCATTACCAATTTCCTCACAGCGAACAGTGGCTACCATAACCTGAATTGATAAACAAGAGATGTCAGTATGCATGATGTTGATAGTTCACAGCTAAAAGGCAGGATGCTCACTTTATGTGCAGGTAAATCAAGGTCTTTATTCTCCTTAATGACCCTCCAAAATTGCTGTGAACTAAAAGAAAAACCGGATGCTGGGACAACACCCCGCCGATCTCCAGCAAGTCCACCAGGAGCAATAGAATGTTGGAACCTCTCTCTTAAACTGGCAACCTTGATAGATTAATTTGCTATTAGTTATAATTATCAGAGAATCAGCAACAAGCACAAATTTCACGGGTTCGGTTATATATAACCAACCTGTTCTTTAAATAACTCCTCTTTTTCTTCATAACTAGAGAGAGCCACAACTTCGACCTGCATGTGAAACACGTATATACACTTGTTAGTAAGCAACTATACAATAACATTAACAAGCAGAAAGGTTGGATTATGGATTTTACATTGAAAAATTCACTCAACAGAGTCTCCTTGTGGGCGTGGGGTTTAGGGACACCATCCCATATCTGCAGCAAGACGACGAAATTAACCAATTGAGAACGCAAGAAAGGTCAGGCACAGACAGGAAAAGGGATATCCAGTAACCACATACCTTCTGAATATCTTCCCGAAGAATAGGTTCAAGATTTTCCAAAGGTGTCTGTTGTTAACCAAAATGAATACATATAAGTCACAGTACATAGATAAGGAATTCAATAGTAGGATTGTTGGCAATTGCTTAGCAAAATCTCGGCATAAACTGCATTGTAGCAAGCCCTCACCTTTGATTTGTCACGAATAACAAACAACAATGTTGTTTTACGTGGACTGAACAATCTCATCATGACCTATTCAAGGTAGACAAATACACAAGGATATTATAGTACCTTTCACACTACTGAAGAGCAGGAAACAAAACAAGTCCACATTATAGTATAAATAAACTGACCTGGAAAACAGTCTTTAAAAGAGGTTTATTTGCGGCCTGTTCTCTACCAATGTCATGGCACCACCTAGGAACAAAACAAATAAAAAATCACTTATGTGTCTAATTTAGGTGATAATGGGTCCGACAAATTATTCAGCAGGATTGAACTTACATATTGATCAACACAATATCTGAAACAGCCAAAGCAAACAATGCGCTTTGCTTTTCAAAAGCTGTATCATCCTGAAACATCATAGATAAACAGTTCAAAGGCCAAAAGGGTCAGCATGAGCAAAATTTCAGTATAATCTTGTGGGCATTTAATGAAGCCAAAATGCAATGGACAGTATTAACATTACATTGTATGATATGACACTACATGTCTACTTGAACGACAGCTCTGTTCATAAATTGCTGATATAAAATCAATGGGCCGGTTAGGTTTATTAGCTACAGAGTCGCTAATTGCATGGCGCCTGCTAGTACAGGAACTTCTTACCTCAGAGCAATGTGACTCAAAAAATTTTGCTTCAACAAACAATGAGTTGGAAAAAGCAAACTGAAGTATGTTTGTCATGCTAATATTGGAATGTACTCCAATAAACTAAAGATCAGGTAAAAAAAAACTTTTACCTCTCCCCTCTCTCGACCATCAGTTCCTTCCAAATCCATTACAAGGGTGCATGGTTCAATATTATGGGCTTTCGCCATCCATATACCTTTGGTAGTCTGTGACCTGAAAAATTCATGACATGACAATGAACTTGATTAAGATTAACAATCAGTTCCACCAAAGCCAATAAAAGTTTCTATGAAGAAAAGGCATCAACTGCAAAAGAATAACATGCCTTCCTTTAAAAGCATCCATTTCCCTAAAATTGGTGCGGAAAAGATGATTTAAAAGTGTACTCTTTCCTGGAAAAAATATAAAAAGGAATCGGTGAATAATGGTGTTGGGGACAAAATGTGTATTGATTAAACAAGAGATTGACCAAATGATGAAAGGAAAAACACCATACCACTACTTTGTGGACCCATTATTGACACAACAGCATATGAGAGCCCACATTCGGCCAATTTAACTTCCTTCATGAAATTCTCCAATCCAGGAACATTGAACACTCCATCTCCGTCAATAAGCTGTGTTGAAATACAGGCATCCATTTCTGCAAAAATAAAAAAGTATTAAGAAATTCGCTAGTAAGCTCTTGAGAGAAAGCAATAAACCAAAAGCAGAGTGAACATTTATTTCAATGCATAATGCCTAGATCAATGCAAGAACCCAATGGTAGAACATGAACACATCTTAGCAAACTGCTTGGCTCGCGCAAGATACGAGTCATGAGTGCAAGTGCCGTCAAGTTGTACAGCAGGACAAGCACACACGCTTGCCAGTGTAGAAAAAAAATTCTGATTCTACACCATATGATAAAAATCATGGTAATGAAGGATAAGAGCATTGTAAGAAACCAACTGAATATTGAAACCACGAAGCATTAAATGGGGAGAGTGTTGTATGAAGTCCAATTCTGCTTTTAATGTACTAAGGGGGTGCAAATTGATGGATGGGTGCTTCCCTTCTGTTGCGTCTATGTACGAGAGCATACTACAATTATTACTACAGATCGCACACTGTACAGGCTCGCATCCAACCACCCGGGTGATACTACCTGTTACCGTAAACACGAATCACTCAATGGTATCGCAGGAAGTGGAGCTTCTACGGTAACTTAGAGAGACAGTGCCACCCCCTAGCATCGCATCATTAAACAACCCTAGCCAGATCGTACGGCTCGGGAGATCACGGAATCGAGAGGGGAAAGCTTCTAAAAAATAAAAAGCTCGAGCTTTTCCGGCCGATCTAGCGGGCGATCCAAGCGACCTCCGGCGCAAATCCAGCTCCAATCCCCCCAACCCTAAACCCCCAATAACCACTCGGAGACCCAGACCAAATCAACCGGCCCATCGTCCGCCGCCACCGCCACGAACCGGAGCGCCCCAGCGGTCGATCCGACCACATCGCCGCAGCATACCGCCGCGGAACACGAGAGGGGTCAAAACCACCAACGGACACATCCAAATCGGAGCCCCCGGGGAGGGAGCATGGCGGCGATCCGGCGCGGCGACGGCGTCGATCGGATCAGGGAGGGAGAGAGAGGCATAAACGAAGGAGAGAGAGCCGCACCTTGGAGATGGCGCCGGAGACTCCCCCTCTCCCGCGGCGGTGGTCGGAGCCGGCGGCGTCGGCGGCGGAGAGAGAGGAGAGGAAAGCGGGTGGGGGAAGGAGGGAGCCGAGGAGAAAACGGGAGGAGCACGAAGGAGAGAGGCGTGCGTGTTGGTGGTGGTGGGCTTTTTATTGGGAAGTGGGTAATTGTAATTTTCGAAAAGGGCGAGAGGTTTTTTGTGAACAGTGATTTGGATTGATTTGGAGGGGAAAATCAAAATCAAAGGCAAAAAAAAAAAAATGTTCCGTTCGATCGCGATGGAAAGCCGAAAGCGCTATCCCATACGGTACGGCCCGCGAGTACACGTGTAATTCCATGTGTATCCAACTGTTGGTATTAATGTGATTGTGAAACATTTGGCTTGCTGTTAGTAGTGGAGTAGTAAACAATTTTTATGTGAAAATTGTATGTATATAGAAGTATTTTTAATACTCACCTTAATTAATAAGGAGTAGTAGTATTGTTTTAGACTCGTCCAACCTTATATGGAGTATTTGTATTGAGAGATAGTATGGCCGTATCCGTATGGGAAGGAGACTTTAATCCGTATATACATTTGCACCGCGGGTGACGTGGCAAGGGCCCACTTCCACCGACCTGAGAGGCCATCGGAGAGGGAGCAGAGATGAGGGGATCCCCTGCGGCCAGTTGATACGATTGGATGTCATTTGTGATCATTTACCTGTGCATTGTGTGTACACACCACCAGACCACAAAACGTACCATACGATTCGTGCGAAAACGGTGTATCAGACCGTCAACGGTCAACCGTCGGCGAGTCGAGACGGGTGCAGGAATCAAGCATAGCAGCAAGTATCAGACTTTCAGTATACGTAGGAATACGTGACAGTTGCAGTAAAACGGGTGGAGAAAATTGGTCGTCGGTATAGTAATAAATCAGGGTCGTTTGGCAGGAGAGCCGAAAGGTGGCCGGCCAGAAGAGCCGAACCAGGCATGATGCGGGCGCCGACCACGGGATGACGTGTCGAGCCCAACTCTTTTTTCTGCCCTATTCTTTGGAGCATGCTTTTGGGCAGGCAGCTGTTCTAGCTTTTTTATTTGTAATGCAAATGTTTATTTAGCAAATGAATGGTTCCTCTTTTGACCAAAGGCGATGTTTAAAATAGTGTAAAGTTCTTTTTTGGAACATGATATTTTTCGTTAATCCAGCTTTCACATGAGCTATAAAACCAACTGCTTTTACCCTCAGCTTTTTAAAACTGGATAAAACCATGTTTTGCTGTAGTTTTGATTTGTTTGGTGTTTTTCCTCGCTTAGTTATGTCTCATTGTTATGATCTAATTATGTGATGTTGCTTCAACGGTGCATTCAGTTTACTAATAATTTCTCTATTATAAATTTATTTTACATAAAATTAATATTGCTAGATTTGTATTTATAAGTGCTCTCTTATAATTATATTTTCAATATCACAAATAATATCTTAATAGAGAGATTATAGATCCAACCTCTTATCCTAACAAAACAAACTATGTGTCCATGCCCTATAAAAAGGACTGAGGAGTATGTATTATGAGACTAATCACCCTGATTAGGTGGTTTTAAATATTTGTTGTCATTAACTTTGACTGTAAACTTTTGATCATTCCTCTCATTATGAAAATTAGGTAAATTCAATTGAGAAATTTATCAAAATATGTCATGGCAATCGATAAGAAACTTCAATGGACTCTCTCTGGTATAAAATATTTAATATTTAGAGCGGATGTGGTCAAACTTTTAAAACTCAGACCATCAATAATTTTCATTGTAATTTTTAAGAAAGAAAATTATATTTTAGTTTCCTCCATAAATAATAAACTTCTCTGATTACGCACGTAAAATATATTTTACCAGAGGAAGTATTTTGTTAGATTTTAAATGGATGTCAACTTCTAACGAAATCAATGTGCTACCTTCCTAATTATTAAATTGTTGATCCGCCTCAAAAAAAAATATTAAATTGTTGATTAGTAAAGCTTACTGACATTTTAGTTTACAGTACCAACGGTTTGACGAGTACTAAAATAATGCATGCATGCCTGTAAAGCTTCACTACGAGGAAGGCAGACACCGAAAGGGAAAACAGATGACCCTTTGATTTAGTACAGTACTCCAGTATATAGCTAGCAGCAAAGCTGGAGTGCAAAATCGATCGCATGATCAGCTGTCCAAATGATTGCATAGATCTCAAGCAATTAATGATTGAACAACTACAACCCCTTTTGAACCCCCCATAAAAAGCCAACGGTTCATATATAAATCTAGCCTGGGCACCAAAGAGCTGCAGAGATTAGAGATGGAACAACTTTTTATGACGTTACAAACTGGGTCCAATTAGGGGACCATCCAATCGATTCATCCATCCATTTTTCATCATAGTATCACACACTTTACCGCATAAATTAGTTGTAACAATGCTTGCTAAGCATGTGACTTTGCTCTTAAGCCAATCTTCTCCACATAACCAGGGATTAGTATAATATACTACAACTAGTACTAATGTTGATTAGTGTTGTGCTAGCTGCTCATGGTTAAGCAAAAAGGTTCTGTTCTGACTTGAGTTTTTGACCGGCAAAAGCTGAGTATCGGATTTGGTCAACCAGGGCATGCAGTCGCGTACGTAGGCAAGGGCCGGCCGGTCAAACGAGAGGCAGGAAACATCCGTCGTTCCATTGCTTCCTATCTTAGGCTTTCTGAGTTCACATTTTGCAATCCGTAGTGTATAAAATCTGCGGGTCGATCAATAACTCAGGTTAATTTATCGTTTCTCGATGGCTTATGTTTCCTTGCGACGGAGGGCGCCTCTCTGAGGATATTTTTGTCATTTTACTGTCAATGCCCAAGACACCTTTTACTGAATCATCCGGAAAAAATTAGAATAAAACGTTTTGTACTTCGTAGGACATTAGAGCCAAAGCTTAAGTGACAAAAGCAATGAACGAAACTCTTAACTTACTTCCGTTCAAAAAAAAAACTCTCAACTTACTTTAGATTTTGAGATTAACTACAATTTATAACCCATAGCTTAAATATCCGTATTTAAAATAGGGTAAAGACCAATTTACCCTAAACTATGCAGAAGTCCGATCTTCCGTTCATGTACTAATGCACAACAAACACACTTGACATTTCTAGATTCTTATAACCGATGAATTAGCCCACTGGCCTATATTAGGCCACATTTGAAACAAGTGGTGAGAGTGGATTATTTTGGACACGCAAAATGAGGAAGATCATTAGCACATGATTAATTAAGTATTAACTATTAAAAAATAGAAAAATGGATTCATATGAATTTTTAAAGAAATTTTTATATAAACTTTGTTTGCAAAAAACGCACGGATCATTATTTTGGGAAGCGTGCTAACGAAAAACGAGAAAAAAAATCCTCTGCTATGCTGAATCAAACGAGGCCTTAAGGTGATATTAGTCCTATTGTGTACACAAACAATTTTTCCACGTGACTATCCAATCAACAACATGAGTAAACTCGTTTTTAAAAGAAAAAACCATACCCATCTTTCCTTCCACCTTTCTGTTATTGCCTCGAGCTCATAGGCGACGATGGTAGAAGTGTCGACGGGAGCTGTGTGACATGCAACGATAAAAGTATGTAGATCTCATGGTGGCACGACGGACAATGATAGAAGCTCCGATGAGAAAAGTCTTGGATGTAGGGCCCAACCTCCACAACCCTGCTTCTCAAAGTGAGCTGCCTTCACCTCAAGCTCAACCTCTCTGGGTTGTGGTTGGCGACCACCGTAGGATCTGACAGTGAATGGAGAGTAGGCCAGCAGGTACTTCTACTATGGCCTTCGTCAAGTTTCAAGGTTGTTGTCGTATCTCTGGGCTTCAAGGCTTTTCCATATTCCTGAGCGGGGCTAAGGGATAAAAAAAAGGGAACAAAATTAGGAGAAATGACAATTGTGTGGAACTGACATGTGTGTCAACATGATAAGAATCACTCTTGATAGTTAGGATGAAATTTAAGCTTTATCCTTAACTAAGATCCTATTCTTTCATTTGTGGATGATTATAATCCAGATTGTTCGGAGTAATATAAAAGAAACAGATATATTATTGGAGGAGCAGTTTATTATATATGGACTCTAGATTATTAGCTCATTTAGGCCATCTTTTCTTTTGGCTTGAGATTATTGTAATCTAGATTACTAGGAACAATATGAAAGAAACAAACATATTATTGTAACAACTTATTATAGTCTAAGGTCTATATTACTACAATCTAATAAGCTCATTTAGGAGAGCTTTTTTAATTATTAGGTGGGAAGTTGCTCACCTTGCCATCCACTATCCCTTTAAACTTGCAATTTCAATAGTCAATGATCCAGAAAAAGAACAATCTATAGCTTATTCTTCTATAGCTTATTCTCCTATAACCTATAACAATCTAGCTTATAGTAATATGACTCAATAATCCTAAGTAAAAAAAATGATACCTTATGTGAGCATTTTTTTAATTATTGGATAGAAAACTATCCACCATGCCACCTCACTCCCTCTTTAAACCTGCAAACCTAATAATCAGGCTTTATATAATTTAGAAAACAAATAACTGCCAACTTATTCTAATACAACTTATAGTAATCTGGCTTAATAATATAGATTACAATAATCTCAAACCGAAAGAAATATGACCAAATTTTATGTTTGTACATTGCATCAATCTAATTAGTTTATTTAGCGGAAGAATTTAGGCTGATTAGGATGTTTGGTCTTATACTGTTTGTGGTCTTTTTGTTTGCAAATTATTTTTTTACGCTAAACGGTTTTATGTGAGAGAGAATTTTGGGTGAAAGTGGAGGGAAGGGATGTAAGATACACGAGGAAGGACGATTCTCTCTTTAGGTACTCACTCCATTTCAAATTAGTTGTTGTTTTGGATTTTTTCCTAAGTTAAGCATTGTAATCTTTGACTATTAACTTCTATAAGCTCGTAGAGATTGCCAACATAAGATTTATATTTTTAAATTCATCTCGATAATTACTTTCATATTATGTATTTACATGTGCACGAAATTCTAAAAATTAATGGTAAGATAAACCATCTTGTCTATATTCATAATGTTAAGATAAGCCACATTTGATAATAGGTTTTGTATTTTAAGGCAAACGGAGTCGAGAAATTATTAGGGATGGACTAACCTACGCATCTATCACAGTGACGAATGACAAGCACATGAGTCTAGGAGAAAAGCGGACGGAAAGGAATAAAAGCAATTAAAGTAAGCAAATGAGACGGGCGTGTGCGGACAAAACCCAGAAGTAAGTGCATCGTCAGATCAGATCAAGCAACTCATCCTGCTGTGTGTATGCGATACAGTGGAAAGGATTATCGGCGGCACGCGATTTTCTGACGGGCGGCGGCGTCCTCTCGCGACGACAAGCTCCTCGTGATCCATCAACAACTGCACGTGCAATGCTACGCCCCGTGCGTCATCTCCCAATGCACAAATGTATACCCACTGCCTCCGGATCGACAATCTCAACACAAGTTGTAGATTACAGATTTATAGTACAGTACAGGACTCCGTATTGTCGAGGAACATAAGAAATTTGTCTAAAAAATGTTCGAATATATATTTGAAATTTTAAAGCCCTAGCAGTTATAGAACGGGAGCATGCAACGTCGTCGATTTAGCCGCGAAGGCAACAGCACCTTCGCTGTTTCCGGCACGCAACTGGTCTGTCTCTGTCTGATCGTTGATCAGCTCGGAGAAAAAAAAGGAAAAATAAATAAGAAAGGCAAGGCTTTTCTTTTTATTCAAGGAAGCTAAGCACCAAGCATTGATAGTACTAGAAGACTAGAAGGTACCATCAAAAAAGAAAAAAGAAAAGCCTAGAAGTCTCCGTTCCAAAAAGAAGAAGAATGTATCAAAGAAGAAGAAACAACTATCCATGCCTCGGCAGAAGAAACTTTGGCAAGTTTTAGTTTCCAGGCCAGACCAGCAAAATACTAGATCAGTATTGGAATTCTAGTCATCAGAGCCGGCCCAAATACTTAATCAAATGCAAGAGGCCAAAATTTCACTTTGTGCCAAAGTTGTCAATATTTTAATATTTTAAATCGCTCTGCTGTAAATTGACTGACCATGTGTACCTGAAACCCTGAACCTTTCAATTGGTTTTATTAACAGCAAGCTTCAAAAGCGGCCCAGTAAAGTTTTCAAAATTTTGAAACAAACTGCATTCTTGAGGTCTACTCTAAGCAGGGTTTACCATTTGCGAAAGTCCATCCGATCCCACTATCCCAGCCCTCGGCAATATAATGGTTTTCGTGAAATTCGACAGATTTAAAAGTAACGAAATTCCAAAAAGAGAGATTGTGGTTAGGATTGCATTTGGACTTGTGGATAGACCACAAGGTCCAAGATAGATTACTACACAGTAGCTTCACACAATTGGGCATATTGGGTTGTAGTACTTCACTTCACAAGCCTTTAGGCCCATTACGAGTTTTCCTAATTTCTCTTATTTCCCCATTTGTCTTGGTCAAAAACCACAGGTAAATTCAATGTTTTCTGAAGAAAACTGTATGCCAATAATTTCTACTAAATCAAAGTATTTACAGTTTGTTTTCAAACTTCTACAAAGCTTTCATTTCAATTTTGAATTTGAATAAAATCTATCGAATTCATTTCCTTCTTTCGACCAGCGCTGAAAGTCCGGTGTTCCGCGGCTTTTGACTAGTTTCTATCGAAATTATGCTTCTTTTTACCTGAGCACTGTACACAGTCCCATTTCTACATGAATTGTTTTTATCCTATTTTGCACATGAACAGAGAAAAACCCCCATGCCACACTTGGCCTAAATCCACTAAATCTAGACCTCACATAATGAAGAGAGATGGCCACCTCACCTGCAGTTGCAGGTCCTTTGCACCTAGAGCCAGAGGGACCAAAGAGCCAGGGCGTCCGGCCTGCTTGGCTTGAATCCCCTGGATCGGTCCAAGCTCACCCTGCCATCGTTGCCATCCATCCATGATCTGCCAATTTAAGGTCCCCCATCTTGATGCAACTTCCAAGATAGCAAAAACAAAATGAAACATTCCGAGTACTATAAAAGCTGGAGAAAACTGAGTAAATGCCCCCATTGCAAGCTCATACTGTCAAGTCATGCATGCAGTGTGGAGTAGTGTGACCAGTGTGTTGTACTGTGTACTGCACTATCATATACAGTCATCCTTAACTCTTCATTGGATCACTCTGATCTGATCTTTGAGGTGAGAGCAGGGACCAAGAAACACTGGAACAGCAAGCTTAATTAACCTGCCCAGCTTTTTCCTCCGATGTGAACGAGTGAATCCAAGCTGAAGATTAGTGGTGGGGGTAATGCGGTGACAGTGATGCAGATGCAGGAACTGCATTCAAGGAGGTAATGGTGTGGGGGTGACCCGTACCGTCCGTTTCTCTGATCCATTGGTCGTCGACTCGACTCGTTGTCATCCTTAGCTTTCTTTCCCTTCATGACTCAGCTGGATTTGATCTGTAACTGCAAGTGAGAAAGGCATGCAGCCGGCTTGGGTTTGGGACCAGATGAAATAATGATCAATGCCCTAGTTTTGCATCTTGGATAGCAGTATTATTCCACTGTGTTTGATAATTTCTTAGATGCATTGATGCATCATGACTTTATTTAGATAGACAATTAACACAGCTGACTGCAGTCAACAACAAACTAATCAACCATACTGTATTTGTTTCTGCTGTATACCTAGTTAATATCTGTTAACAGCAATAGATAGTGAGATACATGCCAGGAAGAAACTACTCATGTCAACAAGAGAGTTTCAAGTATAATTTAATCTATAATCACGGGTACCATTTTCTCCAAATCATGTCACTCCCTCATCCATTTCTGACAGCATCAAACGCCAGGATACATAATATGGAGAGTGATTAATTAGCAGATAAATTAGCCCGCTAGCCACAGCATTAGCCATGTCTGTCTCTCTATCTATGTATGACCCCATGTTTGTACAGTATATTCATCTAGTGGCTCCAAAATTGGGCCGTTAGTGCTGTGCACGACAACTGATGGATGGATACACGCCACCCGCCGGCTTCCGGCTAGCCGGTGATGGCTCGACCTTTATCTACTTCACTTCTGCTTTTCAAGTTTTCAGTGCTCATTGCCGTTGCAGGAGAGGGGGGAAAAAATCACATGCAATGCATCCCTTCCTTATCTTCCTGTTAATTTTACATTTTTCTTCCGAGGAATCCCTATGTTTCTTTTTTCTCTTCCATCTGATGCTTCTGCCGCACTTATCTCAATTTTGAAATGTGAAACGATCAGCGCGGCAGTACAAAGATGGGAAAGAATCAACTTTGAAACTGCATCGCAAATATGACCAAGTTGATGAATTATTTTCACCCTTTGTGCGATTCGATCGGCGGCTGCATCAACCAGGTTGGTTGATTGATTAGCGGCGGCTGATTGCAGTTTGCATATACAGACAGATATATACACACAAGCGTCCGGACGGGCGGACATTCGGTTGTTCAGAATACGTACAAACAGCCACCCCTACATACGGGGGGCGGCGGCGTCGACATGGACGCATACGACACGCCACCAAACCAAACCCGATTTGGCTCATTCAATACACTACGCCGATGGCTACAGCTGGACTCGTACGTATTTTCTCTCCTACCATACCAACATACCATGCTCCAAGCTTGAAAGAAATCAAAAAAGAAAAAGAAGAAGAAGAGGGAAGATACTCCATGAATGCAGGTGACGCGTCTCGATCGATCCATCGTAGCAAACAATATATTTTTTTTAGAGAAACAAGATGATCGGAATCACAAACCACACAATTCAGATCTTCAGTTTACCCCAGGTAAGTAATCGTGTTTGGTCTGTTTTGGAACACATGAAATTCTATCTATATTCTGTAGATTGATACGAACTTTGCATCGGCTACATATTGATACTGCTGTGGATCTCTCTTTTTTTTTCTGTGTTTCGAATGGGACGTGTGTGCACGTATGTTCTTGGTATCATGCATTCACAATTAAAGATGAAATCTCTGTTAGATTACGAGAATATGTTGGAACAGTGACAGTGACCTCTTGGCGTGGTAGTATTAGCAAGTAAAGCAGGATAAGCTTTGGGTGATTAGGACATCGCCTCCTAAATAAAGATGGCCGTGTATCTGTGTGGTGGGAAAATGTCACACAGTCACAGCTAGTAGCATAATAGCATTTTCTTGGTGTAGTGCCAGACATGCAAGGTCAGGTCGTTTAGCTAAAAGCTAAACATAATCAAGCTGCCTATAGGCTAGAATGAATGATGGTTCAGAGGAATAAAAGGGGAGGCATGCAGCATCTACCTACAGAGAAAAGGTGAGTGTATATATATTAATCGTCTGTCCACTTGGTGTTACGCTAATATTATTTTGCTCCAAATTAATCAAGTCCTAATCCCCCCGGACTTTGTCAATTGGATCATGTTTAATGTTATCCCAGGTTTGTGACAGGGAGAGAAGGGGTATGTGTGTGTTAGTGTGATGGTGATTTCTTTAGTTGATAGTGAGTATTTTTGTCCACTTGCTTTGCTTTTCTTGTATGGTGCCCTAGCTAGCCCGAATGATTGTAACGCTCATTTCGGCCCTAACCACAACGGCCTGATGGACCGATCTCTGACAGGTCCGACTATACCGAGGATTCCCTGTGCATAGGAGCTGTGCATGCCTTGCTCTAATGAGAGGCCAGCGAAAATAACCTCATAGTTTGCAACTTGTTCTGTCTACCGTGGTATCACTGATTTGTGAATCTACAGATAGTTATTTGTGATGTGTGATGAGACTGATTTATTGCTATCTTTACTTTGTTTCTTGAGTGGAAAAACAATGAGTGGTACAGTTGCAATAGAGGCACGATTTGACAATATCGTGTGCTCGTAATTATTATTATTGGTTTGGAAAACTATCGCTCAATAATTATAGGACATCTAGCATAACCTTTTGTGATTGACAATGAAATATAATAAAACTGAAGGAACAAACAGATACAATACATAGGTTAAGATTTTTTTTTATATCCATAACAACAACATAAAAAGCCCAAAGACGATGGAAATGCCGTGAATTTTCTTCTACAGTGCATTGTACATAAGGGACTACATAATCAATGCCACAGCCGATGCCTGGTTGTCCCGATCAGACAACTAAAACCCACTAAACATTGTGTGATTATTACACCTCCACAGTCCACACACACAAGTAGATGCCAAGCCAAATCACCCTCCTTATCCGCTAAACACCGGTCCCCACCTGGCCGTGACACCCCCAGCACGAATCTTGATGGAGCCGCAGTCGTCCATCTGCTCCTTGTTTACTCCATGGGCCCTATACATGCACACAAGCGTGTATCGGAGAAAGAGAACGCCATTCTGTCATTCTGTATTTCTGTGGTGTGTAATGAATACCTTCTGCTCGTAGCCACAACCGTATAATCCAGCCTATATCTGTCGCGATGCCATACCATGTAGTAGCATCAACCATGATTGGCATAATGGCATTGCCTTTTTTTTGTTTGAGATGATTGATATTGCCACTTGGCTCGTAATAATACCAAGAAACTAATTTATAAAGCACTTAATTACTCTATGAGATATTTTGATTTTCACAATTTGTCCCGAACTACACTAAAAGACTAGCAATAACATTTTTCTATTCAATAGTAGTTTTGTGAAACCAGACGTATGGTAAAATGCCATCAATCATCATGTAAATGTCTTCTTAAAATACGTCAAAAAGAATATGATTGGTGTACGAGAGCTATTTTTAGCCGTTCAGGTGGTAAAATGAATCCAAACAAATAATTTAGGGGTTTAGTACTCTAGCAAAAATAATCAAAAGGAACAAAAATGGGAGATCAGGGGCGAAGCCAGAGAAAGGTTGGAGGGCGCATGGCCTCCCCCATCAACCGGATAACCCCCACCCTCCCCATCTCCTGATCTCCCCCCTAGTCTCTCATCTAGATGAACCACTAGATAGTGCGTGCATGTATGATCTCAGAATATATTTCAACATAAATTTCTCCAACCCATTAGCAATCAATGATCCATCTTTTCTTTTAGAACATCATTATGTTTATAAACTAGGGTATAATTCACTATCGTATAATACTTCGAACATGAATTGAACCTAATATGATTTATTTACGTTATAATTTAGCTCTCCGCTTCCATTTCAAATGTCTCCACTTTAATTTTAAATTTATAAAATATCAGTTAATACTTATCTATACTCCTATAAAAGATAGCAATGGTGGTGGCAGTGAATCTGCCATCACCATTCACTCACTGTCATGTGGACCCTTCTTGTCAGTAGAGGTACCCCTCCATGACTCAACTTTTCCTACCGTGTCCTGTCTATATTTGGCCCTACTGTCTTCACTCCAGTGTACTATATAACCTCTAATTTCAGCTTAGTTATCTTTTAACTATATTGAGTCGAATTTAAACAATTTGGTGTTTGTATCAAATATGAACTTTAATACATCATTAATAGAACAATCCGTTGCAACGCACGGACATTCTGCCATTAAGATATATAGTTTGATTATGCACTTTTTTTATTAATTATTTGCCTATTCATTTAGACTTTTTAGCTCTGATCATGTTACCATTGTTGGCAATCTGTCACTCAGTCAATACTCATAGTCGTAGGCTAAACTGAAACAAATAAATATATTTAATATAGCTGTCAGCGTATCTTTTATATTAACATATGTATTTTTCACATTCATGATATATTACCTATAAAAGCATTAAAATTTGCATATATTTTTATGCTATTACTGTCACTTATTACCCCCCAAGATCCTAGCTTGGGATTTTCCTATGATGCATCTTTTTATGTAACATAGTACAGACACCCACACCTATGATGCACACGCCCCTACCCATATGATGCACCAAATGTTCTTGTATATAACAGCCAGAAAACCCATTTATATGTACATGCATATGGTAATTATACTTTGTGTTCTTTTTGTATTATTATATACTTGTATGCTTCCATAGCCCAAAGGAAACATTTTAAACCCCAAAAAAAAATCCTAGTACAAACAATTACATTTCCTTGCTGGTAAAAAGCAACAACAGTTCCAAACATTTATTTAGGGACTAGAATGGGAAAATAACTATAGATAACTATGTATTTAGCTTCCTTAATATGCAAATATTTTGAGATATACACCCATCGAGATTATAATGAGCGGAGAAAGTACGTTTCTATCCTATTTAGTTATACATCAATCAACCCACCGTTAAACAGATTTTGTGCATAATTAATGTGCCTAAAGTTCAGTATATTGCAACTCTAAAGCTACTAGCTAAAAAAACTTGATAATTACACATAAAATTCAGAATGAAAACCATTTCCATCATCTTCAAAAAAATTCCACATAATTCAGAATGAAAACCGTTTAAAGTAGTCTAAGTTAGAGTACAAACAAGCTAGCTGGCTAAAGGCTCCAGCTTACTCAAAATTTACATGAAAGCTACATCAAATGAATAAACTACATATAAAGAGGAGTTGACAAACATATAGATAAACCTAACTATATTTATGCATAACTGCTGTATCATTAATATTATTACAAGTAGGTCGGTGGGATACATAATTCTGTTATCACGCCTCCAAAAGTCCAACTCAAAACAAAACCAGAAAACTACCAGAATTATACCAGCAAAGAGTATTTCTCTTCACCAGTAAAGTACACTCATAATAACTCACAAAATCCAAGCAAACAAAGAGGAAAACTTTTGTAGAGGAAAAAAAAACATAAAACCTCCCCAAGAAAGACCAAAACAAGAGTGCGTGACCATAGCTGGCGACCAGCAAAGAGAGCTAAGAAAAAAGAAAAAGAAAAGCTCACAGCAAACAATATTGCACAGTACACATATATAAATGCACCCCACTTATTGCTCCCCTCTCTTCTCCGCGTTTTCTTCTCTTTCTTCTCTTCCCCTTTCCTCCTTTACTGCTTGCTTGGCTGCCACTCACTCTGTAGGTAGGTGTTCGTCCGTGTCCCCTTCCCCCAATCGAAGCAGCGCGAGGCGGCGGAATCGGCCGGAGAAGCAGCAGCGAGAGAGAATGGGCGACCGGGCGTACGCGCCGGCCTCCAAGCCGGTCCCCGTGGCGGCGCCGCGGGCGGCGAACGGCGTGGCGAACGGTGGCGGCGTTGGGGGAGGCGGCGGCGCGGCGAGGCCGCCGCCGATGGTGCCCGGGCGCGTGCCGCCGCCGCCGATGTACCGGCCGAAGCCGATGCAGGCGCCGGCGAGGCGGAGGCGGAGCCGGCGCGGATGGTGCTGCGCGTGCTGCCTGTGGATGACGCTGGTGCTCGTCGGGTTGGTCTTCCTCGGCGCCATCGCGGCGGGGGTGTTCTACGTGGTGTACCACCCGCAGCTGCCCACGTTCGCCGTCACGTCGCTGCGGATCGCGGCGCTGAACGTGTCCGACTCCGACGCGGTCACGTCCCGGATCGAGTTCACCGTCACGGCGCGGAACCCCAACGACAAGATCGCCTTCGCCTACGGCGACATCGCGGCGGGGTTCGCCGCGGACGGCGGCGCGGACGTCGGCGACGGCGTGGTCCCGGGGTTCCTCCACCCGGCAGGGAACACCACCGTCATCAAGGGCGTCGCCTCCGTCTCAGCCGCCACCGTCGACCCTGTCGTGGCGAGCAGCCTCAGATCCAAAAAATCGCACGCCATGTCCGTGGAGATGGATTCCAAGGTGGGGTTCCAGATCGGGCGGTTCAAGTCCAAGCGCATCAACGTCCGCGTCCTCTGCGCCGGATTCACAGCCGGCCTCGCCAAGGCCACGCCGCCAATCGTCGTTGCCGCCGCGCCGTCGCCGATGCGGTCCTCAATCAAGGCGTCGTCGTCTTCCTCGAGCAGCAGCGGCGCGACGACGACGGACGCGAAGTGTAAGCTCCGGGTCAAGATCTGGATTTGGACATTTTGACGGATTTGACGGTAGAGAAGACTTCCTTCTTTTTTTTTTCTCTCTCGTTTCAACTTTTTTTTGCTCACAGTGTATGTGGATTTATTGGAGTATAGTTTATATGATTTTATTTTTACATTTTCTCTCAGCCCATCATCTGCTGCTTCATTTTTCTCTCCCAATTCATTTCCTCCCCTATAATTTCCTCCTCAAATTCCCCAATTGCACCTACTACTAGATTCAATGATTTATGATACAGCAGCAACAGTAATACCTTCATAGGACTAGTACCTTCAGGTACCAGACTAGTCCATAATTACTGTTATTAAAACCACAATCAATTCTCTCCTCAAGAACTACACTAATTCAACCAAAAAAGACTTGCAGTGTTAAGCAAGGAGTGAGTGTGATAAACAGAAGCGGCAATTATCTCTCATTTTTTTGCTGTTTTTATGGCGCAATTAACCCCCGCGCGCGTGTCGGTGGCGTCACTCATCACGGAGTCGGGTTTTTTCCCCTTTCCTTTTTTTCTCTCCGCCTCCAGGCTTCCAGCTAATACCGGACTGGAGTACTAATCGTAAGCTGGGAACAGGTGTACCTTAGCTGGCAGCTGACGTCGGGGGGCCACCTAGGTGCGGGCCCACCTGTAAGCAGCTGTGGCTGGTACAGGGATAGGAAGAAAAGGGAGTAGTAGTAGGGTGCGGGAAGCGCGTGGGCAGGGGGAGGACGTGTGTCGGGAGATGAGAGAATGGGACGTCACTCACTCTCACTCACTCGGAGGAGAGAGAAAGAGAGGAGTGATGATGAGTGAGAGTGAGTGTTTGTGTAATTGTGTGTGTGAGCTGCTAGTGGCCGTAGCGGTGGTGGTGCTAGTACAATTGTGGAGTGGAGTAACTTGAGATGATTAGATTACTCTTGAGATTAGATTTGGGTGGATAGATGGATAGATGGGGGAATTTAATGGGGGTACTGGGTGGGGGTGGGGGATTGGATTGGGGTGGTGCTATTTGCTAAGCCCACATGGACATATGGACCAAATGTAACGGTCATGTAATATAAATAAAGCTTGTTATATTGAACAAGTACTCCCACTAGACTGCAGGAGCAGGATGAGAAGAAGCTCGCTCTAAACCGTTTCCGTGGGAGTTTATATTGTGTGTTCGTCGGATTTTCTTGTTTTCTGTCCAGATTGATCGATTCGCTTCTCGTGAATTACAATGTTTCGAGCTTGATCCATGTATTGATAATGATCTGTCTGTGAGAAGGTTGAGTAGTTTACAAGCTCCTCATATCAGTCTGTTCTGGAGTTTCTCCCACAGTTTCTTTTATGTTCTCTTTCTCCTCCATCTGCATTCTGGCACGCTAAGCAATATACTACACATGTGCAATGTGACTGCTTTGCTTGCTTGCTTGAATGCTTGCTAGTTGCTATAGTACAGTACTATAGAGCAATGCAACTTGCAGCATCAGCAAGTGGTATGTACTGTGGCATGGTAATAGGCTCGGCTTGGTACTCGTAGCAGCGCCGCATCTCACCTGCGCCAACGGGCAGCGAAGCGTCGAGAAAGAGAGAGGAGGTTGACAGGTGGGCCCGGGTGCAGTTTTCCTCTGTACTGTGTCTCGCGACGGTGATGAACTGAAAACTCGCAGCGTACACCCTCCAGGCGCGACACGTATCGGCCTCCAATCCTGGTGCCCTCATGGCACATGGGGGTGTTTATGATGCAATCTCATGATTTCTTTTTCTTTATAGAGATATAACTTTATGAAATTTTTTGTTTATTATGCTTCATTATTAATTTACATAGTTTTGCTAAATAAATCTAAATCGAAGAAATATTTTAATCAATGATTATATTGATTTCTATACCCTAATTAATTATAGTAGAAATGTGAAGAGTATCTCATACAGACGATTCAAATTATTTCTACTGATAGTATAATATTGACAGTGGAGATCGCTGGAGAAGCATAATTCTTCACAAGAAATAAGTATTTTACATCCATAGTAAACTCAACTTTGAGAGCAAAAAAAAGTATTACACTTGCCATTTGTAATATTTTGGCCTTTAAAGGTGGGCAATGAGCCTTTTTTATTTTTGCATTTGCTCTTCTAAAAATTATTGCTAGCAATAAGCAATTTTTGGCACGGCAATGTACCTTACAACAGTAATATATGATCAAGAATAGTGGCATTTTTTTCCCTTCTGATAGCCCTCGTTTGTGCCTTGGAGTAAATGGAACTATAACCATGCTTCGAAAAGGACTAGAGAGAAATGGGAAGATAAGGACCTATTTTTGACAAGAACAAGCCAGTTTTATCTCATAAGGAATGTTTCGTTTGTTTCGACGAGCAGAAGGAATGATGATGTCTTAATTTATTTTTGCAATTGGAGCTACACAAGTGTGAATGTGTGATGATCTGTAGCTTAGGGACAAAAAGACCGAGAATTTTCTAGTAGGGAAATGAAAAAAAGTAAGTTATCTCCATTACAATATTTATTTTGTAATACTCTCTCTTGTCATGAATGCGCGCTCATCAATCAATCTATAAATTCGTCGGAAAAAAAAAGCCGGAGATAAAATTGAAACTAACGCCTACAAAACTTCCCTTTAACCACGGATTAGTTTTGCTCTTGCTCATTTAAAAAAAAAACTTGCAACTATAATTAGCTTACACAGGTGTGCTTGCCATCGAAAATAAATGAAGTTGAAGAATTTATCGTTGGGTTCCCGTCCCTGTGATTGTGTGTTGAAAGGGACAAACTCACTTGTTCATATTCCTGTGTTGATATCCTCAGTTGAAAGGTATTCTGGCAATATGGAAGTCAGGAAGGGTCCTTAATATTAAGTATGTTATATAAGTATTTCTTATGGATCCAATCTAAGGCCCCTTTTGATTTGAAGGTTTTTTTATAGATTTTTTCTTCTAAACTAGCCTTTAAAACAAAGGATTGAACCCTATCAAATCCTATAAAATTCTTACGAAATGAGTTGTCACAAGCAAGTTTTGGAGGAATTTTAACATGAGGTGCAACCTCATGGAAAAAATCATTTGAGTCTTTCTATCACATCAAATTCTTGTGTTTTTCTGTGGTTATTTCTGTATTATTTCTGTGTTTTGCAATTATATATTCTACATCTGTAATCCTATAAAAATCATGTGTTTTCCCGTTCTCTGTTTTCGCAACCCTGCAATTGAAAGGAACCCTAAGCATCTACATGAATAATTTATACCAACACTGGAAGAGAACTAGGGCCAGTATGTAGTAGTATTATACTACTACCTCCGTTTCAGATTGTAAGGCATCCTACCTCTACCTTACCTCTCTAGTAGGACTCTTCACAATCTACTGGATTAATTAGTCATCGAAGCCCTCGCGGCCTCACTTGACAGACGCCATCCGGAGTTAAAACTTGGAAGAGTCATGTGGAATGGCTAAACTAATCAAGCTGAGCCCTCCCCTCATTGCTCCCTATTAACATGTACGTTGTGCACATGTTGACACAATCACACAAGTTAATTAACATCAGACAATTGTTACCGTCATCCAGGGGTGGATCAAGCAATTCTTTTCTTACCGTGGTTTGTGTGCTGACGTCACACCACCGTTCTGTTCTCTCACTGAGGACACGTGTGCGGTCCACGCCATGTACTGGGACGAGGAAAGTATTCCGTTTGTTTCCAAAGCTTTTTGCGCGCGCTATATGTTCATAATCCCTCCAACTTTATTGCCTTGTTTAATAAATTTTAAGATTTTATAAGAAATAATAATGATGCCACTCATTAAAACTATTATATACGTCTCAAAATATAGCTAACTTGGATCGGATGTGACATTTACTAGTCCAACGTATTTGAACATGACCTCAGTCTAGGAGTAGGAAATGTTTCATCTGTCCTAAGGTAGCTATATTTTGATACGGAGAGAGTATACTATATGATCCAAGAAATATGAATGAGAAATTTTTGAACTGAAATTGATTGGCGTGACAAAAAGCAATTCAAAACTACATCTATCGTAGAACAAATTTAAATACCACCACACCATCTATTTTGAGATGAATGTATTATGTTTTAAAAAGTAAACTTAGAAAAAATGTGAATATTTTTACACTGTTTAATACAGTGTAAGAGTTCATATTAGATAACTACGGGTTTGTTCGGACCACAGGATAGGAAAAACATAGAATAACAAAATGACATAAAAAGTATAGGGATGAATGGGTAAAAACACATGATTGAAATATGAATATATAAAGGTTAAGATCATTCGGATTGCACGATGGAAATACAAAGGTTCAGTAATTGTCACTCTTGCAAATGAGTTTGGCTGATGTACTCAATTTGCCTCACATTGCCATACCTCAAGTTAGACATATTTGACCAACTTAGTTATGGTTTTCTTTGGTTTGATAGCCACACTTATGACAAGATTCCTTCTCCAATACATAGGCCCCACATGTCAATGAAAGACAAAAAGTGTGGCATGGTTGTCTCATGCTAGCTAAATTGTGGCTTCAAATTTGCTAGCCACACTTGTGTCAAGTTGGCTAAAAGATTGTGTTAAACTTAAGCAAAGTGTGTAATTCAACCAAACATGCCAGAAAAAGAGGGAGATTTGGGTGAATGCTTTCATTTTTCCTAAAGGAAAATTTCCCCCTAGTTTTCCTATGGCCATTTTTTTTATCCGAATGAAACGATAGAAACAAAATCTTATAAAATAGTATCCCTCCATATTCCCTTGAAAAATTCTTGGAAACAAATAGGCCCAACCCCTACCATGCGCTTTGTTTTTATTATCGATAATATGATTGCTAATGTAGTTATGAATTTGAGCAAACACAACCAACTACTATGGAAGTGTTTTCAAGTCCATGAACTTTTTAATTCATCAAGTGTATAATTAGTTGAGTTACAACCGCATATAAACCGTAGAAATATGAATAAAGAAAAAATATGTGTAAAACTTGTATATCTATATTGTTGGTTTAAAAGCTAATACTACAAACAAATGACCATAATAAAACCTCCAAATTCAACTGTTTAATTAATTTTTAAAATTCAAACTTTGGATGCAACTTATTATCCAAGCAGTTAACAACGAGAGTCCATATCTTTTTGAACTTTCTGCAGAAAGAGTAGCACTCCATTTGGACCATTTGCAAATACTCGAGAGTATCACTCCGCTCTAGTGTATACTGTAAAAAGAAGGAGAAGAAAAAAAAGGCACATGCCATATGCTGCATACAAAGTTGAAAAGAGGATGGGGAATATTTGCAAAGCTAAATCAGAGCTATCCCTCCAATCTAGTGTAATGATTTGTCTTAAGTCCCACTTCTCCCGGTTCCCAAGTAAAGGAAGGGCGGAGCATATGCCTAGAGCGCGAGAGAAAAATTAAAAGTGCCCATATTAAAATTACAAGTAATAATCTCTTAGAGATGAAGAAGAGTCAACGATATTATGAATCCAATTCTCACAACATTTTCTCAACTTTATTTATCTCCATGATTAGAGGATCAACACTCGAACATAAGAAATATGGAATCATGTAGTATAGTGGTCTGTAAAAAATTGGAACAAAAGA
Source organism: Leersia perrieri (assembly GCA_000325765.3). Lineage (NCBI taxonomy): Eukaryota > Viridiplantae > Streptophyta > Magnoliopsida > Poales > Poaceae > Leersia > Leersia perrieri. The sequence continues at coordinate 15,506,080 of CM002476.1, read as the reverse complement.
AGACAAAATTAAGGCACACAATATATTGCATACGCGATGGGGATAAAACCATCCAGAAGATGTTAACTGATGTCCATACGGAATGTGAACTGATGAACTTTTGTGACTTGAATTTTGTTCAGACTGAAACTTCTTCCATAACTAAATCCATTAATTTTCATGTCAACTATTTGTGGCTAGTTTTCTACCGACAAAATTCTCAACATTTGATCTCGATTCCCAAATACTTCCTCCGTGTTTTTTTATTTAACGTTGGTTAACTCAAATTTAGGCTAACTAACATCAGTGAGTAATACAGTAGTAGTAAAACATTATAGAGTGTATGCTAAAGAAACAACCCAACTACTACTCCTACCGTCCTACAACCAGGGTTCGTCTTCCCATCGGCGGTCCCCTGGTCGCCCCAGCGGTAGCGCGGTTTGTAACCGCGGCTTATCATTTAAATTTTAAAAATTTGAATTCAAACTGCGGTATGATCGAGGGAACCGCGTGGTAAGCAGCGGTTACCGCGGTAAGACGATTTTTCGATGCAAAAAGAAGGAAAAAATTAAAAAAATAAAACACATGGTAGGGACAAATTAGGGTTTTCTTGTGGACCCGTGGGCTAAAATCTTTTTTCCTTTCCTACTTTGTGAATAATCCGGTCTATATTGGCCCATATAGATGGTTTTTTCTTTTTTCCCGAATTTAAAACGTTTACATACAAAAACTTGTAGCAAACTTCATCAATTTGTACAATTTTTTTCTCCATTATTGTCTATAAATCATATACTATTTATAAGTTTTTTTTTGAAATTTTTTTAATATTTTTTTAAAAAATTTGAATTCGACGAAAGACACGGTTACCACCGCTAAGTGAAACCCTGCCTACGACAACGACAAGCTAGCTTGAGTTGAAGTGCTGAAGTACCCACGTGCCTGCTCTCTAGCTCTACGTATGCACGAATGCCTCCTGGACCTTTGCATTGCAGAGGATAAGATAGGCTGACGCGATCCAACACAGCTCAAGGCTCGCGGTATGGCCTTGCTGCTGCTCTCTGCCCATCTTCGGTGCGACCGTGCGCTCAGTGTGACGTGACGCACAGAAATTTGCACAGCTCGCGTAGGCGCGTAGCGAGCGAGAGAGAGTAATCCCCACGGGCCGGCACGCCGCCGTGTCAGTCCGACTCACACCGCACCGGACCGGACCATGGCTCGTGTTCGGGTTCGGTCAGACCGGAAGGCAAGACCAGGTCGCACATTTCGCTGGCTGCACCCGTCCAAATCTTCCCGACACGCAGGAGATTTTGCCCGCCCGCGAAAGCAGAGGCCGCAACGCTTCCTTCCTTATCCCTCTCCCTCTCTGCCTCTCTCTGCAGCCATGGCGGCGAGGGCGACGACGGCGGCGGCGTCCCTCCTGATCGCGAGGGCAGCGGCGGCGGCGGGTCCCGCGATGCGCCTACGCGGCGGTAGAAGTAGGGGAGGCGCCCGCCTTGTCCTCGCCTGCTCGGCATCCTCCTCCTCGTCCTCGCCGCCTGGGGAAGGAGGAGGGTTCAGTGGGAGGGTGGGCTTCCTGGGGCTCGGGATCATGGGCGCACCCATGGCCTCCAATCTCATCAAGGCCGGGTAACTCCATGTCTCGATCGGTCGATCCACCTCCTTACATCTCTAAAACTGCTAATTTCACTCTTCTCTTGTTGCTTTTTTCTGCTGTTGTGAAATTTGTCTTCACCACACATGCGAGTGCGGTTTTCGCTGTGGTCATAGCTTCTTCTTCTTCTGCTGCTACAGTTGTGTTTTGTTTGTCTCCTCTTGCTGCAGGTGCGATGTCACGGTGTGGAACAGGACCAAGAGCAAGTGCGACCCTCTCCTCACCCTCGGTGCCAAGTATGCCACCCCTTCCTTTGTGTTGCATTTCCCCCCCTATGATCGATCAATCATCTAGCTACCAAGCTTCTTAAATGGGTGAGGCAATAGCGTGCACACCGTCATCTGAAATTTTAAACTGGACACTGCAATGCAATGCAGCTCTGAATGATGATAGGTTGCAGTGGAGATTGTTCATAATTTGAGTTCCACATTTATGCGTCTTTACTTTCTTTTGGACGAGATGCTTTATTCATGAAATTTCCACTCAAAAGTGCTCCACTTGAAGAGCACAGTAGCTTTACAGCTACGTGAAATTTGCTGTCATTGGTGGAATGGTGGTAGATAGCTTCACGCTGTTCATACTCTGACCCAGACAGAGGGACAGAGAGAAAAGGAAAAAAAAAAGGACAGCATTTTGTTTGACAAAAGATATGTTCAGCACTTTGCTTGATACAAAGAGGATGCCTTCCTACAGGTATGAGTCTTCACCGGCCGATGTTGCTTCGGCTTGCGATGTGACCTTCGCGATGCTTGCTGATCCCGAGAGTGCGGTATATGCTTCGTTTCAGAAATTCTTCAGACTGCAGACACTATTTTCTGTTCATGGAAAGCTCACATGGCAGATCTAATCATTCATATAACGGTTTTGCATGTCCACAGGTTGAGGTTGCATGCGGGGCCAATGGAGCTGCACAAGGGATGGCCCCAGGGAAAGGGTAACCTTGCTCTGAGAAAGCATCACAAAGCCTGGTTCATCAGCATGTGCTGGCCTAGATTGCATTATCTTCTTATATTGCATTGTCTGTCACAGGTATGTGGATGTGTCGACGGTTGACGCTGCTACATCCAAGTTGATTGGCAAGAGCATTACAAGTACCGGGGCATCTTTCCTTGAGGTAGTTTCTGGTCCCTGCCATTGATTGTACCCTTCTTTGTCATGTGTTCAACTGTTGATCACTTGATTGTGTTGTCTCGACGTGTTGCTAGTAATGCGATTTCAACTCTTGTACTGTTTGCCCAATGCTAACTCGATTCCTTTTCAGTAGGCTCCAGTTTCAGGCTCAAAAAAGCCAGCAGAAGATGGGCTGCTCATCTTTCTTACAGCAGGTAAACTTACCACCTCCACTCTTGGTAATAATGAGACTTAAAATGCAGCTTATGTTCCTTATCGTTTTACCTGAAATTGTCCATATGTTTTTATAAGGTGATGAGTCCTTGTATAATAGAGTGGCACTCCTACTTGATGTTATGGGCAAGGTTTCTCTCATCTACTATCAGTTCTTCATTTAGCCTCTGATATTGAACCATGAAATGCACTTACTCTGTCCTTACTCTGAAACCAGTCAAGATTTTTTCTGGGTGACGTTGGCAATGGTGCAGCCATGAAGCTCGTGGTTAATATGGTGATGGGGAGGTACCGAAGAAGTCCTTTACATCCAGTTTTCTAGCGACCTTACTCCTGTAGTCTGGATATTAATGAATTCTGATCTTCTTGTCTTGGCAAAATACTGCAGCATGATGGTTTCATTTTCAGAAGGACTGCTCCTGAGTGAAAAAGTCGGCTTAGACCCCAATACTCTTGTTGAGGTTAGTTCTTCTTACAGTGCTCATACAATGATGGTTCTTCTTGCAGTGGTTAATACCCAAGGAGAATGAATCTGATATAGGATACATATCATACAATGGTCTTTTACAGGTTATTTCACAAGGTGCTATCAGTGCTCCCATGTTCTCACTCAAGGGCCCTTCCATGGTTAAAGCTGCTTACCCTACTGCTTTTCCTCTGAAGCATCAGCAGAAGGTAGCCCCTACTTGCATGTTAATATTGCCAGCAACCAGCAACAATTGGATCTCATCTGACTCTGGCACTGCAAAAACTGGATTTTATGACAGGATCTGAGGCTTGCATTGGCCCTGGCAGAATCGGTGTCCCAGTCTATTCCTACAGTTGCCGCTGCAAACGAGCTGTACAAAGTTGCAAAATCGCTTGGGCTAGCAGACCAGGATTTCTCTGCTGTAATCGAGGCGCTGAAGGCGAAGGAGCAGAACGAATAACTTCATCACAGCCATAGGAATTTTTTGTTCCGCGCCATTGATGTAGCATTGTCTTCAATTTTATTCAGCTTATTATTAAGTGGAGCCATGGCAATTTTCTCAATTTTGTAACAGGAAGTGATGCTTGTTTTCCAGACTGAATGATAACTTGATTGATGAATGATGACAGAAGACCTGAAATTCACAAATACAGTATATCTGATCCCAACATTACTGTTGGTCATTTCATGCCAATTCCGCAAAGATACAGAAAACATTTTTTTTGTCAACTTGCAGAACATACAGTACAACAAGGGAGCACCACAGGGCCAAAGAAATGGACTCTGCAGCTACTCACATGCGTACCATACAACATGAGTACAACATTTCAGACAAATACAACAGCTTTTCTGTTAGCTATAACCATCCAACGTATAAGGCAGGCAGAACAGTGGCAATTATTAGGGTGTAAACAACAATTCTTCCGTGTGTGGCCATGTGGTACAAAATTCACATTCAGGCACAGTCTAAATGTGCCTGCTACAATGAACACTTTCTCTGTGTTTTCTTACCACACACTTGAACAGGAAATGAACAACAGATTACACAATCAATATGTTCTATTGATGACTGCAGCAGCATTAGCATACGCTTTACGATCCTCAAGAGCTGTCAATATATCTAACAACATGTGGTAACTGCTAAGATCCGATACCAGCAATTTCGCCCTTGGCTTTCGCTGCAGCTTGCTGTGCTGCGGCAGCAGCAGCCGCCGCTGCCGCCGCAGCTGATGCAGCTGGAGATGGTGCGGCTGGTGTCTTTTGTGGAGCTTCAATAGCATGCTCCTGCTGCTGTTTATTGTTTACCTGGGCCAATATATTCTTTATTTGGGCTCCAGAGAGAGTCTCATGCTCAAGAAGTGCATTGGCTAGAGCATGGAGTTCCTTATTGTGTTTGACGAGAATAGTCTTTGCATTGTTGTATGCATTCTGCACTAAATTCTTCACCTCCTTCTCAATCAGGAGTCTTGTTTCTGTGCTCATGCTCTTTCCATCATCCTCATAATTGTAAGAAACAAAGCCAACCTCCTTGCTCATACCAAATTTTGTAACCATTGCTCTTGCCACTTTAGTTGCTTGCTGAAAATCAGATGAAGCACCAGATGTCACCTCGCCATCCCCAAAAATAAGCTCCTCTGCCACCCGCCCTCCCATGCACACATCCAGCCTTGCCAGCATCTGTTTCCGTGACACGCTTGTCTCATCTTTATCAGGGAGTTGGGCCACCATCCCAAGGGCCATTCCCCTGGGTACTATGGTAGCTTTGTGAACAGGGTGAGCACCTTCGGTGTGGATGGCAACAAGGGCATGCCCTCCCTCATGGTAAGCCGTCAATTTCCTGGATTCATCGGAAATTACTGCTGACTTGCGCTCACTGCCCATCATGATCCGGTCCTTGGCATACTCCAAATCATTCATTGTAACAGCTTTTGCCCCGTCCATGGCAGCCTTAAGAGCAGCCACATTTACCAAGTTAGCAAGGTCTGCACCTGAGAATCCAGGTGTTCCCCTTGCAATGATCATCAAATCCACATCATCACTCTTTAAGACCTGCAATCATGTGTATAAGGATAAGACATTGCAATTTAATGTGGACACACATGACACAAAGTTGTCAGGAATTACCTTCGACATATGGACCTCTAGGATTTGACGCCGACCTTCAACATCTGGATTTGGAACAACAATATGGCGGTCAAACCGCCCTGGTCTCACTAGTGCTTTATCTAGGGACTCAGGAAAGTTGGTTGCGGCAATGACAATTATTCCCTCATTCTGCTTAAAGCCATCCAGCTCAACAAGCAACTGGTTCAAGGTCATCTTCATATACTGTTGATCCTTTGGATTTCTACTCCCACCAATTGCATCAATTTCATCCATGAATATGATACAGGGAGATCGTTTTTTAGCTGCAGCAAAAAGGTCCCTGACTCTTCTAGCTCCTACACCTACAAACATCTCCTCAAACTCACTACCACTGCATGAGAAGAAAGGAACACCAGCTTCCCCAGCAATAGCTCTCGCTAACATGGTCTTCCCAGTACCAGGAGGGCCAACCAGTAAGACACCTTTAGGCAGTTTTCCACCAAGACGTGTAAAACGCTGAAAACAAAGAAGCAGTTTGTCATTTGTGAGATGCCATATAGCATAGACTTGTTTTTTTTTTTTTTTATGTCCGCGTCATAACTGGACATTTTCTGCACAGATACCTTAATTGTAAGAATTAGCTAAACAACTTAGAATTAAGAGAAAAATTGAAAAGGTGCGTCTACGGAGTACTTCGTAATGTCAAATAAAGTAATCACAGCCATATAATAGGACAAACAAGCTAAAGACTAAACACTGTCAACAAAATCAAGCAAAGGTTTGCATCAAGCTGGATACTTTGATCAACTGAGTTAGTTCATCAGCACCTCAAGATTAAGTAAAATGAATAAATTGAGAAATATATATATTGCATAACAGATTACATTATATTACGACAAATATAATCTTGAACTTGAACCCTCTGAAATATTAATGTTTATCACAAAAAAAACTGTAATTGGTCAAACCACTATTAAATGGGGAGAATAGACCTCTAAGAAACATGTTCAACTTGACACACCTCCACATCCAAACAGCCAGACTCTAATATCACTTTTTCATCAATGAAGGTAGTGAACTATTTCCTCAAGTTCAGATTTGGGATCTCGAAGGTTGCTCAAAAACCTTTACCTTGGGATCTCGAAGGTAGTGAACTATTTCCTCAAGTTCAGATTTGGCTTCATCGACACCCTTTACATCACTGAATCTCGTATTAGACTCCATGCTTGGTTGAACCTCCTCGTTAAGACCAAGGCCTACCACATATTTTATCAATCAGAACTACATGGAATAAGTCCAAAAAACAACTAGCAAATTAGTCATTCAGATTTTCCAGAAAGGCAAACCTTTGCTAATTCCTCTATCCTCAATAAGAGCACCAATACCCGAAATCAAGAGGAATGTTAGTGCAATACTTCGAAAGGTACGCCAAAGCTGCTCCTTAAATTGGCCTGTCTCTGCTGTAACCATGTGAATGGGTGCATTTGCAGTGCCAAGAATTCCATCTTTTGTCGCTTGACCAGCACTTTTAAATGCTGATGAAACACTACCAAGGCTTTCTTCCTCCCTTGCTGATGAAGCAGCAATACCTGTAGGACGATGTGGGATGTAGTTGGGGACCAAGTTAATCAAAGACTGACCATTATTGATTGAAGGACTGAAAGTAGTTTAGTCAACAGCGGATAAGGACGGCACTATACAGCAGATATATTTCTCAACCTAAACTCAAGAAGATAAAACTGCCAAATCAAAAGACCTTGTGAACCAGGTATAGGTACATCAAGATTATGATGTATTCCATGTTGCAAAAACCAATAACCGAAAATCATGATAGTCACAAGTCATGAGAAGCTACAAAATGAAGTAATCGGAACTAGAATACAGGATAATCGGTTTTCCATGGCAAATTCTATATGCAACATTAGGGCATCTATGATTTTTTAAACTGCTGCAGTATGTAGTAATTTCCTCTTAAGATTTGAATTATGGTACCCACAGTCTGAGTCCGCAGGATATGAAGACATACAAATTAGACTAAGCATAATTACATCAGGAGATGAAGGCTTCAAAGTAACATCTATGTTGCAATTTCCTAGTATGACTTATTGACAAGTTGAAAAATCATATTAATGTTAACTTGCATGCACAAACTACTTGTTAGATAGCAGTATGACAAATGTAATAATTACATTACAATGACACCACCATGGAAGATTGGAAATGTTTGGTTAGCTGATGAAACACTCTCCAGTCTTCAAATAAGGAAAAAAATACTAGTAGAATGACCCACACAAAAGCAGCAGAAAAACCCAAAAGTAGATAAGGTTTTGGCTGATATCGGTACCTCTCTGCAATGTTTTAAGCAAGGTGCTTTCCTCCAGCCTATCAACCCTGACAAGAGCTTTTACATACTCAGCAAGTGCTGAAGGATTGGAATGCAATGAAGGCTGGCTTTCAAATATCTGTATGACGCGTTCTGGATCACTTTTATATATTTCTTTTAGCAGAGAGGCTTCACTTGGTGAGTCCATCTGCCGCATCCTGCGTGCAAAGCTACCAACATAGCTTGACTGATACCTCTCATGCAAGTTTCTAAGTGCTCCACCTGCATTATGCACCCCAAAACCACAACTCAATAAAGTGCAAACAAGTTCATCGCAACAGGAGGGGAATGTAAACAAATAGTGCTGCTTATAAGAACGCAACCTAACAGAACTATGAGCCATCACAGACAGCTTTGCTAAAGGAAAAAAGACCAACACACAAAGAATGGTATATGTTTAATATGTGGAGGGCCAAATATCTAAATTGAGACAGAGTCTCGTATCTATCATAAATTTACAAAGGTGCAATTTTAGAGCTGCTATTGCATGACTGAACTGGTTGAGCTGGCTATAATACAAAACCACATACCTGTGCCGATATCACCTCTAAGAATCCTCGACGGGTTGGAGGTTATTAGCTCATTGCAGATTGCATATGCTGATCGGTTCTTTGCGACCTGTGATGAGGAAAACAACATAATCCTGCCTTAAGTAAACCATAATAGCACCAATCCTTAATTCAATTGTAGTACTCTTTTGATGTTTACAAAGCTCCAATTAGCTTCGGAAACGCATGCCTACAAGCTAGCATTCTATAAATTCTTATACAGATTGACATGCCAATCCGATACATATTCAACATAAAAGAGAAGCCATGGCATGGAATCAAAGCGCCTTTCTGTCTCTTAACGGATTACAGCCTGAAACCACAAGCATCCAGCACAAACAGGATCAGGCTAATCAGGTCAAGATATCACCAGCTTAATCGCGCAGAGCATCTAGCTTTCTATCGAATAAGGGCACCCACATGGACCTCTCTAAGATTTACCACTCCAACAGGAAACTACACCTGCACCCCCGCCTCCCCCGTCCACAGCCAAGATCGAACCCTCCCCCGACCAGAGAGCAACCTCACCACCAGCGAGAGTAAGAGACGCACGTCGGAGGAAAGAGAAAAGACAGACGAGAACGCACCTGCGAAAGGACGCGCCGCCACGCCATGGGCCGGAATCCCTAGTACCCGCCGCCGCCCCCCGCCTTCACCACACGAGATCCCCCAAGTCCCAAGGAACCAAGCAAGAACCCTATTGACCCCAGCGGCGTCAACGGGGAAGGTATGGAGGGAGGGAGGGGGTGGTGATGGGAAAGCAAGCGGGGGTAAGAGAGGCTCGGAGCGCGGCGGCGAGCGGAGGCGAGGAATTCGCCGGCGGCGAGGTGGGTCGAGCAGGAGGAGGAAGGAGACGAAATGGAGGCGAGGGGACGGCCCACGTTACACGTGACGAGGCGGACACAAACACAAGTGAGAGGAGAGAAAGATTTCGGCTTCTTGCCCGAAAAATAAATATAATGTTATTTTGTCCAAAAATAAATATAAAATATTATGCGATTTTCTTTTGTGACACGAAAGAATCTGCGATATTTTCACCTATGGGCTGGGAAGCCCATCTCAGCCCAGCCCAAAAAGGCATTTGTTGAAATGAATGTTCTTCTTGCCAGTAGAATAAAGGTGGAATGAGAGCCTCTGAAGACAATGATATTTGTTACAAACAAAATGAGGAGTGTGTATAACACTATCACTTGATCGCTACTAGCATGCATTTCTGAATATTTGTCTGAAACTCCAATGTCTAGGATACTCCTGAGAGCCTCCTTTAGTGAACGTAGCTGTAATATGTAATGTAACGTGGATCGTGCGCAAAATTTAAAAAATTGAGCAATTTCCAAGGCCAAATTGTACCACAAAGTTCTGCTTGGAGACGAGATGTTGCCATGGTACTACTGTTCGACTTGATTTTAAGCTGGCGCATTTTGATACTAAACCAAAATGGCCCTGCAACTCTTTGTAATCTACATTAGACATCAAAATCTTTCTCTTGGTGATTTTCGGGAGTTTGATCTCCGAGTGGCACCTGGTTAGTTACATACTGGACTAGTTCGGTGAGTCCACAAGTCCATAAACTATTCGGTGAGTCCACAAGTCCATAAACTAAAAGGAATATCATTGCCTGAACTTTATAAATCTAGTGTTCCCTCAATATCGTCGAAAGGCAGTTTCCTAGGATAAATAAAAGATACGGAATACGGTTAGCTATCAAATTATTACAATATCAACACTAGCAAAACAGCTTGACGTGATGATAACATAACAAAAACATTTGTGTAGGAACAAGTGCATCTCCTACAAATTTGGTCGAGTCTCCTACCTACTTAGATAATACTCCTATGTTATGTAGATGAAGGTAGGAGTATGCACAATGCCAATAGTTGGATGTTCCATATTGCTAAGATCCGATTCCAGCAACACCCTTGGCTTTCGCCGCAGCTTGTTGTGCTGCGGCGGCAGCAGCCGCAGCTGCTGCAGCTGCTGGAGATGATGATGATGATGATGCAGCTGGTGTCTTCTGTGGAGCTTTGACAGCATGCTGCTGCTGCGGCTTGTCATTTACTTGGGCCAGAATTTTCTTTATCTGGGCTCCAGTTAGAGTTTCATGATCTAGAAGTGCTTTGGCTAGAACATGGAGCTCCTTGTTATGTTCTGTGAGGATAGACCTGGCATTGTTGTAGGCATTCTCCACCAGATTCTTCACCTCCTGCTCAATAAGAAGTCTTGTTTCTGTGCTCATGCTCTTCCCATCATCCTCGTAGTTGTATGAGACGAAGCCGAGTTGCTTGCTCATACCATATTTTGTAACCATTGCTCTTGCCAATCTAGTGGCTTGCTGAAAATCAGATGAAGCACCAGATGTTACCTCGCTATCCCCGAAAATAAGCTCCTCTGCTACCCGTCCTGCCATGCAGACATCCAGCTTTGCCAGCATTTGTTTCTGTGACACGCTTGTCTGGTCTTTTTCAGGGAGCTGGGATACCATCCCAAGGGCCATTCCCCTGGGCACTATGGTAGCTTTATGGACAGGGTGAGCACCTTCAGTGTGGATGGCAACAAGAGCATGCCCTCCTTCATGGTAAGCTGTCAATTTCCTGCATTCATCGGAGATAACTGCTGACTTGCGTTCACTGCCCATCATGATCCGGTCCTTGGCATACTCCAGATCATTTAATGTAACGGCTTTTGCTCCATCCATGGCAGCCTTAAGAGCAGCCACATTTACCAAGTTCGCAAGGTCTGCACCAGAGAATCCAGGTGTTCCCCTTGCAATGGTCATCAAATCCACATCATCACCCTTTAAGACCTGCAACCATGAGTACAAGGATAAGATAATCCATCTTAATACGGACAACATTACACAAAAAAATTCCCAAGAATTACCTTCGACATATGGACCTCTAGGATTTGACGCCGACCTTCAACATCTGGATTTGGAACAACAATATGGCGGTCCAAGCGACCAGGTCTCACTAGAGCTTTATCTAGGGACTCAGGAAAGTTGGTTGCAGCAATGACAATTATTCCCTCATTCTGCTTAAAGCCATCCAGTTCCACAAGCAACTGGTTCAAGGTCATCCTCATGTACTGTTGATCCTTTGGATTTCTTCTCCCACCAATTGCATCAATTTCATCCATGAATATGATACAGGGAGATCGTTTTTTAGCTGCAGCAAAAAGGTCCCTGACTCTTCTAGCTCCTACACCTACAAACATCTCCTCAAACTCACTACCACTGCATGAGAAGAAAGGAACACCAGCTTCACCAGCAATAGCCCGTGCTAACATGGTCTTCCCAGTGCCAGGAGGGCCAACCAGCAAGACACCTTTTGGCAGTTTTCCGCCAAGATGTGTAAAACGCTGAAAACAAGGAGGTAGCTTGTGATTTATGAACACCACATGGCACAAGGATATGACGAAACACTTGTAATTCAGAAGTCATATATGCACTCAACAGTGCAACAGATATCCGAGACTGACAAAACATGATATTAACTCCAAATAAGATCCAAATCACAAAACAAGAGCTAAACATCGTTTAAGAAAGCAATTGAAAAGGACATGCATTTAATAATGTCAAGTCAAAGTTACTGGACCAACAAGCTGGATACTATCAACAAAATCAAGCAAAGATTTCCAATTAACCAGGCACTGATAGATCAGCTGAATTAGCCTATCAACAGCTCGTGATTCAGCAAAACAAACATCATTTCAGATGAATCTCTTGCAGAACAGTTTGGATTAGCATGAAAAAAATAATCCATGTTGGCTTGTAGTACCCCACGTACAAGAATAGCTTAACAGTGTGTGGTGTTTATGAAACCATGATTATTGTGGTAAGTGCCAAGTGTTAAACCTACTAGATTTTCTGCACTTGCTATAAAATAAAACATGTGTTATTTCTGAAATTTACTCATATTAATGTTTTTTACTCAATAACAGGTAAAACCATTGTGAAGCGATGGAATATACCTCTAACAAGCATCGTACAAATTGAAAGAATTCTGCATCCAAGCAACCAGACCATACTACCAATTTTCATGACAGGTGTCTAAAAATCAAATTACCTTGGGGTCTCGAAGGTACTGAACTATCTCCTCAAGTTCAGCTTTGGCTTCATCAACTCCCTTTACATCACTGAATTTCGTTTTAGACTCCATGATTGGTTGCACATCTTGACTTAGACCAAGACCTACACAAATTTTATCAGTCATAATTACAGCAAAGTTCAGCACAGATTTAGGAAATTACTCATCCAGATCTTTCAGAAAAGCAAACCTTTGGTTATTCCTCTATCCTCAATAAGAGCCCCAATGCCCGAAATTATGAGGAAAGTTAGTGCAAGGCTTCGAAAGGTACGCCAAAGCTGCTCCTTAAATTGACCTGTTTCTGATGTAACCATGTGAATGGGTGCCTTTGCAGTGCCAAGAATTCCATCCTTGGTTGCTTGACCAGCACCCTTTAATGCAGAAACGCTACCAAGGCTTTCTTCCTCAATTCCTGATACAGCCATACCTGTATAGATGATGCATCAAACGGAGCAGTTTAATCAAACATTCACAATTACTAACTGAAGGAATGTAACTGAGCTTCAAAGTGAAAGTAGTTTAATCAATGGCAATCAAAAAAATGTTTCCCTCAACCTATACAGCAAATAGGTTTCTCTGAACCTAAACTCTGAGAGGAGAAGATCAAATAGAAAGTAGGACTACCATAGTACGTCCATAACACATAGCACAAGATTCTGATTTGTGCCACTGTTGTAAAAACTGATAATCTTAAGTCTACAGGGCTACAGGCCATGAAGAGTCAAGTTAATGAGAAGTTGGGTTAAAGACAAGTATGAAGGTTTCTTCAAGGCAAGATCTTTATGGTATGTTAGGACAAATATCTATAAATTTGTATATGCTACTACCTCTGTCCCAAAAATAGTGGTCGTTTTAGGTTTTTGTGTTGTAGCGTTTGACCATTCGTCTTATTCAAAAATTTATAGAATTTTTATTTATTTTATTTGTAACTTCCTTTATTATCAAATGTACTTTAGGTGTGACTTCTCATTTTTTTGTATTTGCAATAATTTTTTGAATAAGACGAAGAGTTAAACGCTATAAAACAAAAACCCAAAACGACAAGTATTTTGGGACAAAGGGAGTATATATGTTGTAATTTCCTTGGATCAGGAAGACATAAATTACAGTTACACTGCACAAACAGAACTATCGTAGGTGACGACGGCTGCTGTGATATCTTATGCTATCATAGAAAGAACTGTTTACTGTCAAATTGTGAAAGATTACACTAGCAATAAATTATAAATCACTTCCACAAAGAACTTGTTTGTTAGCACCATTCAATACAAGTGATTTTCAAACTGACGAAAGTCACTTCACTCTTTAAATAAGGTACTACATCCGTCCTAAAATATAAGCAGTTTTTGACTTGTCACGGTTTTCGAGATGCTACTTTGACCGATAATATTTATATAAAAGTATATTATTTCAAACTAAAACAATTTCATATTATAATAGGTTGTTTAATGATGAATCTAATAGCATTGTTTTTACATAATAGTTCATTTTGTTTTTTCACTATTAATAGTCAAAGTTTAGAATGTTTGACCTTGACTTTCCTAAAACTTGTTGTATTTTGGGACAGAGTAAGTAATAAGTACAGTAGCATGGCACAGAAAAACATTTGATGTAATCCTTCATAGCTGTGAAACAGATAAGGTGTCCATGGATATAGGTGTACCTCTCCTCAGTGTTTTAAGCAAGGTGCTATCATCCAGCCTATCAACTTTGACAAGAGCTTTAACATACTCCGAAAGTGCTAGACGATTGGAGTGCAGCCATGGCTGGCTTTCAAATATTTGTATGACACGCTCAGGGTCACTTCTATATATTTCTTTTAGCAGAGAGGCTTCACTTGGTGCGTTCAGGTCTTGCACCCTGCGTGCTAAGCTACCAACGAAACTTGACTGATGCCTCTCACGTAAGTTTTTAAGTGTGCCACCTGCATCAAGGATAACTCAATAAAGAAGTGCAAAAAAATTCTTCCACAACATGCATGAATGGAAACGGTGGTGCTGCACTGCTGCATATAATAAAACATTATACTAGTAATTACAAGTCATCATGGACAGCTTTTACGAAAGCTCCAGAAAAAAAAGGGAGAAGGATACACCAATTTATCAAGGCATATATATGTTATATGTTCAGTATATGGAAGACTAGATGCCATTTATTAAAGTTACACACAGCCACTTATGTATCATATTTTTAGAAAGTTGATGTTGCAGGATGGCTATTGCATGACTAAAATGATTGAGCTAACATATTATACAAAGGCTGCATACCACCATTGACATCACCTCTAAACATCCACGGAGGGTTGGAGGTTATCTCATTGTAGATTTTGTTCACCGGTTGATTCCTCGTGAGCTGTGATGGAAAGAAAAAACACAACATTGCGTTACATTATCGGATAAACCATTGTATATATATGTGGATAAATGCATATAGTGATACTAATAACTATACAAGAAAAAAGATAATAGTGTGGATAAAGAATTGCACCACCGATCCTTGTTTAACCACACTTTCCCGATCTTTACATGCTCAAATTAGTCTGATAACAGAACAGATGCATACAAGCTAAACACACCACACATGAGCTCCTGAACTTGAATTTATTCTGGGATCACCTATAGATTCCCATATACGTTATCACGCCAATCCAATGAATGAAAAGAAGAAGCTTTTCTACTTTTAAGTTCAACCGATAAGCCCAAAACCACAAGAATCTAACATATACAGGATCACGCCAATTAGATCAAGAAGATCAGACTAATCGCGTGGACAATGTAGCATTACAGGCACCCGCGTGAACGTTCCCCAAGATCACTACTCCACAGGATTACCCATCTCACGACCGCAACCATCAACACACACCTATCCCCCAAGATCGAATCCTCAGCTAGACCAGGCACCAAATCGCGGAGGGGGAGATGGGAATCGAGGGGAACGCACCTGCGTAAGAACGCGCCGCCACGCCATGGATAGGCACGAAAGCCCTAATCCCCCACCGCCTCCGCCGCGGGCTACCACGAGATCCTGACTCCGAGGCAGCCAACCAGGCAACTGGAGCGGGTGGGAGGGAGAATTCGCGCGTGTGGGGGAAAAGCGAGATGGCCGGAGGTTCGGAGGCGACGGCGAGCGGAGGCGGAGAATTCGCCGGCGGCGAAGGTGGGTCGCGGCAAGCGAGGAGTGGCCGAGTGGGAGACAAGGGTTCTTCTAGTCTAAGGCTTATTCCCTAGGAAAAATAAATAAAAACGTTTCGGGGATAGTTTGGGTAGGCCGGAAAGCCCAGTTCAGCCCAATAATTGGCGGGCCGGACAGAGGGGGGATTCTGGGCGGTTGGTGACGGGTGCGGGGATACGACCCCCGCCGGGGATCTCCATGAACGATTCCCCGGATTCCATGAAGATCTTGGAGACAGTGATCCATTTTGGTTTGGGTTTTTTATTCGTTTCATTTGATTTTGGACGAGGCTTTAGCGGTTTTGAGATATCTTCTTCTTCGGAAGAATTTGGATGCTAGATGGCTTGAAGGGGTTCGTTATACCTTGTTTGGATTGGATTCGGAGATTCAGGCTATCAGAAGTACAATGCGAGTGTTCTAGCTTGGATAATTAGCTCGCAACTGTAAGCCATGGTTAGCTGATTAAGGCCCACTTTGTGAGGCATGAAACTTTCCCTAGTTCCTGTTGCTGTGGGGATATTGAACAATTTCCTATGAAATAATCCTTTTATTCCAAATATGCTTTTGAAACACAGTTATCTCACATGATACAATGCATGGTGTGGTATATTTTTTTTTTCCTTTTTTACTGCAAGCTGTGAAATATGATTGCAGAGATAACCTCTTTGTACCTTAGATGGTTTAATGCTATAATTTTTTTTAAAAAAAGAGCCGCACAAAATAGTGCGGATTTCATATATTGATATATAAGGTTGAATACTATAATCCAAAAATAAAAAACACAACACCACGTATTTACAACCTAAAACCAAACAAAAGCGCAGGAGGATAAGGACACCCCTACGGTAACAACAGCTTAAATTGAATTGAGAGATATATTACGTACTGACGTCTAAGCATAATCTAAACCGGGCAAACTAAGTACCTAAATTAACTAATCTAGCTCCTTCGGGTTTGGCTTTCTCCGTTTGGTAGGAGGTGCAGCATCATCTGCAGGCGGCACGGCCGCGTCCTCATGATCCCCTGATGCTGACGTCACCTCAGCAGCAGCAGCAACATCCACGGCACCAGAGGGAGGTTCTGCCGGATCCATCGCCGTCGACCGCTCGTCATCTTCCTTGTCCTGCACTACTACTATCTCGGTCTCCTGCTGCTGCTGCCTGGCGGCGTGCTCGGCCTTCAAGCGTGCGAGCTCCTGGCGGAGCTTCTGTACGCGGCCGTAGGCGCCAAGCACAGGGTCTTCCACCCTCGCGTCCGCCGTGTACACGATGCCCACCATGCTGTGGATGCGGTTCCTTCTCCGGGTCTCCGCGTTCAGGCCAGCTGCGTCCGCCTCCAACGAGCGGAGGATCCTCTCCATGCCGAAGAGGCGGTTCGCACACTCGAACCGCTTCGGCTTGTCGGCCGGGAAGTGCGGCGCTAGCTGGCAGTCCGGCGGGCACGCGCGCCCCTGGTGCGCGCACGCCGCGCACGTCTCATGGTTCATGATGGCAGTTTCGCCCGTGGGCTCGGGTATCCGCGGATACCCGACCCGATGGGCGTCGGCGTGGGCACAATATTTTGCCCGTGGGTACGCCCGCCCGGTACCCGCAAATTAAGTGGACACGAGGTGGGTTTTATATTTTGCCCGTGGATATCCATACCCGGCCCGAATATATTTTAGCCGATATAAAATCTGTATACTTGTCCTTAGAGCCTCATCCAATATGGCCCATTTGGCCCATTAGATGCACTAGTATATAACACTGTCTCCTGAAGAAACCCTACCCAATCGATTCCTCCCCCACCGCCACCCTATCCTCCCCCGAAGTCCCAGCTCAGCTCCCTCTCTCGCGACTCCCAAGTGGATCCCAGGCGACGGTGGCGGCGGCTCCTTGGCAGTGGCGGCGGCTCCCCAGCGCGGTCACGCAGCAGGCAGGCGGCGGGCGAGCAGA
>CM002476.1:15462741-15488331 GCA_000325765.3 Leersia perrieri | reverse complement strand
GTAATAGTAGGAAGAAATCAGGCACAGGGGGAGGTACTGGCAAAAGGCAACATGAGTGCCGAGTATGCCACCAGTTAGGGCACCATTGGAACACATGTAAGAATGGCAATCCAGAGGACATAGCTGCATATGAGGCTGAGAGGTACACTTTTTTGACATGCTAC
Source organism: Leersia perrieri (assembly GCA_000325765.3). Lineage (NCBI taxonomy): Eukaryota > Viridiplantae > Streptophyta > Magnoliopsida > Poales > Poaceae > Leersia > Leersia perrieri. The sequence goes on along the minus strand of CM002476.1, from coordinate 15,488,167 downwards.
ACAATGACAACACTTCATGTTTACCTATGCAAACTAACAATTTCTCATACTTTATTTCAGGGGTCCATCCAAGAAAAGGATGAAGAAGGCATCTTCCAGTAACACAGTGACTAGCATTGTTGTGGCCACTCCTGCATCAGGCATGGTATTCCCACACAATGAGGCGGTGGCCAGTGCTACACAGAAGCCAAAGAGAGTGAAAAAAGCCGCAAAAAAGAAGGGGCCACCACCAACAACAAGTACTAACAATTCGGTGACTAGCAGGTATGGGTGATCTCTTTATCTTTCACTTTTCCTGATCTTGTCATTTACAATCTCACCGATCTCTTTATCATACTTTCACACAAGGTCTGTAACTGGTTGCAATGACCCCTTTGCTCTCCAAATTGAGCACCCTCCAGTTGTTCATGAAGACGTTGCATCCTATGAAGTCTCTCCACAGACAGTGCAGACACCAAGAAAGAAGCAAGCTGTCATGAAGAAGTGTACACCAAGGAGGGCTCCAGTTGAAGTGGCCAACCCATCCAGTCCAGCTTCTAATACCAGAAGCAAGAAGAAACTCGAGCTTCAATGAATTATGTCTGGACTATTTATGTGCGAACTATTACTTTAAATGTTGGTGATCCTTTTATGTGTGGACTTAGTTTGATGAACTATTACTTTAAAGTTGGTGATATGAACTTGTTGCTATGGATGCAATGGTCATGCCCTAGTTTTTTCCATCTGATATGTACTTATTTACTTGTATGCAATGGTCATGCACATGCTTGAATGTTCATGATATTACCCAAGTAATTTAGTAGTAATGTCATGTATTTTTTTTCTATTGTCGTTTTGATTTATTATAATAATTTATTGATTATTTGGGCATTTTTCTGATTTTTTTTTCTAAATTTTCCAGATTTTCAGTAAATTTTTTATTTATTTACGAATTTTCCTATATTTTTTAATAATTATTCGGATTTATTATCGAATTTTTCTGAATTTTCATGATTTTTTATGAATTTTCCTGATTTTCTATGAATTTTTTTATTTATTTACGAATTTTTCTGTACTTTTTAGAATTATCCGGATTTATTAGCGAATTTTCCTGAATTTTCGTGATTTTTTCTGAATTTTCCTGATTTTCTGTGAATTTTTTTATTTTTTATGAATTTTCCTGTATATTTTACAATTATCCGGATTTGTTAGCGAATTTTCTGGAATTTTCATGAATTTCTACATTATTTTCTTATTTTCCATATTTATTTACCTTTTTCAATTTATTTCTATCATTTATTTACTAACAGGGGCAAAACAGTCTTTTTACCCCTCCATTAACACCGTTAACTCTCCATCCATCCAAAATGGCGTTAGGTAATAGAAAGTTTGGTGTATGGCATAGAGGTGTCCAAAAATTTTTTAGTGGCATAGAGGTAACCGGCATATTTTTTAATGGCATACGCGTAATGGACTCTGATTTAGTTAGTTGTCAATGTTATGTGCTAACACCAGACCTATTTAAAAGATTTTTTTATGGGCCTATGTAGGTGCATTAATCATATGATTTTCTGCAAATGCTTAATGGCTGGCTTCTCTCATACAAACAGTTGTCTGAATTATGGTATAGTTTTAATACTTTTTTCAAATTATAAATTTTCAAGTTGTCTGATTTTCTGCAAATGCTTAACAGCTGTCTAAAAGATTCATTGTCAAGTTTTAAGACTTCTTTCAAATTATAAATTATGGTATAGTTGTCTGAATTACATTGCAACATGCTGTTGTTCTGCTAGTTCCAAAAAATATGAAAAAAAAAGTCATGTCATTCACCCTTTGAACCGGCCTTTTTTATAAAAGGAAAAAGGATGTTGCAGCACTTAAAAATCTGGGCGTATGCTTTTGTGTTTATTAACTAGCAGAATGGTGTTTCACTGTTTTGTCCAAGTAAATACAGTCGTTATTTTATACTGAGTTTTGTTTTTAATGTTGAGGGATTACTAACGTAGTTCTGATTTGTCAGGTAACCGAGTCCATTCCTCTGAAAACTTTGGAAGGGTTATCCGCTGAGCTATAGACGCATATGGTTTTGTCAGGGTGGGGGTGTACTGAAGTAAAAGCGGTGCATCATCAAGTTCTTTCTAGACTATATATTCATGTATTCTGCCATTTATTTGTCATTTATACTAATATTATGGGAGTCTATTCAAGTTTCGACAGCTTTGCTGCTTCTGCACAAGTTGGTGGCTGGCGGGATACACATAGCAAGTGATGTTTGTCTGCTATTCTCACAAATTCATTCCATGCTAGTAGTTTAATACCAATATAAATAATTATTTATATACAGAAAATTGTTCTGCGTCAGGTAGAATTCATCGCAAACGAGGCTGCTCCCTCCAGTCAACAAGACGTTTTAAACATTAAAATACGACGGACGAGTTGAAATCGTACTATTCCACGATTTCGAAAGTTCTTTCTTCAAAAACTTTATACATCAACACTGAATGTATTCACTAAAACTAAAAATCTGGCATTAAACTAAAGGGGAAAATCCAATAAATCACTCTCCTAGAGCTTAGTTTCGTAAAAAAAAAAAAAACACCCCCAACAAGCTCAATCTGTCTTTCAATTTTATGGATGCGATGCTACAAGTTTGTTTTTCAATATCGCACTCCTAGTTTAGAACAATTTATTGTCATTTGCTTACCATCTTTGCCATGGAGATGCACTTGATAGCGCAATGGCAAGGATGCGTGGTTTCAACCCTGAGGTTCTGTGTTCAATTCCTGGCACGCTCATATTTTCTCTTAATTAAATGAAAAAAGTTCATTTTACTCCCGTCAACTATTGCATTGGATCACTTAACCCCCCAAACTATATTTTGGCTCATTTTACACCCTGAACTATTAAAAACGGTTCGCTTTACACCTTAACAACACTTCTCTTTTTTGCTTCTCCTTATACAAGCCATATTTTGAGATGAAATTTTGTAGAATTGTAGATGACACCATTAGCAAAGCTCCAAAATATTTTCATATTTTTTCATGGTTATTTATTTGAACTTTAAAATTTAAATGTTCAAATTATATTATATGCTTCCAATAAGTGAAAACGGAGGTAAAAAAATTATAAAAAGAGAAATGTTGTTAGGGTGTAAAGTAATAATTTTTAATAGTTTGGGAAGTAAAATTAGCCAAAAATAGTTTAGGGGGTTAAGTGATCCAATGCAATAGTTTAGGAGAGTAAAATAGACTTTTTACTAATTAAATTAACAGTGGATTCCTTTCCTTCTCACTGACCTTCTTGTATTGGACGTCCATGGAGAAGTAGAGTTTCTTCTCGACAAGGATAGGTTCTTCATGCCTTGGCGGTAGCAGTGACTTCAAACCTCGACGCAAACACAAAAAAGGTTATTCGAAACATTACAACCAGTGTGATTCCTGGTTGATGTGATTACAACCAATTTATTCGTAGAAATTACATCAACATACATTGAAAAATATCATGAAATGAATATTTACTGTAAAGTAGCAAACACGAGGCCATTAGATAAGCTGTACAGGTTGGTACGCAGGTGCTCGGACACACAATTAACCTGTTTTGGTGTATAATGTCAATAACCAGGAGAAATAGTAACTTGAATTAAGACATGAGAAATGATTTCCTGAATGAGGTAGCAGTGCGTTCAAAAAGATGCACAAAGAATGCCAAATTACCAGGTTCATAACATAGAGGTATGCATTAAGCACATAATTTGCAGACGTTACTTGATAAAGGGGAAAGGGAAACCTGTAAGATCAACTTGAGTTAAAGAAAAAAAGGTTGGACAGTGGGAAGCAACTTGAGTTTTAGACAACAAAGGTTATTTCTGGGTAATTCAATAATGCACAAGGGAATATCTTGATGTAATGCAACTCTTTTACTTGTACAATGCTGCCCAAAGATCATATCCTTTTAACAGTGATATATTGCAGTTATCTAATGAGCTATCCATCGCAACTGAAGATCATGTCTTATCAGATCTATCGCTTATTATAGTAGCAGGAAAGAGTATCATCCAATTCAGGTAATTAGCTTCCATGTACTTAACCTCCCTCGCTATTATTCTCAGTTATTCTACAATCCTCGGTAGCTTTGTTCCCTCATTCATCAAAGAAAAGAAGGGTAAAATTTACCCAATTCCAGCACAAGATGATACACGCTCAAATGTGACCAAAACTAATATAGTGGGTTTGAAGGAAAAAAAAGAGATTTTTTATGGTCTAACAGATTATACTGTTACCTCATGGTACCAAATCTAACCATTGATTTTAAGTGATCCAACGGCTGAGAACTATGCGGTACCGCTCGGTACCTCTGTCTTTCTGAGGTGGTATTGCGCCATCTATCTTGCTGAGAGGGGTAATATCGTATTTTCGCATTATCGAAGAAAACAAATAACGACCCGCTTGTTCCCTTCGCCAGATTCCTTGCCATGTTCACCTCCTCCTAGAGCGGAGCGGATGGGGCAGAACACCAGCGCCGTGGATTGGAGCAGCGTGTAGCAGCACCGTGCACTGTGGAGCAGAGGGGGGAAGAGCGCCTCCTATCCGGCCATCCAATGACGTGGACTAGAGTGGCATGGAGCAGCGCCATGCGCCGGCATGGAGCGGAGTAGGGATGTAAGACAGTAAGAGCGCCATCCAGTTGTGCTGCGTCGTGGAGCGTCGAAGAAGGATTTTGCGATGCAGCTCATGAGCGGAGGGATAAATTGCGACGCTGCGGAGGGAGGGTTTCACCCCAACCTAGCGACCTGACTATGTTGTGCACACTTGATTCCCTCAGTACCATTTTGCCCCTGTTAAACTAATCTTAATCTGATGGTTAATAATGGTTTGGTACCGTGAGGTACTAGTACCGCACGGTACCGATTTATAGAGAAATAGATTTTAAGCATCCGTGTGGATGTACATCATCTACATGTTGCATGTCATTTAAATAGTTATGATTTTTTTAAAAAAATTGAGAAGATATAACTTTTAAAATTAAACTACTACTTTTTTACATATATTTATAGTCATATTTGTTTTTTTTTTATAACTTGTAGAGATCAAATTTAAACTTTTATGTTTGTGAAGTGGTATATTTCATATAAATCTATCATCTTAATTTTTTTTATATTTATTTAGATGACATGTAATATGTGGATGAAAAATACTAGGCATACGACGCTTCATATTAGTACACGATCAAACGACGCTGACGGCGTGGACTTACGGCGTAGACCTGGGCGAACGATGCTGTCCAAGAGCTCATGGGCTATGAGCCCATGACCGGACTCATTGGGTTCCTGTGTTTGTTCATATATGCAGTTATGCACTAACCGTAACTTTTAATCTCCTTTTCTTAACCATAAACCTCCTCATGGCCACGAGGCGTGACGCTGCCATGCCATCTACCATCCTATTCCTTCGTCTCATCTAAACTGCAAGAAATACATTCTTGTTATTAGTTTATAGTTTCTTGTTCCTAGTGTGTGTCTTCGTTAAAAAAAATTATACCAGTGTGTATCTTTCACTATCAATTTCTAGAAACAATATTGCTTCAAAAAAAAATTCTAGAAACAATACAGGCGCATGCATGATGCATTTACCAATCTGGGTGGTTGTGAGACAGACAACAGAACTGCTCATGTTCTGTGAGTTACGGTGCCTACAATTTTTTGGTTTACTCGATGACATGAAGAGGAGCTTGAGTTTGGGCTTTGGCCTTTGGAGATGGGCTGAAGGGGTGAAAAGAAATGTGTGGGATCAGTATATACTGCCTTGCCACCGTTAACAGAAGAGTTTTATCGTACACTTCTCGTAAACAGGAATCGTACGTATAGCGGCGCTCTATGTGGATGGATATTCACCCACGTGCTAATTAGAAAGACTTTTCCGGTTTGTAGTAGGTCCGTGAACTCAGCTCTAACTCAAAAAGCACAGGGCTCTCTGGTATGCGCATGAATCCAGATTCTCCCCCACCAAACCAAGAGTCAATTCGACCGAGAACGTCGCCCTATTCTGATACACAGACCGAACCGAATAATACATGGGCGCGAGCTCCCTCCGGTGCCCAAAGCGAGCCGACGCCAGCCTACCTCGCCTCGCCGCGCGGAGATTCAGTCGTCGTCGACATCGATCGATCGGTCGATCATAGGAGCCAGCAATGGCGGACCCGGCGGCGCCATTGGCCACCCATGAGGGCCACGAGACGTGCGCGGTGTGCGCGCACCAGGGGCGCACATGCCCGCCGGACTGCCGGCTGGCGCCGCACTTCCCGGCCGACAAGCCGAAGCGGTTCGAGTACGCGTACCAAATCTTTGGCATGAGGAGGATTCTCCGCGCGCTGGAGGCGGACGCGGCCGGCCTGGACGCGGAGACCAGGAGAAGGGAGTACGGTAACATTGGTATGGCGGGCATCGTGTACACGGCGGACGCGAGGGTGGAAGACCCCGTGCTTGGCGCCTATGGCCGGATACAGAAGCTCCGCCAAGAGCTCGCACGCTTGAAGGCCGAGCACGCCGCCAGGCAGCAGCAGCAGGAGAACAAGGAAGAGGAAGAGTCGTCGTCGACGGATCTGGCAGAACTGCCATCTGGTGCTGATCCGGGCGATGTTGCCGTGGATGCTGCTGCTGAGGTGACGACGGCGGAAGAGCATGAGGAGGAAGGTCACGCCGCGCATGCGGATGCTGCGGCGGCGCCATCTGCCAAACGGAGGAATCAAAACGAGCTAGATTAATAATTAATTGATGTCCTTAATTAGTTTGCCCGGATTAGGCTATACTCATATGTTTGCTGTTAGATACTGTTTCACTTAGAGCAATGCTAATAACTTAGCTGGCCTGTTGGTCGTAAGATTCTATACAACGTTTTTTTAGTCCATTCATATAATAGTTAGCTCCTTATTATTGATATATGGCCCATGTATCTTTCTCATAGAGTTTTTTTGGTTTTTTTTGTCCAAGCGGACCGTAAATTTACAGCTTGCTTCTCCTCTCTTTTCTCTTCTCCATCTAAATATTTAGCCATCTATTAACTTGCTCTTAGGAATTGTTTAGGTTGGTGTTCGTGTTAGACACGATGAGTACTGAAATTTTTCAGATCAGGACAATCCTTGTCTCGGTATCAGTACAGGATTTTTTTCAGGAAGCTGTCCATGTTAATATGCAGTTCAGGGATTGTCGGTGTTCTTGATCGCTAACTAAATACCGGTGCATATAATCCCTTTTCTTTCATCAATTGTGATCGATGTCACTAGTTGTTAATCCTGCCCGACCTTACCTTGCGCACGGTTGTCGGGTTTCTACGTGGGGGAATACGGTGGATTGCTGCAGCCCTGTATCCAGTCGTTTGGGGTGAGTATGAATGTCGGACTGGTCAACTCTGATCTGGTCTCACTGGCTCACCAGCAACCAGAACGAATCGGCCTAGCGCCGCAGCCGAGGCTGCCGAGCCGGTCTCATATGTGGCCGGGCCTGCGGGCACACGCGTACCAAAGCCCCGCACGTCCGCCGTCTAGCCACAGTTACACCTAGTGCGCTAGCTACCCAAACCTGGTTGCGTTTGGTTTTGCCCCCCTCCCGCGCGGCTTCCCCAGCCGACAGTCCGACACGCCAGCCGCGCACACCAAGTAGGTGGACGTCGCCACCCCGCGCCCCGCAGCCACACGCCCACACGTCCGCTATCTCTCACACGTTCACCAGTGCCATACTGCCATGCCTCGGCCTCGCCGGCCGCACGTCCCGTCTCCATTCTGCTGGCGCCCGTGAGTGCGCGAAACCCGAACGCACCACGACTCCCAAGCTTCTACAGTTCTACTCTTCATGCCGGACTATAAATTGACTTCAAGTACGCTCCCACAGACCACAGTATGCACGCCATTCCCAGCCCGATCACCCCGTGCGCATGCACGTACTACTCTGTCGTCATTAATTAATATATGACTTTTTAACAGTATTTTTAGTGTTAAAATATTATATATTAAGGGTGTGTTTGGTCATTAATTAATTATATATTTTTTAACACTTCGCTGTCACACACTGCCACGTCACATTTATGGCTGCGACGCTTACTAAGTAGGTGTTTGGTTTTTTGTTACAGTTGTGGCTTGCCACACTTTAATAATAGTATGTCCCACGTGTCATAGAATCATGTTTTTATCAACTTTGCCACACTTTGTGGCTAGCAATTTGATGACCATATTTTTTATGGCTATCACAACTTACCTAAACTTAGTTGTGGCAAAGTATGGCCGGCAAAGAAACACCCTAGAGTGTGCAGTACACATCTATTTCTGTAGCGAGCTGGCATGTGTCGAATAGTTACACTACCACACACCACGCGAGTCTGCCGGCCCTGGCCATGCGCCCGTTGCTGCCAACGAGCACTGTACGAGAGGGCAGACTATCTGAAAAGAAAAAGAGAATTGCGTGAGTCATGCATGGGCCAAATGAAGGCCAAATTTGATTGGTCCAGTGACTGGCCGCTGATTTTATAAACTTTCTTTCCTCGTTTGAAATAAAAAAGGACTGCTACATGTAACGTGCAAGCCGGCTGCACATATGTTATCTGTGTCTTTAGACTAGTATTCTAAGTTGATTTTATTAATCACGCTATGATTTACTCATTCACAATTGTTCAATCTGTGATCGCTATAATAATTAGCTGTAATGCTGTATTTTCTCTTGAGTAGATTCCGAGAAATACTAATTTAGCTTCATTTGTTCTTACTTTCACCTTCATTAGCACTGGTTCGATGCATGGACTGGCACGGTGTCACATGCGTACATTCCAGGTGTGGTTGTCTCGACTCCTGTGATATCACGATTCACGTACGTCATCGAGGGTATATGTATACCCCACCCATAATCCCATATCTATTTTTATCCATATCCATATATGGCAAAATAGGTATTTGGGTATGGATAAAACAATTAATGTATATGTAGGCTCCATATTTAATATTTTTCTTAAAAATTATACAAAGTTGATTCTTTATACAATAAATCATCCCTGTAAAATTAAATTAAATTTGACAAAATTTTATAGTGTGAACATGGGTTCAAAAATTTTAGGGTATGTTTAACACTATAGAATAGAATATGTATAAAATGATATGGGTAAAATGGACAATATTTGGTATTATCCTTCCCTATCCAAAACTGAGTGAGTAATTCCTTCTTACCCATATCCTCCCTAAATAAAATGTGGCCCGTAAAAAAGTGTAGTCACATGATCTCTTCTAATAGACCTAATTATTTGAGCTTAACCACGATCGGCTTTTTACCAAAGCCCTAGCCTCAGTCTCTATCTTAGCAATGATGATGGACTTAACGAGTAATCATGGGGTATTTGGCATCTCAGTGGCATATATCCATCAATTTTAGTTTGAGTGACAGTTGTTTCACTCTCGCGATTCTTAGGTTAATGTTTGCCAAAGTTTGAATATCTCCCATATCCTTATTGATAGCCGACATTGTTCTAGACGGTATAAAACTGACTCATCAATCGGACAACGCAGGTGACATATTTTCTAGTTTTGCCATCCCATCTTCTGGAGTCTATCCAACATGCCCAGACTCTGTGTTTGGATCACCAACCATGTGAAGATTATTGCATTTTGGTGGGGCCTATCCTACTTAGATGGTTTGGTTGAAGACATTTTTCTTCAGCTCCCAAAAATTGTAGCCTATAGCTAAGTAACAGTATTTGGGTTTGAATAGCGGAGCTTGCCCCTAGATAAGCCTCTACAACTCGACGTACTGCCAAAAGTAATCTATGCGGTCGTGAATAAAGAGACGCTGAGATTATGGATCAAGTGTTGAAGGAGTGCTTCTTATGCACCATTCTCAGTCTCGAGGCTTAAAAAACCATCAGGACGTCACGTTTAGGTATATCACTCTCCAACCACTTAGAGTGTTAGAAGCTCGCCGTTTTGCCAGCTTGGAGCTTAGGCCCGTTCGTTTCAGCCTAGAGGTGGATTTTTTTTCCTCGTTTTCCGTTAGCACGTTTCCCAAAATGATTATTTGTGTATTTTTTATAAATAAAGTTTATATAAAAGTTATTTTAAAAAATCAGATAAATCCATTTTTTAAGTTTTTAATAGTTAATACTCAATTAATCACGTACTAATGACTTATCTTGTTTTGCGTGCACAAATAATCCAAACATCACCTGGATCGAACGGGGCCTTCACCTGGATCGAACGGGGCCTTAGATTGGCTCTTTTCATGCACCGTATCGACCAAATAAATCCGGACAGAGAGCTCACGCCCAAAAGTTCGGTTCAGTTTGCGCACGTGCGTTGGGGGCTGGACGTGCTCGAGACAATTCCTGTGTTAAGAAAACAGGTAACGGAATATCTCGTTTTATTCATCATTCAACTCGAGTCTTGCAGAGTGTCCCAAGTAATGAAGTCTGAACTGCAAACACTAATCCAAACTGCGATTGTGAAGGATTTCAGCACCTAAAACTGAAAAAAATGTCACTGCATTTCCTCCTAAAGCCTAATCTTAAGAGACATCTTAATCCGAACTGCGATTCTGAAGGATTTGTGAGCTATAACTACATGCAGCACATTTTTCAGAATTTTTATTTTTTGTAGAGTGGTTTCTCTGAACTTTTATTTCACTGATAAACATAACTCGGTTGTTTTGAACAACAATCTCAATCAACATATATACATGTGTAATTATATTGCCTGAAAGCAAGGTCGATCAGGTTTAACAAATTGCTGACATGAATCACTAACTTATCAGAACATTATCTTCCCCAGCATGTAGTTAGCTATAGACAGCAAAGATTACAAGAATGTCACACTGCACATTCCTGAACAGATGCTAACAAGAACACTACGCATACTGAACAATTCCAGAGCTGAATATCTAATAACATAGCATCCTGCCATCCTGAAAACAATCCTGCAATGGTCCTAAATAAGAAGGGATTGAAAAATTCTTGTACTGATGTCAGATATCAAATGCAATTCATGAAGAATATGGGCTTTGTTAGAAAGCAATATTATTGGCCTTAGCAGTTCCTGTACTGGCATATCTGTCAAGAAAATTATCCTGAACAATTTCTTACACCTAACTAGAACATCCCGAGTAATTCCTATGCTCATATCTAACAAAAATCACCATCCTGAGTAGTGAGTAACTGAGTACTTGACTGCAATCAAATGGTACTAAATCCAGAAAACTGCTACTAATACAGTAAAAAGGATTACTGTAACTGAACTCCCAATTCAGGAATACACAGCGATGTCGTAGTCGTCGACGAGGTATTGTTCAACATCCTCATCCTCCGTTGTTGTCGTCGGCGTAAGGCGAGCACCGACGTCGCCGCCCTCCTGCTCCACTACGTTCTCCGGTATCGTCTGCGGTGGCGGCGGCATCAACGCGGTGGTCGGCGGGTGGACGACCTCGCTGCAGAACTGCCTGAAGCGATCCTGGGCGCGTTTCTTTTCCTTCTTCAACAGGAATAGCGTCGCCTTCAGGTCGATGCGTTTCAGATGGCACGCCATCGAGCACAGGCGCCCTTGCAACCTGCACGTCTCGCATTGAGAGATCAGCGATGACGGGTCGTCCGTCGCCGTCGATTTTGATGAGAGGCGGTGGAGAAGGAGAAGCGAGGCCGCTGGGGAGTAGGGCGCCAGCTGACACTCCGGCGGGCACGTGAGCCCTAGGTGCGCGCACGCGAAGCAAGGAGGCGTGCCGATGTCGCCGCCCTCCTGCGCTGTTGGAGGCTCGTCGTTCTCCTTCTCCGGCGCCGGCGTCCCTGCTTGGCCGGAGAACACCGGCAGGGGATGGGTGGACAAGCCGCCGGCCTCCATTCTCACGGGCTGTTGGGCTGGTGCGACGGGTCGGCCGCCGGGAAGTAGGTCGCCTGGTGATGATCTCCGTCCTGCGCCGTCGACTAATCCGCAGAAAACGTGGTCGCTGCCGTTGGCTGGTAGGAAGAATGCGCGGGTTGAGCAGGCGCGGTCGGATTGAATTGGGGGAGGTCGCCGCCGAGAAGGAATCGGTTGTCCTCCTGCAGCAATTTCTCGATATCCACCGCAACGAACTGTTCGTCCATGCCTCCGACACCGCACACGGCGACCGTCTCATCGAACGGTGGAGGTGGCACGCTGGTGAGGAGTTGATCGCCGACGCCGTTCGCGGCCGTCGGCGTCGGCTGATGGATGCCCACGGGGAAGTTGCGCACCGGCGGCTGCTGCTCCAGCGCGATGCGCCCGTTAACGTAGTTGATGTAGTTCTGGATGCCGTCCCATCCGGTGGCGAAGCCTTCTCCCATGGCCGATCGGCCGGGAAGTAGGACGCCAGTTCGCACCCAGGCGGGCACGTCCATCCTAGGTGAGCGCACGCGAGGCAGCATGGAGAATACTGCGGCGCCGACGCGCCGGAAGAGAATGGGTCGGCCATCGCCGTCGATGTCGACGATGATGACGGCGACTTGGGCGTTGTGTCAGTGAGAGCGGGGTCTCCCAATGTGAGGCCGCGGCGAGGCGAGGTGGGGGTGAGAAGGCGAGGCAAGGTGAGATCGATCGTTCGGGTGGTGGTGTTGGTGGTGGGTTCGCTGCGGCGACGAGGAGCAGAGTAATTTATCCAGAGGAAGAGAGGAGAGAGGATCCAAGCCGTTGGCCACTTGCTTGACAATTGGTTAGTTACGTGGACCCCATGCCCAAGTAGGACCAGACCACTTGCTGGTACCATGTGGGCCCGTTTGCACCAGGCCATCCGCTGCCACTCATCGCCGCCTTCTCCCTTGTCGCCGGCCAGGCGACCACCGCATCCAGACTCCAGAGTCGTGGAGATGAGGCAGTGACTCTCCTAGGATCTGTGCTTTTGTCTTCTCGGCTCTGTCGGCATCAGTGACAGGCGGGGGCCCGTCAACGACACGTCATCACGTCTCAACTGCCAGCACTACTAATCTAAACTGCGATTGTGAAGGATTTCAGCACCTAAAACTGATGAAACATTTCACTGCCAGAAGAGTCATCCCTTCAACTTACCGGCTTCCCTGCCTCCCTCCACTCTGCCCCTCTCTCGCATGTTGCCGGCGAGGAGCTACGACCGAAGCAGATCGATCGTGAAAGGACGCAACAAAAATGATACGCATATGTGACACAACTTTACAACTTTAGCGAGAGGAGGTGTACTTAACTCTTTTACAAATTACTGAAATCGATAACTCACTTATCAGCAGATTATATGCACCGGTTTAGTTACATGTAGACTGGAATGATTACAAGAATGTCACCTTGAACATTCCTGAGCAGATATCTACCCATGAGACCATATGCATTCTGAACAGTCCCAGAACTGAATATCTACATGAATATAACTCGAAAAATATCCTGTAATGACGCCAAACAAGAACGAGTATCCGACAAAATTTCTACAGTTCCTGTGATCAAGTAACAAGAATAACGCCTTCGTCACAAAGCAAGAATATTGACCTGAGCAATTCTTGCACCTATCATCAATGAAGGAAATTTAACCTGAACAACTCTTATACATATATCTAGAAAACATCCTGGACAATTCCTATTCAGTCATAGCAAATTCTGTAACAGGATCACCATCCTGAGTACCTGATTACAGTCAAATGGTACTAAATTCAGGAAAGCAAGAGCAGAAGTGAACTTAATATGAAATTTTCTCTGCCATTAATCCATCTTTAAAACCTGCTGTTGCAAGGAGACATATCTAAATCTGAAAAACCTGAACTGCAATGTAACAATTGCGCTTTTCTCTCAATTTTTATTTCACTGACGAATTTCTGACTCTGCTCAGTCTGCTGTCCTGAACAATAATGTCAGTAAACATACAAGGGAAACTGTCTATATTACCTCGGACAAATTACTGAAATCGATCAGTAACATATCAGAAGATTGTATGCAGCGGCATTTAGTCAGCTGCACACGGGAAAGATTACAAGAATGTCAACCTGAACATTCTTGAACATATATGTAACAAGAACACCATGCATCCAGAACAATTTACAACTTAATATCTAACAAGAAAACACCCTGAAGAAGTGAAAATCTCTTTCATAGTACGAAACAAGAACGGATTGCAATTTTTTTACTGTTATCAAATATAATTCATGAAGAATACTTGCTTCTTCAATCGGCCTGAGCAATTCCTGTACTGACATAGTAGTATCTAACAAGATCAATATCCAGAGAAACCTGACTACAATCAGATGGTACTAAATCCAGTAAAGTAAGACAGGGAACACGATTACCCTAACTGAATTCTCAATTCAGAAATAGCAGCAACACTGCAGGAGTGTAGTTCAGTACAGCTAAATCATTTTCGAACCTGAGCCCTAATCATCGTCGTGGCGCTCATCGAAAGGTGGTGCGACGAGCTGTTCCTCCTGTTCGAGGAGCTCCTTTGCCAGCCGAACATTTGCCAACGTCATCGGTGACATCGGACGAGGGAGCTCGTCGATTCCGACGGGTTCGGCAGGCGCTGCAGGCTCCTCTTCAGCCGTGTAGGCGTCGTCAACGAGGTACTTGCCGATGTCCTCGTCATCCGATGTCGACGTCGTCGTCGGCGGCGGCGGGTGGGTCGTGTTCATGGCGGACATGAAGGACTCCATCATGGCGGCCATTGGGTCGTTCTCGTTCACGGGGTCGTTGAGGACGCCGAAGACGCTGCTCCGGTTGGCCTTCGCCGTCGACGACTCCGCATTCTCGTGCACCGTCGCAGGCGACGTCGGCGTCGGCCTCAACGCGTAGGCCGAAAAATCCGTCGTCAGCGGGTGGGCGCGGAACAGGCGCCGTCGGTGATCGTGCCTCTCTCGTTGGTGATCCACCGTCGTCGTGGAACTGCTACCACTTTGGGGATACTGCGAGGCCGTCGTCGTGGAATCCGCAGGAAACGCCGCCTTTGCGCTCTCCAACAGGAACTTCACCCCGCTCAGGTCCATGCACTTCAGATTGCACCCCATCTCGCAGAGGCGCCTCTGCAACCCGCACTTCTGGCATTGAGGCAGCGAGGCCGTCGGCGTCGACGACGACGTCGAGAGGCCGCAGAGAGATACCGCCTCGGAGTAGGGCTCGAGCTTGCACTCCGGGGAGCACACCCATCCCAGGTACGCGCACGCGGCGCATTGAGGATGCCTCGGCCCGCCGCCGGAAGAGGACGACGACGAATTGGGCGCGCGGCCGTCTGCTAGTGGAAGCCCCCGGGGGAGGTCGGGCGGCGGCGGTTGGTGCTGCGGCCGGAGCAGCTCCTGTCGTCTTTGCTCGTGGATCAACCGGAGCCTCAGATCGCTGAGCCTATTCATCTGGCCGATGTAGTTGTCGAAGTCGAAGCCGTCCCGATTCTCTCCGATGCGGAAGTGGCGAAACGCATTCCGGAAGCGCTCCGGCCGGTCGGCTGGGAAGTGGGGCACCAGCTTGCAATCCCGCGAGCACGTTCGCCGTAGGTGCGCGCACGCGGCGCATGGAGGATACTGCGACGAGCCGGAAGCGGACGGGTCGGCCATCGCCGTCGATGTTGACGACGACGACGATGACTTGGGGCGTTGCGGTTGCGTTTGCGAGGTCGCTCTATGCGAGGCGGCGACGCGGCGTGGCGAGAGGAGAGGAGAAATTAAGCGAGGCGTGGCGAGGTGAGGTGGGAAGGAGGAGAGAAGGCGATCGAGAGGGGAGGTGAGGTCGGTTGTTGGTGGGCTCGCTGCGGCGACGGCGAGCGGGGCAAATATATAAACACAGGGGAGAGGTCGAGGGCTCTCGCCGTGGCGTTGCCCCACTTGCTTGCGGTTAGTTATGTGGGCGCCACATCAAGTAGGACCACTTGCTCTAGCCAGTTGTACCCTCTCCATTCGAATGACATGTGGGCCCTTCAGCATCAGGCCATCGCCCCCAATGCATCACTCCCTTCTTCCTTGTTGGCTGTTGCAGCGAGCGCGACCCTGCACGGAGATCGATCTCCTGTACGCCGTGGTCCCTTGTTCACGAATCTATGGCATTGAATATCTTGCAACTAATACTACTCCAACATATAGAGCCTTCCACACATATATACTTGAGCAGGACTATAGAACGGAGTTCATTCGAAAGGCTTCTTCCTTCTCTCGTACTATGTGAAGTCACTTCCGCAGGCTATCACTGTGCCACTCCTGCGCAATCAAACTGAGGTGGCGGCGTCTCTAGCCAGCAAGCAGCCAAGCTCACAGCTACTCGTCAAAGGACTCGCTGGAGGAGACGACAAGGGGTAACGATGGATTGCCTATCCACATAGATTCCACATCTAGTGTCTCCTCCATGCGATGCGCGTTGGTGTCGCCGTTTTTCTCTTCACCGATATTACATGAGGAGGTACCGAATTTGATACCTAGGTAACGGATCCGATACCTAAGTACCAGTTCGACCTGATACCCATAGGTACCAGACATGGTATCTAGGGTAACAGGTATTATACCTTATCGGACTATATCCCTTGGTACTCGCGCTCCTCATTGGAGAAGCAAATTTCGAAGGTACCAGATGGTACCTTATGTAGTGGAGTTGATACCTCACCAGACTCCACATACTTTCTCAGGGGCGTATCTCTTTAGAACCGCACATCCTTGCCGCCACCATCTAATATTCCATACCCAAGGTCATCGGTGACGGATCTAGCCCCATGAGACATTCTCCATCTCTTCCCTGCCATGACCATCAACGTCTCCCCTCGTGCTGCATACCATGTCCCCATTAGGGCTAGATCGCTAACTGGAGGGTGGCGCGATGGCAAGCGCATGGGTTGGGAGGCGCGCTAGGGGAGAAGGAGGGGTGGAAGGATAAGGAGGAAGACGAGGACGCAGAGATGAAGCCGCCCGTTCAGACGGACAACTATTTCGTAGTATTATCCTATAGCTGATAGCATGCGGCCAAGTATCTCATTTTCCTATATTAGTTACATTAGAAATAAATAATTTTCTTTCACATATATCATTAAACTATCAGGGCCTGTTCACTTTGCTAAAAAAAATCCAAAAATTGTTAATGCCAAAAATTTGGTAAGAGGGTGGTGGTGGTGTTGTTTAGTTTGTTACCATACCAAAATTTGGTAGAAGTTGTGATAGAAGAAAGTTCTAGAATTACCAACATTTGGTAACTTGTCATAATTTTGGCAATTCCAATATTTTGTATTGTTAAAAATGGTAGCAATTTGAACAACCCTTTATAACTAAATTTAGAAATTCACCACCATATTAACTTAAAAAGATGTGTCATGAAATCATTTGTTTTACCCCGTACAAACATCTAATCTATTTACATAGAAATATACAATTTGTATGAATTTCAATATTTATTTTACATATATATTCCTATCATATTTCTATAAATTCCTATGGTTCGCAATACCACATCTCGAAAAAGCCCTAAGCATTAGCCAAAATCATCACCTTCTTGTTTCAAGCATAATATTATTGTTATTACTCATTCTGGAAGTTGGGTTGAGAAAAAGGAAACTCGGTGATAAGTTCAAATATAAAAAACAGATCTCTCCCAAACAGAGGGATTGACCCAAAAGTAATTCCCTTATGATAAATTTACATATAAATCAATTATTACAGTTGAGGTGCTAAAAGTACTAGTGCTCCACCAAAATCGTGTCCAGCTATCTCATCATTCTCTAATACACCCCGGTGCACGGATTACCTCAGGCCTAAACTATCGTTCACTGAGAAATATCGAATGGCTCACAAAAGCAGCGCCCACACAGAAATCAACCCGACCCTGACATGTTCTGTTTGCAGAGTTGATAATCGCAAAGTAAATATTACACTTGGGTGCTACGGCACCCAACCAGCCACACGATCGCTTTGCGATTCGTGCGTACAAATACCGAGGGATTTGTATTTCCGCGGGTTTTATCATTTCTTCCGTTCGCCACAAATACGCCGCAGGTGAACCCCGTGACTCAAACCGACGGAGTCTTTTGTCCGTCACCGTGAACCCGGGCCTCCCACTTCGTTTTTTCCCCTCATCTCTTTTCCTTTCCAATCAACAGACCTATTGCCAACCCCCTCTTGCAAATGTTGTTTATGCATTAGGCCAGCGCTCACCCGGGATCTTAAGCGAAAACTAGCCGATCTATCCCTCTGCCCGATGGCGCACGAGAAGGCAACAACGAGGTGGCGGCGTGCAAAAGATCTTCGATCCTCGCTCTGGCAGGCGGCGCATGACGAGAGCGGGGCGAGGTCGACGCCGAGCAATCTCTCAGCCCTCATTCTTCTCTCTCTTCCCCTCTTCCGACCGATGGCGCACGACGAGACGAAGCACGACGAAGCACGCGGAGGCCGGGGCGCAACAGCTTCTTCTCGGCCATAGCATCCTGCGCCATTGTGGATGGCGATTCCTCCGGGCGGCCGGGCCTGCTGCTCTACTTTTTTTTAAAAAAAAAATCTTGTGGTCCAGATTTAACAATTAGTATCCCAAAAATGGTTCATCGGAGGAAGAGGTGAGGCAAATCATCTTGCAATTGAATTCTAGATGAAGTTACATCAAAAAAAAAAAACCGTCCAAGTCGGCCACCGACGGCATCAGCCGACGAGAAAAAGGGGATCCGTCTCGGCCAACCTCCGTGACGACAGGCTGTCGCCGATGCTGTGGTGTCGCTGCCGATGCCGCGCGTGGGCTTCGGTGCTGCGTCGTCGCAGATCTGGCCACCGCTGGAGCAACAATGAAGCAGCAGATCGGTGAATGACAAAGATGCAAACGGGACCTCGTTCGGCCTCACCGCCGGTCTGCTCAGGAGGTCGACGAAAACACCACCCGGTAGACCGCCATTATCGGAGGTGTCCAGCCAGTGGTTTTGGGTGATGCCTGCGAAATCTTGGGAGCCCGAGACGCAGGCCAAAGGAGCCGCGTCATGCACGATCCCAGCCTTGCTGTTCGTCGGAGGGTGAGGATGACCATGGATGGGTCATGGGTGAGTAAATGAAAGCGGACTTGACGGTCGTCTGTATACGGTGATCCTCCCGTCAAATGTATGTACGTTATTACATATACGGCGCCCGCATAGCTCTTTTCCCTGGGAAGGACGCGCGGAAGGGTGCCCAAATCACGGTGCACGGTGGCGGAGGTTAGTGGAGACAAACCTGGGTTATGGCCTCCCCAGGTCATTACCGACAAGTTCTCTATTTATTTCACTAAGCTTAATTACTTTTTTTTAGGGGAAAGGAGCTTTATTAATCAGAACAAGAAATTACAATATCCTCATGGATTAAATTTTCTACCGGACTAAGCTCATGACCGAGCCAAAAACTAGACGAAACCTCGGTTCTTCCCAGCTTAGCTAATTCATGACAAGTCCCGTTCTGATTACGATGAATTTTGACAAACTGAAAGCTCCTCCTAACAGTAACAAGGTACTGAATATCCCTGAATATGGATGCAAGGTCTGAACAATCTGGAGTTGAAGAGGCGACCAACCTTATTGCTTCTTGGCAATCCGTTTCCACAACTATAGGCAGCAGGGACCATGTCAGAACTAGAGTAATACCATCCCTACAAGCCAACAATTCTGCTTCCAAAGCACCAGAGCAGTGGTGTATTTGTTTGCAAGCAGAGAAGATTGCCTTCCCTGTATGATCTCTCAGGATCATGCCGATCCCAGCTGTGCCATCATGTGGATTATAAGACCCACCAACATTCAGTTTGACCCATCCTGCAGCAGGCTTCATCCATTTAACCTTCCAGGCATTATGGCTATTCAAGGCACAACTTTCCTTCTTCCTCAATTTATGAGGATCCAGCACTTCCTTGCCCTTCAACACGTTGACAGAACCATGCTGGCCAATTAGCTGGAGCGATTCCAGGTAACTGAGCAGGAAATGCTTAGATGTTTGTATTGCCGGCAACGCCTTCCCGTGAACAGTTTCGTTGCGTGCAAACCACACCCTCCACAGCGGCATTAGGATTTGAGCTTGGGCTAATTCAGGCAGATCAGATAAAAGTAGCAGCAGCCAATCTCTACCGGAATTGATAATCCTTCTCGTCGATGGTAACTGCCATTCTTCCCTCGTCGCCTCCCAGAGTTGGCGCGCATGAGGGCAGACGCATAGTGCATGAAATTCATCTTCAGGCTCCAATCCACATAAGGTGCATATATTCAGATATTCCAATTGCCTCTTGTGTTTGTTGACTCTAGTCGTAAGGCAGCAAGATATAACTCGCCAAGCAAAGATTCTAACCTTCTGCAGAATCGGGCACCTCCAAATAACATTCCAAAGTTTCCGGTTCCCATTGGCACTGTTGCTTGATTCTCCAGATTGACTATCTTGTCCCTTGAGCTTCATTCCAAGCATGTACGCCGAACGGACTGTAAACAATCCATTCTTTTCAGGTTGCCAAGCAAGAAAATCATCAAAACACCGAGTCGGCCTTCTCATCTTCAAAATTACTTCAGCATCCAAGGGCAGGAAAATCCGGTGAACTAGTTGTTCATCCCATGAGCCATCTTTCTGTAATAAGCTTGAGACCCATTTGATCCTAGATCTCCCCTGTGGCGTAATTAATCTTCGGGTGGTGTCCCTGGGCAGCCAAGGATCACGCCAGATCCTGATGTCTCTGCCATTACCAACCCTCCAGATAAGTCCATGCTTAAGCAATTCCAAACCGTGTTCAATTGCCCGCCAACCCGGCGATGAATTGCCATTGAACACAGTGTCCTGGATGGAACCATTTGGAAAATACTTCGCCTTGAGCACTCTGGCACACAAACTATTTGGGAATTGGATCAATCGCCAAGCTTGTCGGGCGAGCAAAGCTTGGTTAAAGATGCGCAAATCTCTAAATCCCAGACCACCTCTCCCCTTCGGCAGAAGTAGAATTTCCCAAGCTTTCCAATGAGTTTTTCTCTTACCATTTTCTGAACCCCACCAATAATCCCGGATCAGTTTCGTAAGATCATCACAAACTCCGTCAGGCAACTTAAAAGTGCTCATTATGTACACAGGAATAGCTTGCGCCACCGACTTGATCATTATTTCCTTCCCTCCACAGGACAAGTAATTTTCACTCCACTGTAAAAGCCGCTTACAAAGCTTATCCCTGATACTTTGAAACTTGCCTTTTTTCATACGTCCTTCCGGAGTAGGCAGCCCGAGGTACTTATCCTCAAAATCAGAGTGTGGGATTTGTAGAACATCTCTGATTTCCTGCCGCACAACCTCAGGACAAGATTTGCCAAATAAAATTGAACACTTGGCTGGGTTTATTAGTTCACCCGTGCACAAGGCATACTGCTCGAGTACTGATTTCACCCTAGATGCCTGAACAGCCTCAGCCTTGAAGAACAGCAATGTGTCGTCCGCAAACAAAAGGTGGGATACAGCAGGAGCTCTTCGACAGATACGAACAGGAGTAATACCGCCCGTCCTTACTTCCTCATTTAGGAGGGCCGAAAGGCCATCCGCCACAAAGAGGAAAAGGAAGGGAGATAGTGGATCTCCTTGTCGAAGGCCACGAGATGGAACAAAAGCATCCAAAAGGGATCCATTAAATTTTACCTTGTACCTCACCGTGGTCACACACTGCATGATCCATCCGACCCACTGGTGAGAGAACCCAATTTTCAACAATGACTGTTCCAAACATAGCCAATCGACTCTATCGTAAGCCTTCGATAAGTCCAGCTTGTAGGCACAAAACGAGTTATCAGCTTTCCTATTATGGTGTATATGGTGCATGCACTCAAAAGCAACCCAAGGCATTGTCAGAAATCAATCTTCCTTGAACAAAAGCTGACTGATTTGGGGATATGAGATCGTCCAACAGCGGCCGTAAGCGATTCACCAAGCACTTTGAGATAATTTTATACAAAACATTACAAAGGCTGATAGGCCGAAATTCCTTTAACTCCACAGGACTATCCACCTTGGGAATCAACACAATAGAAGTGTCGTTGATGCCAACAGGCAGTTGCCCGGTCGTGAAAAAATCCCTTACCGCCTTGCATATATCCTCTTTTAGAATGTGCCAATTCCGCTGATAGAATCTGGCAGGAAACCCATCAGGGCCCGGCGCCTTGATTGGCGCCATTTGGAATAAGGCGTCGGAGATTTCCTCATCCAAGAAATCCCTGCACAGCTCCACATTCATAGCCTCTGTTATTTTCGGCTGAAACAGCTGAACAACAACACTTCGGTCCAAGTTTGGATCCCGGGTGAATAAATCCTGGAAATATGCAGTGGCCATGTTTCCCATTGTATCAGTATCAGTCACCATAACCCCTTGGCTGTCCTTTAGTTTTGATATTTTATTTTTCTTGGCTCGCCATACCGCACGAGAGTGGAAAAATTTAGTGTTTCTGTCTCCTTCTTTCAGCCAACTAATACGAGAACGTTGCAGCCAAAGCATCTCTTCCCTATAGAGCAATTCATTCATTTGGTCAGTAATTTTCCGAATTTCCCTAATATCAGCATTGTCAGTTCTCAGTTCAGACAGCTCTCTTCTCAGCTCTTTCAGTTTGCGTGTTATATTCCCAAACTTCTTCCTGCCCCATCTTTGCAGTGCATCCATAACACTGCTTAGTGCCTGACCGACTGAACTAAGAGAATTTTTATTATCAATCTGTCCCCATGTGTTTGCAATCAGGTCATGTAGTTCAGATTCACGCTCCCACATGATCTCATAGTGAAGGCATTTGCTCCTTATACCAGCCGATTCAACAGGCTGCAAATGAAGTATAACTAGGTTATGGTCAGAACACGATGACACTTGATGAACAATCTTGGCAGACGTGAAGATATTTCGCCAACTGTCATCCGCCAACCCTCTATCCAGGCGCACCCTTACGTTTCTACTCCCCGACCGGCCATTGTCATATGTATATGGCAACCCTTCAAACCCCAAATCAGATAACTGACAGAACTGTAGAACATCCCTAAAACCCTGCATTTGCGATTCAGATCTGCGGGAGTTTGAAAGATGTTCCTCCTGCCACAAAACTTCATTGAAATCCCCTACCAATAGCCATGGAAAATTGGACATGCGTTTCAGATCCTTCAGTTTAGACCACATTGGATGCCGATTTTCTCGGCGAGGTTCGCCATACACGAAAGTAACATGACACAGAGGATCATCCGGAGACATTCTCACATAAGCATCGATATATCTTGCATTAATATCCTTTATTTCCATGTACACACTATCATGCCAAAACAAAGCAAGACCTCCGCTAAAACCTTCACTGCTCACACTTGCAAAACCCCTTAAACCTAGCCTATGACGTAAACGCCTAACCTTCTCCATCTTTTGCCGAGTTTCACACAAAAAGACCACCTGGGAATTAGCAGCACTCACCATCATGGCGAGATCGTGAACTGTCGTGGAATTCTCAATACCACGACAGATCCAAACAAAGATACTCATTGCTCCTGACGGGACACCACCTGCCCCGTCAGGTTTTCAGCACTAGTTGGCTTCAGAATTGGCTTCTCCTTCATACTACCAATCTCCTTCCTTCTGCGGCTATCTGAATAAGTCTTGTACTTTTCAAATCGTTTAAGCTTCTTCTGCACATTACCTTCTAAGGACTGACCAAAAACCACCAGAGTTTGATCATGCAGTTCCGCCTGCTGCGCTTCATCCTCATTTGGACTGACTGGTCTTTTACGTTGGGACGTGAACTCATCACCCCTCGAAGGGGAGCCCAACGATTCTAGCTTGGATCCCAGCTCCTTAATCACAGGACTCATCTCACAGCTTGGCAAAACTGTTTTGGCTTTTCCTTGCGACTCTGCACCTTCTTCCCTGTCTATGTCCCGCCTAGCATTCAGGCTATTAACTTCAGCAGCCACTGGTTGATCTTTCTGCAAACTCATGTTGCTTGTTTGCCGAATCAGCTCATGCTCCTCCTCCTTCTCAACTGGTACATTGCCCTCAAATTCGTCGTTAACGTCCACCCTGTTAGGAATAGCTTGGCTGTGGCGTCAAGTGGAAGAATTGGCACTTCCGGCCTGATTAAAGTGCAAACCACGACTAACTCTATTCATTGGAGCTACTTCCACACGCTCCACTCGACGTTCAAACTGGCGCAAGGGCGAACACCGTAGGTCTGCAGAAAAACTGAATGGTTCTCCTCATGCCTGATTTTCTTACCACAAGCCATGTCCGAATGGCCAATGTAGCCACAAATAAAACAGAAGTGAGGCACTCTCTCGTATCTGATAGCAAAGCTTTTAACTTTCTCCTTGCCTTGCACCTTAACATTAATCGGAAGACGCGTCTTTAGCGGCTTGTCAACTGGTAGCTCCACTCTGATGTGGAAAAAATCATGCCTGCTTCTGCCACTTTCCTCCACATCCACATCAAGAACATGCCCAATTTTGCCACCAATTAACTGTCCTTGGCTCTCGACATCAAGACAAGCGGAAGATCGTAAATCCTTACCCACACTGGCACCGAATCAAAGCGAATCAATGAAGGCTGTGTTAAACCATCAAATCTTGCCACAAGTAAGGCATCACCTTTATGAATCCACGGACCTCCCCTTAGCACAAACTCCAGATCACCACCTGACCCGAAAGTAACAATAAACTTGTCATTGCGAAGCACCTTATAGCTAAATTCTGCTCTTAGTTGCCACGCCCTCTTCATATCATCAAACAGCGCTGCAGCTTGAGGAGGTTTAAGGAAATAATATTGATCCAAGATAGTCCACTTCCCGGCCTGAGATATTTCCTCATCCTCAATCTCCACCTCTAGTATCTGGTCATCACTAAGCTTAATTACTGTGATATGGTGGTTAGGTGCAGGATTGGGTCGACCAAGCCTATTCTCTTTTTCTTTGTTTTTCTTGAGGAATTTGGACTCTTGTGAGCTCCCTCCCTTTCATTTAGCTAACTTAATCTCTATTTTTCTCTTAAATTTAATAGCTTGTACTAATATTAACGTTAGCTATTGTAAATGTAATATTTTTTTTAAAAAATAGCTCTCTGAAACCTAATAATTCTTTAAAATTCAAATTATTTTCTTTAGCAAATGAGCTAGTTGGCCTCCCCTAGGATTTTGGTCAACCTCCGCCACTGACTATGCACATCCAACGGTTTGTGGGTTGGGTGCCACAACACCCAAATGTAAAAAATACAAGCTGAGTTGATCTGCCAGAACGGAATATTCTGGTGTCCCCACTAGTCAGTGTCAGTATCGGCGTTGACGCATAGAGAAAGGCAACCAACCTTCACGTGCCGCGGCACGCCTACCACGCAAGATGGCTATCTAGCACCCAGGTGCACGCCGACCCGGACGCGCACCTGGGCACGTGGCGCGCGGAGGGCACACCGCGTGGGGGGACCGGGGTCCCTGCCCGCCATGTGTCCCACCCCACGTGCGGCGGTCGGGTGGAAGAAGAGACGAGAAGGGGGAAGCGGCGACCGGGGCCGCGCCGGCGACGACAACAACGATGCCGGCG
>CM002476.1:15393369-15462641 GCA_000325765.3 Leersia perrieri | reverse complement strand
AACACACACGAAGACACGAGGATTTTTGGTGCTGCAAACAACTTAGCAGCTTTTCTATTTCTTTCCCTTTTATTGGCAACGGACACCCAGAACGTGGTCCTGGTGATCCTACATGCACGGACACGATCCCCTTCACAGCGAGTGCCATCCCAAACGCCAGGAATCACGGCCGCACGACGCGCCTCGTGCGATCAAAACGCGCACGAAAGCTCTCCTGATGCATGCCCGCAAGAAACGCTGAACATGCACTCTAACTGAATACAAACAGAAGCAACTAAATTGACGGGGGAAGCTAAACAACTAAACAGATAATGCCTAAACAAAATTAACACCCAAAATTTATTCTAACAATCTCCCCCTAATTCTTGTGGTGCTCATGCTTGGCATTTGTAACACCGATGAGCTCTCTCAGTTCCTGGAATCTTGGCCTTGCAAGTGGCTTGGTCATGATGTCAGCCAGTTGTCCAGTTGAGCTCACGAATTCGATGTCGATCTTCCCTGTCTCCACACATTCATGAATAAAATGATATTTCGTTTGAATGTGCTTACTTCGATCATGATGGACGGGGTTCTTTGACAAAGCAATGGCAGACTTGTTGTCCACCTTCAGTATTGGCGTTGTGGTTGTTGCTCCAAGAATTTCTTCTAGCAATCCACCCAGCCACACGCCTTGACATGCTGCAGTCGTTGCAACAACATACTCCGCTTGGCACGAAGATAGCGCCACCGCCTTCTGCTTCTGAGATTGTCAGGTGATGGGGCAACGCGCGAGGAAGAAGACACTGCCTGAAGTACTCTTGCGGTCATCCACATCACCCGCCATGTCACTGTCGCTGTATCCCAGCAATCGCAACTCTCCAGGCTCGCCACGAGTGTACACCAGTCCATACTCCCGCGTGCCAGCGATGTACCGAAGAATGTGCTTCAGTGCCGTCATGTGATCTTCACTTGGTTCTGCCATGAACCTACTGACATAACTGACAGCAAATGCAAGGTCCGGCCTGGTGTTGACAAGGTATCGCAGTGCTCCAACTATACTGCGGTAGCTCGTGGCATCGATCTTGGCTCCTGTCCCTTCCTTGCTCAACTTCAGCTTGGGTTCCATTGGAACGTAGCAGGGATTACAGTCATCCAGTCCACACTTCTCCAAAAGCTTCACTGCATATGCTGATTGACAAAGAGAAATACTGGAGCTTTGTTGTCTCACCTCAATTCCCAGATAGTATGATAGGAGCCCCAAATCACTCATGCGGAACTGTTCCAGCATCTCCTGCTTGAAACGTCGGAGTTCATCATCGTCGGGGCCGGTGATCAGCAAATCATCGACGTACACACCCACCACCAGTGGCTTGTTCGATGATCGGCGAGTGTACACAGCATGTTCATGGTCGCTGCGTGTGAAGCCGAGGGAGTTGAGGCAGGTATCAAGCTTGGCGTACCAGGCCCTCGGTGCTTGTCGCAGCCCATACAGAGCTTTCTTTAACCTCAGAACTTGCCCAGGCTCTCCGAAGACGAACCCGGGTGGCTGCTGCACGTACACTTCCTCCTTGAGCACTCCGTTGAGGAATGCCGATTTCACGTCCATGTGGTGGACGCGCCATCCCTCATGAGCAGCTACAGCAAGAATGAGCCGAACTGACTCGAGTCGCGCTACCGGTGCGAAGACCTCGTCGAAGTCCACGCCTTGCTGCTGCACGTATCCCTTAGCGACGAGTCGGGCTTTGTGCTTGACGACGTGCCCATGCTCATCACGCTTCGCCTTGTACACCCACTTGAGGCCGATGGCGCGGTGTCCTGCAGGTAGGTCGACGGCGCACCATGTCGCATTCTCCTCGATCGAACGCAGCTCCTCGATCATGGCAGCACGCCAGCTTGGTTCCCGCTCGGCCTCCACGAGCGTCGTCGGCTCCTCTGCACTGACGGCGTGAAGTTCGTCGTGGTCGTACGGTGAGCATACAGTGCGACCAGGAACCGGCGCGTCTCCAAGTATGTCGTCGATCATGCGGTATCGTAGGGGCGCATCGTCATGATCTGCGTCGAGGTTGTCATCGAAGTCGGAGTCTGTTATGCACTTGGTGGTGATGCGAACTGGATCGGCTCCGGGCTTGATGTGGGGGACACGTGATCAGGTGGTGTTGCAGGAGCCGGGCTTGCTGATGGAGTGTCAGGATGGTCGACAACGATCGTGGTGGTGAAGTACTCGACCTCGAACGGCTCCTGGTCGTCGGCGTCGTCGTCCTGTTCCTCCTCGCCCCACTCCCACTTCGCCTGCTCGTCGAAGATCACGTCGCGCGTGACATGAACGCGCCTGGACACCGGGTCGTAGCAGCGGTATGCCTTGGACCCGGGTTCATACCCGACGAAGATCATCTTCCTCCCGCGATCATCCAGCTTCTTGAGATGCGGTGTGGTGTTCTTGACGAAGGCGATGCAGCCGAATGTGCGTAAGTGCTGCACACCCGGCTTCTTCCCGTACCAGGCTTCAAAGGGCGTCGCACCCTCCACACTCTTCGTCGGCGATCTGTTCAGGAGGTAGATCGCCGTCGACACGGCCTCCCCCCAAAAATAGCCTGGGAGCCCCTTCGCCTTGAGCATGGTGCGCGCAGCCCCCACGATGGTCTGATTCCTCCGCTCCACCACCCCGTTCTGCTGCGGCGAGTACGGGGCAGTGGCGCCGAACTCCCGTCTCGGCGCAGTGCTCGGTGAAGTCGCACGAGGTGAACTCCCCCCCACGATCAGTGCAGAGGGAGCTCAGCTTGTGTCCACTCTGGACCTCAGCAGCTGCTCGGATTCGCTTGATCGCCGCCGGTGCCGTATCCTTGAACGCCAGCAGCTCCGCACACATAAACCTGCTGTAGTCATCCACCAACAGCAGGAAATATTTTTTACCACTGGGCGTCGGCGGCGAGATTGGCCCGCGGAGGTCTCCATGAACAAGCTCCAGAGTTCGCCCCGCGCGCTCCTGTGCCCGCTCCGGGAACGGTGTCCTCTTCTGCTTCCCAACCAGACAGCCCTCACAGAGGCCGTCGGGTTGCGCAAGGTCCGGCAAGCCGCGGACCAGCTCGCCCTTCACCATCTTCAACATCGCCGGGAAATTGAGGTGGCCTAGCCGTGCGTGCCACCTCCTGGCATCATCGTCGCTCGGGGAATCTTGGCAAGGAGACGGCCAGCCTTGTCACGTACCCGCATAACTCCGTCGCGCACCAGCGCCTCGAAGCCGATCTCGTCCAGCTGGCCCACGTAGACGATGTTGGTGCGCAGCCGAGGAATGTAGTAGACATCTGTGAAGGACCGGTGCGCGCCATTCTTGCAGATGAACACCACGGTGCCGCGCCCTTCGATCTCCACCACCGAGCCGTCCCCGAATTTCACCGAGCCCCTGATGCCGGTGTCGAGCGTGGTGAAGGCGTCCCTCGTCCCCGACATGTGGTTGGTGGCGCCGGTGTCGATCACCCATCGGTGGTCGTCGTTGGTGTGCCCGTCGTCGATCTGGGCGAGCACCTTTCCCTCGACGAGTTGGACTTGCTCACGGACGCTTGGAGACGAAGCAGGCACACCTGCTGTTGGGGAAAGGATGGCGGCGCTGGTAGGCTGGGGCGCCGCAGCCACCGCCGATGGCGTGGGCAGGCTCGATGCCGCCGCTATTGTCGAAGAAGGGGATCTGGGCGTCGTTGACTTCTCCGTGATGCACACAACGCCAAAAAGCAGGGACCCCTCCTCGTCCTGGGCTAAATGGGCCTCTCCCACCTTCTTGGGCTTCGACCTGCATTCCGTGGCCTAGTGTCCAGTTTTGCCGCAATTGCGACAAGCGTTGCTCGGCACATTGCGCCCCGCGGAATCGGTGCGCGATTCGCGTGTACTCCCGTCGCCGCCGCTGCCGAGGCTCTTCCCCTTGCCACGTCGCCGGAATCGGCCGCCACCACCGCCGCCGCCACTGCTCCCTCCACCATTCTTCTCCTTCTCACGAGCCTTATAGCGCGCGAGCCAGTCCTCCTCCGTGAGGAGCAACCGGCCATCGCCGTCCTTGGCTTTTGTGGTCGCCGGCTTCTTGCGCTTCTCGACCGCGCGGAGCCGGCTAGTGGCCTCCTCGATCGAGATCGTGCTCAGATCAAGGAGAGTTTCGATGGAGATGGCCACTTGCTGGAGGTTCTCAGGTACAACGTGCAGCATTTTCTTCACTACCTCCTTGTCGGTGATGGGGTCGCCGAGAACTCGAAGTTCGTTGGCGAGGCCGCTGATGCGGAGGGAGAAATCCTCTACGCTTTCGCCGTTCTTGAAGCCGATGGCGGCGAAGTCTTGGCGCAGCCGCTCCGCGTTGGCCTCCTTGACCCGCTCGACGCCGATGCGGATGGAGCGGATCGCCTCCCATGCTTCACGTGCCGTCTCCTTCTGCGCCAACGAGGTCAGCATGTCCTGGGGCACGACACGGAGGATCGCGGCGAGCGCAGCACGATCAGTGCGGAAGTCGTTGGTGCCGGGAGCGATTACCTCCCATAGTCCCTGCGCTTGAAGATTGACGCGCATGACCATGGACCACTCGGTGTAGTTTGTTCTGGTAAGCGTGGGGTAGACGATGGACGCCGAGCTCCTCTCGATGACACGCTCGACCGCGGGCTCGCGGCCGGTGCGCAGCCCGCGCCGGGGCGGCGGCGAGACGGACAAACGCCGGTAATGGTTCGCCGGCTCGGACATCCTACTCAGGGAAGTTACCTCCGCTCTGATACCAGATGTAAGCTGTAACACAGGTAAACACAAGAGTTTGTGACAGAGAATGAACAAACACACACGAAGACACGAGGATTTTTGTTGCTGCAAACAACTTAGCAGCTTTTCTGTTTCTTTCCCTTTTATTGACAACGGACACCCGGAACGTGGTCTTGGTGATCCTACATGCACGGGCACGATCCCCTTCACAGCGAGTGCCATCCCAAACGCCAGGAATCACGGCCACACGACGCGCCTCGTGCGATCAAAACGCGCACGAAAGCTCTCCTGATGCATGCCCGCAAGAAACGCTAAACATGCACATCTAGCTAACTGAATACAAATAGAAGCAACTAAACTGACGGGGGAAGCTAAACAACTAAACAGATAATGCCTAAACAAAATTAACACCCAAGATTTATTCTAACAGGGGAGACAGCAGAGGGCGGGGAGACGAAGGACGCCGGCAGTAGACGGCGGAGGCGAAGGACGCCGGCGTTGGTGGAGGAAGAAGGGGAAAAAGAGGAGAAAGGAGGGGGAGGAAGGAGGAGGAAGAGGGTCTTGCCCGGGTGGGGGGGCCGCGCAACAAGGTATGAGATAGCACCCCCCGCTACCGTGTTCGTGCCCGTCGTTGCGCTTGCGCCGGCCGGCTAATATAAACCGACCGACTCCGCCTTCGTCTTCCATCCCAAGCCATTCGGCGAAAGCTCGCGATCGATCGAGGAAGCCCACATCCATGGCGGCTCTCCTCTTCCGCCTCTCTCTCTTAGTCTCTTCCTCCTCGTGCCGCTCGTCCCCAGTTCCCCACCACCGCCACCGCTGCGTTCCACTCCCACCCCCACCACCACTCGCCGCCGGCGGGAGGGATCGTGTACCTGCACCGCGCGCCACCACCGCTCGGTGGCGAACACGGCCACCGCGCTGTTCTACACCGCGCCCTCCATGCACCAGAACCACATCGAGGCGGAGGAGGAGGGTCGGTCGCTGCACGCGCTCGACCCGTTCGCCTTCGCCACCGCCACCATCGCCGCTGCACAGGCTCCGTCCGGGGAGGCCGCCATCGCGGCGGTGGGAGCAGCCGCGAACGAGGCGACCCGGACGATGATCGACTCCGTGCCCCCAAGCCGCCGCTCCGCCTCCTCCTCTCCTCGCCGCGCCGGATCGGGACTCCGTGGTGCGCATCATGATTCGCGAGGCCATCGCAGCCGCCGCAGGAGGAGGGCGTGGAGGGGTCTGCTCCGCCATCGGACGAACCTGCCGCGGCCACGACCACGACGACGCTTCACGCAGCAGCGCACGCGGGCTCGGGAGACGACGAGCAGCGGCTGGAGCAGCTGGCGTCGGCGGCCCCGCTCCACGCCGACGACGAGGACGGGCAATCACCGTCTTCGCAGCTCCCTACGTCTTCCTCCGCGCCTCCTGCGGCTCCTGCCCCATGTGCCCGCGCCGCCACGTCCTCGGTTACTTCCCCTACTCCGAGGCTCCGAGCTCGCCGCCGCCCCCACCGCGAAGATCCCCTCGGCCTCCCCGGGCTTCTGCCTCAACGGCTCAACCTCGCCTCTGAGCGCAGTCCGTTCGCCGTTCGCTGCCCCCGGCTCTTCGTCGACGGCGTCAAGCTCTACAACGACGGCCGCTACAACCACCACAACCAGCATCACCACCACCTGAACGGGATGTCCGCCGCCTCCGTGGTGCGCATCATGATTCGCGTGGCCATCGCCCGCCTCCGCGTCAAGTTCGCGTGGGGCAGTACCGGCTCCACCACCGGCGTCAACGACGTGCGCATCAACTACATCCCCATCAAGGACCCCGACGTGGTGATCAACTCTCGGCCCCTTCGACGACTGCGCCTCGGCGACCTCTACCTCTGTTCCGGGCTTCCGGCTGCTCACGGCTTACGGCGAAGGGCATTGACCATCGCTCGAGTCCGTCGTCACTTAATTTCTTTGGGCGTGGTTTTTGTCCTCCTCTCTGCTTCTATCTAGCACCTGCCGGTTTGGTCCGGTCTCTGATTAGGATCATTAGTGTTCTGTGATGACTTGTCGTGCTACTGCACGCATGGTTCATGCCTTGCATTAGCTACTGTTTGAAGTGAATGAGATATTGATAGAAATTTCAGAGGATCATTTACTGAATCTTATTTCTGTCTGTGATCTGTTTGCTCTGATTTTATCCGAGATTTGTTCCATGTTGACTCTAGAGAGTGGTGCTTGATTCTGTTCCGTTTTGGTGCAGCTTACTCAAATTTGTCTCCTGATGTGGTATGCTAATTTCGTTTAATGCATCGTCACTTCATTGGTATTGCGAGTTGTGAGGTGGTTCTATCTTACTTTAAGCTTTCTTCACATCCTCTGCTCTGATGGAACAATGGTGTTTAATCTGGAATATCTGAAAATGTGGGTACAATTCTCAATTGATTGGTCAGGCTATATAAAATTCTGCAACGGTAACTAGACCAACTGTTTATTGCCTATAACTTGTTCTGTTTAGGTGGTGAAATGGTGAGTGACTGCACGCATTTGCACTGGGCAAATGCGCAGGCTTCACATGGTGTTGTTTGAGTTCACCCTAGTAAACAAAACTCAGTGAAAATACGATGATACTTGTGCATTGTTGATCTCTAACTGTGTAAGAAATCTTCAATTTCATTAGGTATGCTTCAATACTGCCAAACCTTTGCCTCTGTATCTTTTCTACCTCAAGCGTTTTTTAAGCTGTGTTGAATGGTGTAGCTGCATTTACCCTTTGCTTCATTTTTGTTGATCTGGTTGACGTGTCACGAGTTGATGAATTGTGACCATGCTTAGTTAGTAAAACATTTAGCTGTTGGTAAAGACTTTTACCGGCAGCATTTGTTATGACAGACCCTCTCTGTTGGAAAATCTTTTACCGACACTTTCTTGTCAGCACATGGGTGTTTTGCTGACAGACAATAAGACATTAAATTTAGGGCATGGTGTAGTGGTTAGTACTTCTCCGTTTCAGAATGTAAGGCGTTTTGACTTTTTTCTTACAACGTTTGACCATTCGTCTTATTCTAAAAATTATGAAAATATTATTTATTTTGTTTATGATTTACTTTATTATCAAAAGTACTTTAAGCATGACCTATTACTGTTTATATTTTCATAAATTTTTTGAATAAGACGAGTGGTCAAACGTTCAAAGCAAAAAGTCAAAACTCCTTATATTATGAAACGGGATAGTAATAAACAAAGTAATATATACAAATCTTGAATGAACATACTGATACTAGTTCAGAATCGTTTTATGTGCTTTTGTGTCCTGATAAGTTGTGCTAGTTTCCTTTCTGCATCAACTGCACAACAGTTGCGAAGTGTTGCAAATTGCTTTGTGGTCTGGTTGTAGCAGATTTTGCAGGGTTTGCCCAAGTTTTGAATAATTACTACAGTTTTTGATTGGTCAGGTTCTATTAAGCAGCTGACTTCTGTTTGTCCTGGTTTTGATCATAGTTCAGTGAATGGTCGGGTGCAGGGTTTACGATTCAGTTCGAGGCACATTTTTCGCTGGGTGTCGGAATAACGAAATCCGCGAAATCCAGTCGAAATTCGCTATGTGTACTAGTAGGCAATGTGCAACCTGGGAAATGCTGATTAATTTTCAAGCAGTAGTAAATGTTGCTGATTCGAACTCGTCATTATTCATTTTGTTTATCATCATCTGTTTAAGACGTTGTAATATGCTTCAGACTTGAGTACCCTGCTCTGTAACTTTTGTACTGAGTTCTGAACCTGAGCTGAATGATTTCGTTGTGTACTTCATTTATGCTGTACTTACTGGTAATCTGGTATGCAGCGTGGATTTTGCTTTCAACTTTTTAGTTATGCATACTTATCCCAGTGTTTTTTAATTATTGAATTTTTACCATGGACGTGCTTACATGATCATTCTCAAGCCAGCGCTTCAGTGAAAACATCTGTTCTTCAGTAAATTGAGCCTATCTACTTGGCTACTCTTCACATCAAGTGCTCTCTGAATCCTCTGCAAATTTGAGTATGCTCGATTGCCTTCCTATGCCGTGTATTAATCGGTAGTACTTGCCAATTCTTTTGACCTGGAGGCATTCACTAATTGGATTGGTAAATACTCTTTCAACTGTTAAGCGTTCTGCCTAGTTTCTGATCAAGCACCAGATTTGC
Organism: Leersia perrieri; assembly: GCA_000325765.3. Taxonomy (NCBI): domain Eukaryota; kingdom Viridiplantae; phylum Streptophyta; class Magnoliopsida; order Poales; family Poaceae; genus Leersia; species Leersia perrieri. The sequence goes on along the minus strand of CM002476.1, from coordinate 15,453,777 downwards.
ATTAAGAGGGTTTGTGATTTGGGCACACTGTGGTGACCAAATCAAGGGCCATACAAAATAGCCAAGCGCGTATAGAGCCCTATAAGATAAATGATAAGTACATAATAGTTGAAGCGAACTTTCAGAGTTTCAGTATCACATACAAGAACAATTGAAACGAAATTTTGAGTATCATATAAAGGAACGGCTGAAGCGAATTTCCAGTATCATATAAGGAAAAAAGGATCCCTTTATGTATTCAATCACTCGAACATGTAAGCTTACAGGTGCAGCTGAATAGATGATGCAATGCTTGCATGTCCTATACATATTTATCACAACAACAGCTTCACAAATAATTACCGTGAACAGCCGCTCTGCCCACCGATCAGCTTCGAGGTGTAAGACTGGGTCGAAAGGGCTCTCTCTTAGTAACGCATTGATGGTGTTTAGCTACTGGGCAGATGTCTGTATCGCCGCTTAGGCAGCTGCTGCACTGGCTCCTTCTATGTCGATCACGTTCACGTCACGCGGAGTGATCGACGACGCATACGATTCCTGGTCCTCCAAGACGTGTAGACGCATGCTGTTTCGACGACACCCACAAAATGACATACCTATTGCCTTGAGAAGATCAATTATATCCTCAAATATCCTGGCACGCCTCAAAGAGTATGATGGATATAAACATAACATTGCCAACTTTATTTCTTACAAATATTGTAGCCCGTCCTTCCATAGTTTTATTGCTTCTCTTGATTCTATATCCATTCCTAGTAGTTGGAAAATAGCTAAAGAGGATCAAAAGTGGAAGGAAGCAATGCTTGAAGAAATGAGAGCCTTGGAGATGAACAAGACTTTTGCACTATAAACATACACCTGAAGGTAAGGTGGATAGATATAAAGCGCGTCTCGTGGCAAAAGGATAGATTACGAGGAGACCTTTGCCTCAGTGGCAAAGATGAATTCCATAAGGATACTTGTATCTTGTGTAGTGAATCTGGATTGGGAAATTTATTAGATGAATGTAAAAAATGCTTCTAGAAATTTATCAAATGGATGTAAAAAATGCTTTCTTTCATGGGTATCTCCATGAGGAGGTTTACATGGAAATTCCTCCAGGATTTGAGACAAATCAAACTATCGGGAAGGTACTTTGTCTACATTGATTGTTGTATGGGTTGAAGCAATCACCTCGAGCTTGGTTTGATAGATTTCAACAAGCTATGCTTAAAAAGGGCTATAACCAAAGCAATGCCAACCACACATTATTCTTTAAACGCACCAAGAGCAAAATCTCTATTCTTATAGTATATGTCGATGACATCATGATCACTGGAGATGATATTGAAGGAATCATCCATCTGAAGAATCATCTTGCGAAAGAATTTGAAGTTAAAGATCTTGGACACTTGAGATATTTCCTTGGGATCAAGGTATCTATAGGTCCTAATGGTATCTTTCTATCCCAAATAAAATATGTCCTCGATTTGCTTCATGAAGCAGGTATGCTTGGTTGCCGACCTGTGGCTACACCAGTTGAGCAAAATCATCATTTAGTCGGAAACACAGGAAAGCCGGTTGATCGCGAATGCTATCAAAGAATGGTCGGTAAGCTTATTTACTTATCTCATACTAAACCAGACATTGTGTTTGCTGTTAGCGTGGTCAGCCAATTCGTGCATGATCCAAGATCAGCCCATATGGTTGCGGTGACTAGGATCTTGCGATACTTAAAGGGTTGTCCTGGAAAAGGTCTTTTGTATACTCGCCATGGAAGTCTTCAAGTTGAATGTTATACTGATGTTGATTGGGCTGGCTCATTGGATGGTCGACGATCAACATCTGGGTATTGCACATTTTTGAGAGGAAATCTAGTCTCATGGTGTAGCAAGAAGCAAGGTGTTGTTGCAAGATCTATTGCTGAAGCTGAATTTCAAGCCATGGCACATGATGTCTGCGAAGTACTGTGGTTATGGATTAATGTGGTGAGCCGCCTCTGATGATGGCTTGCTTCAGCTCACCGCCGGATTAGAAAAGTGAATGTAGTGGTATAGATGCTAGTACCCAGCTGGTTTTGCAAATTTTATGTTATTTCTCCGGATCGAAAAATTTGTAATTAGATGGATCCAATTAACCCTTTGACTTTTTTTTGAAAGGATAGCTCCGGTCCAGCTGATCCATGAGAACAGATCCACATGTCTTGCGCACATCTCTATTGAAGACTTAAATTACATGACAGATGTGTTCACTATTAGTTTCATAGAGATAATTAATTAATTGGTCACATGCAACAAAATGTATGCGTGCTGCATACTGCCAACAACCAAAGCAAACGAGAACAAACTTGGACTGGGGCTACTCCCTCCCTACTGACAAGGGATTTAAAATTTTGTTTATAATATTTGATTATTTGTCTTATTAAAAAATTAAAAGTATTATTTATTTTATTATCAAAAGTATTTTAAGCATAATTTATTATTTTTTAAATTTATACTCAAACATTACGAACAAAAATTCTAAATTCTTTATAACATGAAACGGATGGAGCAGAAAGCAAGCCGGCCGGCTATAAACAGTGATTGAGATGAGGCAATAAAGAGAGGTTTAAGAGATTAACCAGAGCTGAACGTATGGTGGCATATGGATCTAAAGCCACGCGGACGCCAAGGCATGGTTGTCGCGGATGGCCGGATGGGGCGAAGAATAACGGTGCACACTGTATGGGCAAATTTAATGTACTCGAGAGTTTTTTTAGAATCCGGACAAACTGCACTACGACCGGTTGCCGCAGTGCCATTAGCAATGGCCGGTTTCCTGCCTGATCATTTCTTCTATAACTGATAAGCCGTAGAACGATATAAATGCAACGAAATAAACGATGGAAATTATTAATTGACGTGCCTCTTATTTTTCCAATTCCCAATCGATCAGGCAGACCATACAGCATAACTCATTAATTTTTAGTTGTGTTCTATCATTGAACACGATCCTTTACATCTACTACTAATCAGGGAGTCTAATGTAGAAATCAATATTAAGAAAGAAATCGTAAAGCTATAAAATAGACCAGGCGGTATGTATTGTGGTGAGATTAATTTGCACACCTGGAAGAAGTTGATAATTTAGCAAACCCCCATGTCAAAACTACAATATATTGACAATTGATTAAATTTGGAATTTTCAATAGTTGAAAACTATTGTACTTTCCCCGCAAAAAAACAAAACTACTGTACTTGTTCCAAAATTTTTCATAAACATTTAATGTATTTTTGAAAACAACGAACATCTATTTTGAAAACAATTTCACCGTTCAGATGCATGCAATGAAGAAATATTACTGGAGTAAAGTGAACCAATTAGGAAAATTATTTTAAATTGTGAAAACTTTGTTTCTTACTCTTTATTGCAAGTGACAATCTACTCTATGCCACTGAATTTGCATCGATTCAACGATCTATCATCGATTTTGTCGAGTTCTAGAATATACTAGTTTAGCAGTTTTCTCTACAATATACCCTTCGATCCTATGCATTCTTAACAAATGCCCAAAATACCCTTTAGATATATATACAAGGTTGACTATTAATTTATCATGCTAGAAGATCAAGAAAATTATGAAAATTTTTGCCTAACATCCTAACAAATTATTATAGTTTGTGGGTATATTTTAAGATTATTTTTTCATATTTTATTTTTTGGAAAAATATTTTCTCGATCTTAAAACATACTTACATACTATAATGATTTGTTAGGATGCTAGGCAAAAATTTTCATAATTTTCTCGATCTTCGAACATGATAAATTAATAGTCAATCTTGTATGTCTAAAGGGCATTTTGGATATTTATTAAAAAATGCATAGGATCCAAGGGTATATTGCAGAGAAAACTGCTAAACAAGGGTATATCTTAGAACTCGACAAGGTCAATGGAAGATCGTTAAATCGATGCAAACTTAGTGGCATGGAATAGATTTTCTCTTATTGTAATTGTTGCATCCATCGTCATAAGAGAAAATTCCCTACATGCTCACCAATTCCCTCTCAATATACCCCTTCAATTTGTTCGATCCCTTCTATGTCCCTGAGTTTTCATCTTCATCCCCTCTATACAAATTCCGTTAGTTGACCATAAGTTGACCGTTAAATATTCTCCAAAATGACAATATTACCCTTCACATCTATCATACTTGTGTGATTGCTTATATAGAAAAATACAATTCTGAAAGATGAAAAAAGATTAATTTAATTTAGCAAAACAAATCAACACATATTTATTTGATCCACATATTTGAAAATTTTAATTTAGTTTTACAATAAATTTTAAATTGTATTTTATGAAATATGTACAAATATTTGTATTGAAATTTAAACCCAAATAAAAATTTCTGTTGTTTAAATTTTTTGGGAATATTATGTGCATTTCATATATTTTGAAATTTATTTTTAAAAATAAATTTATTGTTTAAAATTTAAGTCAAATAATTAGGCCTTGTTTGATTATATTATGAATTCAATTCTTTATTCACATTGAGATTTATGTTTATAGAGCAATTAGCATACATAATAGATAAGGGCAATATAGTCATTTTGACAAAAATCTAATGGTCAAATAGCGGTCAACTGACGGAATGAGTATAGAGAGGATAGAGATAGAAACTCAGGGTCATATAAGGGATTGGGCAAATTTCAGGGGCGCAGAAGAGATTGAGGGAAAACTCGTGGACATGTAAGGAATTGCCCCTCATAAACCTTTCCATCATTTCAAAGTGCTTTATATGCTAATGGCCTTATCTCCATTTTATGCAGGGACGAATTTCTCCGCTTCTTAATTTTATTATCATTATTTGATTAATATTTGAGTAATGTTGACTAGGCTAATTTTTCTAAAAATAATACTATAAGTTCCATGTGTTGCGGGGACACACAATTTAGAATATGTATATGTCGCATCAACACGAACCAAATAGCGGGTAGACTAGCTTAATTTTACAATAAAACATATTAACTATTAACAATAGATTTTTGAGGTTGACTGAAAAAGAGAGCGCCCATTCAACTAAAAAAGAAAAAAAAGTTAATTTTAGTTATTTTTTTTGTTTTTTCTGTTCTTTTCCTAAACAAATTAAATCTACCTTTTTAGATGATGTTAATGGTTATAGGTAATTACTTATATGGACGAAGTAAACATTATACATTATAAAGTTAATAAATAGCTTGGATAAAATTTTCTAAACAATGTTCATTAACAAAATTTGGAAAAGATCATACTTTTAATCATGGCATAAACAATGCAGTTAATTTTTCATCCCTTTATATAGGTTTTGTAAATACAACATAATTTTTAGGGCATATTTGGTAGAACACCAACTCTAGCTCCACCACTCATTGAACCAAACAATTTTAGCTCCACCAAAAATTTGAGCGAAACGGGTGGATTGATCTGGAAAAATAAACTGAAATGATGGAGTTGGGTTTAGCCCGCTCCACAACTCCACTCCACCCTCCACTCCTAAAGTTATTTTTAAGAACTGAGCTTTGCCAAACACACGACCATAATATAGATGTTTGTGGTCACTCGGGTACCTATTTAATCAAACAATTCTGTGCAACCCAATAAGATAGTTTTTACGATCCAACAAATGCTACTCTTAGGTACGTACCGGTAGCTCGAGGTACCAAAACACGATCCATCAATTTATTTTAAGATGGTATGCTGAATAAACGACTAGATTTTGTTTTGGTGCCTTGAGCTACAAGTATATCCAGGGCCGTCTTGGAGGGCAGGTTAGAGGTGCGATGGCCTAGGGTTTAGGCTGGATGGGGCCCATCCCCACCTCCTAGGCTTCTTCTGTCCAATCCATTCAGACGCATCGCCCGATCGCCTCGTTGCTTTGATGCTTCTATTTAATGTATTCATAATGGTTTATTATCATGCACTGTTAGTTTTTATTATACTATCGTTACTCCCTCAGTTTCATAACCGTAAGACATTTTAACTTTTTTCTTGCAATATTTGACCATTTGTCTTATTCAAAAAATTATAAAAATATCATTTCTTTTGTTTGTGGCTTACTTTATCATCAAAATTACTTTAAGAATGATTTTTTAAAAAATATTTATAACAAATTTTTGAATAAGACGAGTGGTCAAACATCATAATAAAAAAGTCAAAACGTCTTACATCATGAAACAAAGTTAGTGCTTTTTATCGAGAATTAAATATCATAATGCAATTTCAAGTTTATTATATTAGTAATATCAGTTTGTCATATTAGCAAAAAAAAAGTGGTTTGTATAGTATACTAAACTGGTAAAAAAAATCAGCCTAAAAGAGTCCATAAAACTAACAAGTTTGTCCAAGGCCCCCAAAACATAGAGCCAGCCCTATGAATATCAAGGTACAATTTGTTAGATCCGTACAAAATATCAGCAAATAAACCTACGCTGCCGCACCTTGAACGCGTGGCCAAGTATCTCACATTCTAGCGCTGACGCGTTGTTACATTATCCAAACAATCCCTTGCGGCGCATCGCATCGCATGCCCACGCAACTGCCAACCCAACACGCCGCGTCGACACACCATACTACATGGGGACACACGAGGCGACGGCAGCGATGTTCGACGAGAACGACGACGAGTTCTCGTCTGGAGACTCCAAGTCCCCCAACACCGACACGCCCCAGCCAGAGTCACCGCCCCCGCCGCCTCCTTCTCCTCCCACTAGGCGTGCGCGGCGTGCAAGCACCAGCAGCGGAAGTGCACGCCGGAGTGCGAGATGGCGCCGTACTTTCCGGCCAACCAGCCGGCCCCGGTTCCAGAACGCGCAACGCCTCTTCAGCATCAAGAACATCCTCCGCATCATGAAGAAAGCCACCGCCGTGGGCGGCGAGGAGACGCGGGATGACGCCGTGACGTCGGTCATCTACGAGTCGGACGCGCGGGAGGCCGACCCTGTGTTCGGCGCGGCCGGCATCACGTGCAAACTCTCGCTGGAGCTCAACCGTCTGGCAGCCGAGCTCGCGGCGGTGAGTAGCCAGGTGGAGTTCAACCTTGGTTCTTCCGCAGAGCGTGGCGGCTCAGCAACCGCGGCCGCCGGCTCCCGCAGCCACGGCCCTCATCATCCCCCAAGCGGGTTTGAATTTTAACCCGCTTGCGCAGGTGCCGTATTTTCCCCCACCGATGACGGCGATGATGCTGCAGGAACAGACGGCGGCGAACCAGGACGGGCACTACGCCAACATGGCGGTGGCAGCGCCTGACGATGTACATCAGCCGGTGGATGACTATATCGTTGAACCCCCGGACGCCGTTGATGCCGCGAAGACGACGGCGGCGAAGCGCCACGAAGACGATCGGGCACCTCCAGCTGCGAGCGACAACGGGGAAGATGCCATGAAAAAGACTTGCTAGGTTCCGAGAGTACGTACGTGTTGAACTATATCTGCATAGTATCTCACTTCAGAGTTCCATAGCTATAGCTCACAGATTTGTATATATGTACTCAGATTATTATCGCTTGATTTTGCAGGTTTGGCCAATCATTTGATCATCAGCAGAGAAGGGGATCGATTAATCTGATCTTCTATTCCCCGCTATCTATTTCCTACACCCATGCATGCAGTCTGTCCACCCGTCTACACCTGTTAGTTTACTGGTCTTGTAACGGGTCAAACTATATCTTAATTAGGAGAATGTCTTCAACTAGGGTTGTACTAGTTCGTTACACACTACCGTTCAAAAAAAAAGTTCGTTACACACTATGTGGTGAGCATTGAGCGGCTGCAGCATCTAGCTAGATCTATGGCATATGTTATGTGGTTACAATACAATTGGGCGGTCAATCCACAAAAGAAGATAAGAGAAAACATACAATGGCAACAATCTACAAAAAAAAAAAAAGATAAAGAGAACAGATGATGGCAATAGTTGATTGTCGTGCTAACGCAGTATGCATGAAGTGTCCCTGCATGCATCAATGCTGGCATGCTTGCACTGCTCAAACTATAGCCACAAGCCCACAAGCCCTCAACTCACAGTACTTGAAGTTGAAGATGCAAACATGCAATGGGCAATCGAATACTAGCTTAACCATGGGATACATAGATACTCTCCTCTTATTTAAATAATATTATTACTTTTATTAGGTCAAACCTTTTAAAAATAGAGGTGGCGGTACAAATCAATCCTATCCTTTGGATTAAAATATATCTATGATTAGATTAATTTATACTGGCAGTAGAGATCACCAGAACGGTCCCTTTTTAGGGATCTAAGAACATAATCAACCCTTAAAAAATGCTGCAACAGTCCCAAATAAGATCCGCTTAATTGAACAATTCTTGTACTGATATCAGATATTCATGAAGAATATCGTCTTCTTCAGAAAAAAAAAGGACTAAGAAATTCCCATACTGACATATCTCAGGAAAATCACCTTGAACAATCTTTGTACGTGTATGTAGCAAGAACATCCTGGGCAATTCTTATGCGATCATTACAAATTCTTCTATCTAACAAGATCACCATCCTTAATACCTGATTACAGTCAAATGATTCTACTAATTTCAGGAAAGAAAGATGGGAAAGAACTGTACAACTCAAAGTATTTCTTAGCACAAACGAACTTAATACGAAAACAGGCTCTCTCTACCATTCGTCTTAAAACCTGCTGTTGCAAGGAGAAATTATTTATCGGAAAAATCTGAACTACGTACAGTGTAATGATTGCATCCTTCTCTAAATTTTTGTTTCGGAGACGAACTTAAACTCTTTTTTTCAAATACGCAAAAGAATTGTGTATCATTGCATTAAGAGAAGTAAAGTTTTACAAGTATATAGCCCTAGAGGCTACAGATAGAAAAAATAAAAAAACAAGCCACATCCTGTGCCAACGCCACCAACACAATAAGAGGAAAAGGTCTCGCTTCGACACAGCTGCAACAGCAAAACCGAAAATTACTAGACCTAAAAGCCTACCAACCCCAACCTCCAAGCCTAGAGCATGCTAGTTTCTAGTTGACATGACCTCATCGACCACCAATCCACCAGCACAAGGCTGGTCACTCCAGCGCGCGCACTCCGCCCGCTTCACCGTCATTGCCCCGCTGGCCGGCCACTCCAGAGCGAGCACGCACAGCCCACGTTATCGACATCTTCCTGCCGGCCGGCCTCTCCTCTAGCACGGGCTCTTCTTCTGCACTGCCGTCGTCGCCCTGCTAGCACATGCAACCCGTCAACACTCCGACAGCTGGCCACTGTGTGAATCGCCGCCGCCGTCGCATGCCAGATTTGGCCGGAGTCGACCTCTCCACGCCATATCCGCCCATGGCCGGCATGGATCTGGTAGAAGCCGACCTCTCCACGCTAGATCCGGTAGCAGACAGCACGGATCTGGCCGGAACCGCCTCCACCAGACCCTGACGGCGCCCCCAAACCACTAGAGAGTCGTGGGGAGCTAGAGAAGGGGTCCTGCCGCTGTCTTCCATGCACAGTCGGCCGGCTTTTCTGTCGGTCGCTCCAGCAGCGGCAAGGTGGGAGTGGAGGAAAAGAGGAGGTGGGGGTGTGAGCGGAGGTGTGTGCGTCGCCGCCAGGGTTGCCCTTTGGGCAGGCGACACGGTCGGTAGAGTGCAAAATCACAAAGCACGCGGAACTTAAATCTGCTATCCTGAACAATAATCTCAGTAAACATACAAGGGAAACTATATCACGTCCTTGGCGCACGATCGGTCAGTTCAACAAATTCTGAGATCAATCACTAATTTATCAAAAGATTACAGGCAACCACATTTAATAGTTGGATCTAGAATGGAACGATCATAAGAATGTCACCCTGAACATTTCTGAACATATATATATCTAACAAGAAGTCAATGCATCCTGAACAATCCTGGAACTGTATCTAACAAGAAAACACCCTGGAAAAACCCTTTGATAGTACTATAAAAGAACAGATTGCAAAATTTTTGCACTGATATCAAATACAGTTCACAATAATCGGCCTGATCAATTTCTGTAATGACATATCTCTCAAGAACAACATCCAGTCATCCAGAGAAACCTGACTACAATCAAACGGTACTAAATTCAGGAAAGTAAGACAGAAAACACGATTACCCTAACTGAACTCTCAATTCAGAAATAGCAGCAATGTAATTCAGAAGAGCTAAATGATTTTTGAACATGCGCCCTAATCATCGTCATGGCGTTCCTTTAGCGTCATCGAAAGGCGGTGTATTGACGAGGTACTGGACGTCCTCATTATCCTCCGGTGTCGTCGTCGGGGTGCTGGCGTCGCCGCCCTCCTGCACTGCAGGCTCCTCGATGGCGTTCCTTGAAGTTGTCGCAGCATCTTCAGCCGTGTCGCCATCATCGATGAGGTACTGGCCGATGTCCTCGTCCTCCGGCGGCGGCGGCGGCGGCAGCGGCTGGGTTCTGTTCCGGGCCTCGTTCAGGGCGTGGATGATGTAGGTTTCCGACCCATGAAAGGCTGGGGTGTTACATAATCCTAAATTATTGATTGATGTCGAGCGATAGAAGAAGAACACCACCCTAATATAATTTGAGATTTTTTACGTTCCAATAATTGGTAGTGTCTCAAGGTATCAGAACACATTCTAACAATTTATTTTAAGGTAGCATGATGAATAAACTGTTAGATTTTATTTGATATCTCGAAATACCATTTGTCAGACCGAAAAACTCAATGTAATATATATTGGCCAGGCAGATGACTGGAGCAGCCTGAATGCATATGTAATTGTTTGACATCAATAAATGTTTCCTTGTCTAAGAAAAAAGAACATCCTAATTCTGTCAATGAAGAAAAACTAAGCTTGAAATAACTTTAATTAAAGATCGATCTTCAGGCCGGGCTCATGGCAATTCTCCGTTGGCAGCAGCAGCATTAAGGCGCAGCATCTGCATGCGCGTGGCCAGGGCAGCAGCAGCATCCACGGTAGAAGTAGAATCGTGAGCCGTCTCCACAGCGTAAGGAGGCTGCTGCTGAGGTCGCTTTTTGTTCTGCTGTTTCTGCTGCATAAGGATGGCGCGGAAGGCCTTCAATCGGTCGAGCTGCTGGCTGAGCTTCAGCCTGACGTCATCGGAGAGGCGCGCGGGGTCGGCGGCACTCGCGTCCGCCGTGAAGACGATCGCCGCCATGCCAAAGGTGCTTTTCCACAACGATGAGATGGAGCTGGAGGCCGGGCCGGGCACCTGCGCCCGTATGGAGCGCAAGATCGTCTTGATGCCGAAGAGGTGGAACGCGTACCGGAACCGCTCCCGCCGTTCGGCCGGGAAGTAGGGCGCCATCGGGCAGCGCGCGAGCGTGCACGTCAGCCCAAGGAGCGTGCACGCGGCGCACGGCAGAAGTGGCCCAACGTACTGCCTACTGCACGGCAGACGGCCTGGCGCGGGCGGCGGCGGTGTAATTGGCGTCGACGCCGGCGCCGGCATACGCATATGTCGTCGACGACGACTACGCAGGCGCGCCATGTATTTATGTCGTCGGCGATTTACGTACGAACGATCGACGACTTCGTACGTACGTGCGCGCGGTGTTAATTGGGTCAGCGCGCGAAATTTCGGTGACGAGGCAGTTTGCTGGGTCGGGTAGTTTATCTCGCTCCGGAGCGAATATGTATATGTTAGAACATATTAAACATGTGATCAATTGTTAATTACTCTAACTTCTCCCTCTAACTTCTATTTGTAACTTCTCCTAATTGGGGCTATAAATAGACCCCTACACTGTATATTATTATACAGAACTAATGAAATTCACTTTTCACTTCTACTCTCTACTGTCATCTCTGCAATGAATTAGTTTAAACACGTTATCGGCACTTTTGCCTACACTGAGCGAGAGGCAATTCAAGTTCATCGCTGGTTCTTCATTGAAGTGAAGGCCAACAACATCCAGGAAGGAGAAGGGGAGATCGGGAGATCACCAAGGAAGGAGGAGATCACTCACCGCCAGGTTAGGATGGATCTCTGCAACCACCACCGCGCTGCAATGCGTGATGTTTTCGCTTCCATCGATGCTCTCGATCGATCTCTGCAGCGCATTGTTGCTTCACGCCGGGTGCACGCCGGCGCTCCTCACCGCCGTCGCCTTGCCGCTCGCCGGATCCGCGAAGCTCTTCACCGCTACCGTGCAAACCTTGCAAGGGAGGCCGGTGAACGTGGAGCGGCCGTGGCGGTTGATGCTGCCACGGTCACTGCTGCGGTGGAGGCTGTTGATGCCGTCCACGCCGGCGATGTCGCGGCACTGGCCGCGCCCCCACCGCCACCACCTCGTCGCGCCACCGTCATCCCTACGGGGCACGGCTCGACGCTGACGCGACGTCGTCCGTGGGCGATGCACGGTGTCCATGCGANCATTCAGTCCCATATGTGCATACACAGAATGGTTTAACAGAATCTCTTATCAAGAGAATAAAACTCATCGCAAGACCTTTATTGCAAGATTATAACTTACCAACTTCATGTTGGGGTCATGCAGTATTACACGCTGCAGACTTGATACAATTGCGCCCAACTACATACCATACAGCTTCCCCGCTGCAATTGGTATGTGGTGATCCTCATAGTATTTCCATCTGCGGAAATTCGATTGCGCTATGTACGTACTGATCTCACCACCAAAGCGTACATCCATGGGCTCTCACAGGAAATTGGGGATCTATGTGGGATATTTATCTCCGTCGATCATTAAATACCTTGAGCCCCTTACAGGGGATTTGCTCACGGCCCGGTACGCAGATTGTATCATCAATGAAGATCATTTTCCGGCATTAGGGGGAGAATACAAGTACCACACTGAATGCCAGGAAATTAATTGGGATGCAGTAGACATCCTAAAGGAGGATCCTCGTACTAACGAATCTGAACTTCAAGTTCAGAGGATTATTGCTTTGCAGAATGCTGCAAACAACTTACCAGATGCATTTACTAATGGTAAAGGTGTCACAAAATCCTATATTCCTGCAAGGAATGTGCCAGAAAGAATAGAGGTACCAAATAAAACTATTCAACTTCCTTCTTCTAGCAAGAGTGGAAGAAGTATGGCTATTCCTACAGGTACGACTTCTCGCAAGCATAATAGGATTCAGAGGAAAGATTCTTCTGGACCAGTAAATGCAACTCAACATCAAGTTGAGAGACACCAGGTAGATCATTCAGATCCACCTTCCACATTAACTGTGTACACAAATTCTGATGCTGGAAAACTGGAACGCCCTGACGGAGTCGTATTGGGAAATACCGAACCGTCAACAAGGGTACAAGAGATTTCCACTAATTATAGTGATTCTGGAGAATCATTTGATCGTAAGACTACAATTATCGACATACATTTCGCTGCATCAATTGCTGAGAATCTCCATGCTGATCCAGAACCTAAGTCCATGGCAGAGTGCAAGAAGCGCTCGGACTGGAACAAATGGAAGGAAGCAATTGAAGCCAAATTGGCTTCCCTTAAAAAGTGAGAGGTATTCTCATCAGTGATACCTACACCTCCTAAAACCTTTCCTGTAGGTTTTAAATTGGTTTTCATCCAGAAACGGAATGAGAACAATGAGGTGGTGAGATATAAGACAAGGCTTGTAGCACAAGAGTTCACGCAGAGACCTGGCATTGATTTCAATGAAACATATTCTCCAGTTATAAGTGGAATTACGTTCTGATATCTAATATCGCTGGCAGTACAAAAGCGTCTATCTATGCAGTTGATGGATGTCGTGACCACATATCTCTATGGGTCACTAGATTCGGATATATATGAAGATTCCTGATGGAATCTCTATACCGAATAATGGTGCGAATCGCAACATGTATTATGTAAAAACTCAAAAGATCATTATATGGTCTTAAGCAGTCGGGAAGGATGTGGTACAACCGACTAAGTGAGTATCTTTTGCAGAAAGGTTACTCCAATAATGATGATTGCCCATGTGTCTTCATCAAAAAGTCCTCTGCAGGCTTTTGTATCATATCAGTGTATGTAGATGATTTAAATATCATTGGAAACACACAAGATATTGATGAAGCACGAGATCATCTTAAGACAGAGTTTGAAATGAAGGATTTGGGTAAAACCAAATTTTGCTTAGGTTTGCAAATCGAGCACCTTCATTCAGGAATCCTTGTTCACCAGTCTGCATATGTCCAGAAAATATTGAAGAAATTCAATATGGACAAGTCATATCCAACTAAAATTCCCATGGTTCGATCTATTGATATGAAGAAAGATATATTTCGACCACGAGAGGAGGGAGAAGAGATATTGGGATCTCAATTTCCCTATCTCAGTCTTATTGGAGCACTAATGTATTTTGCAAACAACACCAGGCCTGATATTGCTTTTGCAGTAAATCTATTGGCAAGACATAGTGCTAATCCAACTAAGCGCCATTGGACCAGGGGTCATCAGATCCTAAGATACTTGAATGGCACTAGGGATTTGGGTTTGTTCTTTAAGAAAAACCATGACCCAAGTTTAATTGGATACACTGATGCTGGCTATTTATCTGATCCCCATAATGCCAGATCACAGACAGGATATGTCTTTCTGCATGAAGGAACGACTATTTCTTGGAAATCGTCTAAACAGACGTTAGTAGCCACTTCCACTAATCACTCAGAGATTATTGCCCTATATGAAGCATCACGTGAATGTGTATGGCTTCGTAGAGTGATTAATCATATACAACAATCTTGTGGAATTGGTTGTAATGATTCGCCGACGATTATCTATGAAGATAATGCGGCTTGCATTGCTCAAATGCAAACAGATGCAAACAGGTTTTATAAACAGTAATATTACGAAACATATTGCTCCAAAACTATTTTATCCTCATCAATTACAAGAGAGTGATGAAATTAGTATATTGCAAACAAAGTCTTGTGATAACCTTGCAGACTTGTTTACGAAGTCATTACCAATCTCCACATTCCAAAAATGTGTTGAAAGAATTGGTGTGCGACGACGTTGGGATTTGCAAGAATCAGGGGGAGTGATTCCCTAGAATAAACCTGTTAATGTCAAATATTGTACTCTTTTTTCCTTTCTCTTGTGAAAGGTTTTTAATGAGGCAATAGAGCAATGTAAACATCATATCTTTATTTTCCCATTGAGATTTTTAAAGAGATGTATTTTGACTCCCATATTTTTCCTATATGTTTTTTAGGGAGTTATTCTATATTATGACAAGTTGATCATAATATCCTGAAATTCTTATATCAATATATATGGTTTCTCCTCAAGTTTTTCCCACAGGGTTTTTGAAGGAGTTTTACCCATTGGTTGAATCATGAAGATAGTTGCGATAAGTCAATTGCTGAAGGGGGTGTTAAAACATATTAAACATGTGATCAATTATTGATTACTTTAACTCCTCCCTTTAACTTTTATTTGTAACTTCTTCTAATTGGGGCTATAAATAGACCCCTACACTATACATTACAGAACTAATGAAATTCACTTTTCACTTCTACTATGTACTGTTTATCTCTGCGATGAATTAGTTTAAACAGTATACACCCAGTCGTACAGTGATGCACCTGGCAACGATGCACGTGTGCGCTATTTGGAGTGAGCGCGGATAACGACAAAACCATACGGCATGCGGCAGGTGGGCCGAGCATCATGGACGGTGCATGCAGAATTAGGAACCTAATTAAGCGCTAACCCTAATGACAGTTGTTAATTTAATTTTTACACATTATTTTTTCTGTGACCCATATGTTGTCTTCACAGTAATTTATATAATTATATAATTTTTTAATTTCACTTTTAAAAGATTTTCTAAAGTGAATAATTTTGAACATTTGTTAAATAATTTATTTTTTTTCAATCAATACTTTTTACTGTTATATATCTGCAGTAAAAAAATTTCAATCTCATGGAAATTTTTTTCCAATCACCCAAAAAATTTCAAGTCAGAATTTTTTAAAAAATAATAATGGTAATTTTTTTCCTTCATTGAGGTCCTTTTATTTTTAATTTTTAAATCATTTTAACAATTTTTTAAAAGTATTTAATTTAATATTGTATATATCAGCACTGAAAAACTTTTTCAATCCTATGAAAAAAACTTTTTCAATCCAAAAACAAAAGGGAAAAATATATTTTTACTGTTAAAGCCCACTGAACATTCACAGAGAAAATGAAAGTTGCGACCGTATCTTTTTTCCAACATGAGCTATTAGGCGGGAACAGATGGCGGGAAGAAGAAAGCAAAAGGCGGGAAGAAAAAAGTGGTTTTGCGCGCCGCGGGTGATGGGAATAAAACGCAGAAACGCGGAAATGCAGCAGCACGTGGGGCCGGAGGCCGTGCGCGCTACTTGCGTATCTAGCGCGCACGCTCCAAATAGGGTCCCCATGCGCGACGCGTCGCGCGGGGCGCGCGATGCGCCATTAGATACGCGCATGCAGTCCTAATCTCCTCTTTCGCGATTACATGCGCGGACGGGTGTTTTCATTTTCGGCTCACGTAGTTTCTGATTTTGGCCCAGCCAACATACGCAGGGGGAAATTCTTTTTACTTTTCTCCCTACAACTCAATCTTTTTCAAATATCCCTTTAAGCTAGTATCTCTTTTAGTTTTCCACCCCTGCAAAGTTATAGACAATTTCTCCTTACACTCTCGTTTTCGCGCGCTCGTGAATTTCTCCTTCTCAATAAGGACAATATATTATTAGTTAACAGTCTCCCCCTATGGCCTTGTGAAAATATACAATGAACACTCCGTTTTCGTCTTATGATCATCCATCGTAGCCTTGATCTCTTCATCATTTAAAATCAGTACAGGGCCTTGGGAGTGGCATAGCTAGGCTTCATGTAGTATACACCATCTTCTTCTTGCTATCCATATGGAAGCAATGCCTGCTCCAGATCGATGAAATTCATAATCCCTTTCCGACAAGGAGAAATTCACAAGCGTGAGAAAATGAGAGTACAAGGAGAAAGTGCATATAACTTTGCTGGGGTGGAAAATTAAAAGAGATATTGACTTATAGAGGGTATTTGGACAAGATTGAATTGTAGGGGGAAAGTAAAACGAGGAGTGACTTGTAGAGGGGTATTTGGATTTTCCCCTACGTAGGGCCTCCATGGATTGGCAGTGCTTTTTTACTTTTCCGCTCATGCTCTTTTCTGTTTGGAATAAGTCCATTTGGAATCCCTCAACTTGTCGCCCAGTTTGATTTTTGTCCCTGGACTGCAAAATCAGATATAACAAGTCTATCAACTTGTAAGACCAGTACAAAAGAGGTCCCTCGGTAGTATTTTAGACGGTTTTGGGTGACATGACACATGGGCCCACATGACAGCGTGCATGGAGGTTAACTAGGTGTTAATTTTGGCTGGGGATTTGGGTTTGGGTGCAGGAGATATTAGCCTACTATTGGTGCACGACGTAGAAGTGTCTGGTGAAGATGCGGGTGGAGCGGTCGTACCAGGACGTGGCGGTGGTGATCACCACGTACGAGGGGAAGCACACGCACCCCATGCATCCTCGCCACGCTCCGAGGCAGCACGCACCTGCTTACCGCCTCGGCTTCGACCTTATGGGCCTCCTGCCATGTCACGGCGTCATGAACCCAACGATGGGTGGCGCCACGGCAAAAACCAATGGATGAACGGCGGCGTCTCGAGCACGATGACGTCGACGAATGCGGTCACCGTCGCGGCGGCGGCGACCCCTCCTCCGTCGTTGACGGCGCTCCAGATGCAACACTTCCTCGCGCAGGAGTTCGGGCTCATACAGGACGAGAGGTGGACGGCCACCGCCTCGTCGCGCGTGAGCTTGAGGATCATCGGCAGCGGGAGGCAGGAGAGCGGCGCAAGTGGTGGGTGAGCTCCTACATGAGCGGCGGCCATTGGGCACTGAAGGCGGTGTCAAAGTCGACGATGTTGACGCAACGCGTGGTGGAGGCGGCGAGCGCGTCAAGGATGGCCTGCATGGAGGCGAAGGCGATGAACTGGACGGTCGGGGTGGCGTTAGCGAGTGGCGAGCTTGAACAGGACGTCGAGCGGCGGCGAGAAAGGCATCGGCAAGAAGAGTAGAAGCGGGTCCTGGAGGAGAGGTGGGTACTGGGTACCCCTGGCCCCCTGGGCATGGCCAGGTGGAGACGGGAGGCGATTATTGAGCCGCACCAATATCCCCTTTGCAGTAGCGGTTGTAGTGCACCGGCGCCAACGAAGGGAGAGTAGAGAGAGGTGGGGAGGGGAATTTTTTTCTTATATATATTTGACCGATAAGTAGATCCTATGTTTGACGAAGGCTGCTGTCATATGGGGTCCATATGCCACGTCACCGAAACTACCTATAATACTGCCGAGGGATCTCTTTTGTATTGGTTTTACAAGTTGAGGGACTCGTTATATCTGGTTTTACAGTTTATGGATGGTGAGAGACCTCAAATGGACTTATTCCTTTCCATTTCGGCCTAACAACATATGTGCAATCCAATTATATACTCCTCTGTTTAATAATGTAAGATGTTTTGACTTTTTCCTTACAAAGTTTGACCATTCGTCTTATTTAAAAAATTATTATTTATTTTGTTTGTGATTTATTTTATCATCAAAAGTTCTTTAAGAATGACTTATACCTTTCATATTAAAACAGATTTTTGAATAAGACGAATGGTCAAACGATGTTGTAGGTAAAAAGTCAAAACACCTTACAATATAAAACAGAGGTACTAGTATAGGTAAACCATTCAGATGCATCCATTTGACTAAATTCATTTACACATATAGACTCTGTATATATACTTTATACCTATAAACTTTCATCGAAAATTTCATACCATAAATGTCGTATACAAAGTTGTATGCACGAAGGTTTACACGTTTACATTTTGTATGCACATACATTTTACTTTGTATGTATATATTTTGCACATAAAAAGTTTACACGTAAAAATTCTATATTGTAGAAATATTTGATATAGGAATTTTATAAATAAAAACATAAAGGACAACAACTTTATACATATAAATATTTGCTGTATAAACTTTATACACAAAAATCTTTAACTATTATAAAAACTAGTAAGCGTGCACGTGGAACCCACGCTGCTAATAAAAATATGTTAAGGAGTTTTGTCTGTCCAATTGCTAATTTATTTGTTGATTACCAATTCTCTTGGTTTTAGGTTCAACGCAGGCACAAAGGTGAAAATCGAAGATCATACCCTATTCTTAACCTCATATCGCATTAACACTAACATTAATCCCAACTCAACATATACTTTTATATTTCATTAAAAGAAACTAATAAACATGAAAATATGTTTTCCCTTGAAATACAAAGGACACATGAAAAATTAGATTAGTACTGTAGTTTTGATGTTGCAGAGATTCTACAAACATGGCGCTGCACACATATGGCAGGGTATCTCTGAATGTATCCCCTGAACTTTCAGAATCGAGCTATCTTACTGTTTTCTTCAAGAACTTTCAGAGACAAAGAGCAGAATGGTTCATTGCTTCCTATTCATATTACCAGGTGGCAGGTGTAACCCTTAAAGGAGAAGGTATTCACAGATCGAAGCAATGATTCCACATGCACTGTGATTAATTTTGATTAATCCTTCAAGAATTACAGTCAATTTATTAAAGAACCCACATGCCCTAACACTTTCGTAATTAGTATACCATTCGTTGGTGATGTATCATCATGGTATAGAATAGACCCCGAGTACAATCAACCACAAAACATTTGTACTACCACATGGAGCATTTGAATAAACGCTCTTAAATCATGAGGATCATTCATCGACATGTTTGTCACTTGTATAGAAACATTTCATCCTCTCCGCACAGCTAGGAATAATGCGCAATGATATAATGAAGAAACTCCTAAGCAATAGGAGGTCAACAGAAATGGTTTTGATTCCCACTCATCTATACTTAAGGGAAAATTCCAAAAACAAATGACACTACAGATTAAAGTGATATGTACCTAGGTGGTTAGAGATCCACGGCATGTGCATGCTTCTTGGTGATGATCAAGGGGATAGGGGAACAGGAGGTAATGCAGGAGTCGTCAGTTGAGGGCATGACAGCGAACAGAAAGCTCCTGACCAGAGTGTAGCGGGCGGGTGGCGTATTTGATGATGACGGAGCAGATCGTCTCCGGGGAAGAGCGGACGGAGAAGCAGATGACGACGGAGGTGCTTCCTCGGCTGCGCCGGGAGCGAATCAGTGACCTCGCACATCACGCTACAGGGCAGCCGCCGCCGCCGGCTGCTCTCGCGAGTCGCTGCCGCATCTATTCCGCTCGAGCGCCCGTGGCTCTAAATTAGCATGGCCGACCGCGTAACGACCTTGATGACTCGCTCGGGTTAGAGAAGAGAAAGGGAGGCATGCAGGCAGACGGCAAGAAGAGGGAGAGTGCGCGGGATTACAGGGATGAAACTTGGAAGGCAGAGCCGATGCATTCGGACGGGATAGGAGGATGAATCACGTAATCAATCTACGCCGTCAATCTACTGATCAGACGGTGAGTATTATGCGTGTCTGCTAAAGTTGCTTCATTATAGTATAGATAAAAGATGTTAGGTCAGCGCCTTCATAAAATACGCTTTCATCAGAAATTCTGAGTTTCCATCGTGCCCTTTTCGTCCGTCGTCCGAAGGCCGTCTCGATCGGACGCAAATCCTCCCGTCCGTCTCCAAATCCTCTCGTCCGTCCCCAAATCAACAGATTAAACTGATTAAGATAGAAATCACAAATCCCATCCTACTTCCAAAATTAATTCCCAAATCATGTAACAGAAAAACAAAAATTCACCGGTCGTCGCCCATCGCGGTCGACGCCGTCGCTGCCGTTGCGAGTTGTCTGGGGACGAGGTCGCTGCCGGCGCAGCTCCTTGCCGCTCGGAGCAGTTGCCGACGCCGCCGCAGCCCGCAGCAACAGCTCCGGGCCACCGCCGCAGCAACCGCTTGGGCCGCTGCCGCTTGGGGCCACGGTCCCTCGGGGCAGCCGCCAACGTTGCCACCGCTCCGGGTCGCCGCTACTTGGGGCCACATCCGCTCAGGGCGGCTGCCGACGCTAACGCCGCCATCGCTCCGGGCCGCCACCGCTCGCCTGCAACCTGCACTGCTGCTCTCCGCAAGCTGAGCCGCCGCTGCCGCTCTCCGCGAGCTGATCCGCCACCACCGCCCTGAGAGCTGAGCAACAGTCGCCGCCGCTCCGCGAGCTGAGGAGCAGTAGCCGCTGCTTGTCCGCGAGCTGCGCGTGCACCGCGCAGCCGCTTCCCCTCTTTCTCTCCTTTTTCTTTTTTTCTCTCCTTTTTCTTTTCTACACAATTCACAATTCGAGAGAGGAGAGGATAAGTGTTCTCGTTAGAGCAAACCTAAGAGCTCATCTATATTTGATCCTCTATATGTCTATTTGAATGATCATAAAAAATAATTCCTCTTCTGTATCCCTATGCACTCCAAGAGACTTTAATACTGAATCATCCATACTCTAATCTCTTATATTTTAATAAAATTTTTCAACAACCTCTCTTCTCTTCTCCTATCATGTTGCTTGCTTCAAATATGAAGTGAAGAGAGAACATTCATATATATTTAGATGTTCTCTCTCCAATATAGATGATGCTTTATTTTTGAATTATGTGATGGAGTATCTCTTGGGTAACATTTTTCTCACACATATTTTATTTTTGAGATGAAAAATGGGATAGATGAGCTGTTGAATTTGAGCTCCCTCTCTTTCCTCCCGCCTGTTCTGTTCTGTCCTTTTTTTTCTTTTTCTTTTTCTTTTTCGCCCAATATGAGAGAGAAAATGATAAGGGTTGTCGTTTGTTTTTTATTTTCCTTTCTTTTCAGTTAAAATCATCTCAAATAAACAAAAGTAGTAGTAAAATGTTTGATATCTCATAGTGAGCAGTTGAAAAATACTATTAAAATATATGAAAAATGTTTGAGTCGGCACAGGTGTGTTCCATCGGCGTGGACGGAGAAGACAGGAGGCGGCGGCCGATGCTACTCGCTACGCAAGCGGAGGCGGCCGGCGGTGGCGCTTGGTTAGGGAGAGGGAGGGGCAGGCTATTTAGAGGAAGGAGTATTACGTTTTCTCAGGTGTGCCTCTGCAGACATAGGCTTTAAGATAATGGCCAAACATAATAATTTAGAAGTTTCTTTTTTTATTTGAAAGTAATGTCTATTTTAAAAAACACTTTCATTATCCAACTTGGTGCAATACACGTTATGAACCATTTTGGTAGAAAATATTAACAACTTGAACTGAATGGCTATATTATTCACTAATTACATCTTTTTTTTTATCGAAACTCGAGAAGAAGCGTAGACGTGAGTAAGTGAGCAAGCCCGTTGCAATGCACGAGCACCTCTGCTAGTATTCATATAAAAAAGAAACAAAACACAGAATACTTATATATGTTGGGCCATGAGGCCTATATTTTTCTTGCTGATGTCTAAAAGTCCGTTTAGATTTGGCCTTATTTTTTAGAGCGAAGCTTAGAGGAAGGTTTGGTCAAAATAAAATGGCTCAGTCCAACAACAGAAATTAGGCCGACATAGTGTACAACCCAACTATAAAAACTAACTTAGGCATATATGGTGTAGATAGGCACACGGCGAGAGAGAAACGCAAGGCTTCCAACGTCCCCCTTCCTACCCCATGCCAGTTCCGACCTCTGCTGACAGGTGACTTCGGGGTTCCAGATCTTGCTTGGAAGTGGCGTACTCTTGGGCGGCGGTGATCTCGACCCCTTGTGTCCTCTCTCCTCGGACGGAAACTAGTTTTACCATATTCGTTTATATATTTATTTTTTTGAAATCAGAAAGCCTAACAAGAAAACATAATCAAATATTATTGAATGTGGATTCAATATGGATTAAATAACAAAAATATGTTTACAATAGATCAAATCAGCTGCAAATTAATATGGATTAACAAAAAGAAGTTTACAAGCCTTCAGGCTTAATAACATTTTCAGAGACAGCCAGGTAGAAACTATTAGCCTCGTATGGCTTTGAGGTACTACAAGATACAAACAATAACCCATCTCGTATGGGCATGGCTTTCGATCTCCGTTGGGAAATTAAAAATCTATACAGAAGCGCGCGTCGGACTCCTTATGGCATTTCTCCGTTGGCAGATCAAGCAGCAGAACTAAGACACAGCATCTGCAGGCACGTGGCCAGGCCAGCATCAGCATCCATGTCAGAAGTAGAATCGTAAACCGTCTCCATAGCAACGACAGCGTAAGGATCAGGCAGCATTGCAGGCTGCTGCCGGGGTTGCTGGCTCTGCTTCTGCAGACGGTTGGCCTTGCACTGGAGGCGCCGCTGCCTGTGTAACTCGAACTTCCGTATGACGCGCTCGGGTTCGGCAACCGCCGCGTCCGACAGGAGGACGATGGCCGCCATGCTAGGGGTCTTGTTCGATTTGTTCCAGAACCACCGGCACTCGCCCATACGCCCGTCCGCCTCCGCACGCAAGGAGCGCACGATCGTCTTCAGCCCGAACAGGCGGCACGCGTACAGGAAGCGCTCCAGCCGGTCTGCCGGGAAGTAGGGCGCCGTCCGGCAGCGCGGCCGGCACGTCAGCCCAAGGTGCGTGCACGAGGCGCACGTCGGACGCGGTGCAGCGTCAACGTGCGTGCGCGCGGCGCACGGCGGGCGGCCTGCAGGCGGTGCCAATGCCGTCGACGTCGACATATGTCGTCCACGACGACTATGCAGGCGCGCCATATGTCGTCAACGATTACGCGCCGACGCGCGGTGTTGGGTCAGCTACGGGTGTTTGAGTTTCTGGATGAAATTTCGGTGGCGAGGCAGTTAGATGGGTCGGGTAGCTCGCTCTGGCGCGAATATATACACAGAGAGAGAGCTATCGGCTCTCGCTGAAATATACGGCCGCGTGCCCCATACGTGCGTCTCGGAATCGGATCGGAATGGAGTATGGAGATACACGTGTCCGACTCGAATGCACTTTTAAGAAACCAGGGAAGGGATCGGCTTGGCGCGCCAGCTAACTCTTCTCGATCTCGAGTTAGATCTCTTTCCCTTCTTCTGAACGAGCACGATTTTAACGGATTGGTCCCTGAGATTCGGTAGCAAATCTGTTAATTGTTTGTTATATACGCGTATCACTATCTGATGGAGAGTCCTGAACTCCTGAAGACCAGACGTATTGATGAACAAGAGATGATTCAAACAAGAACGAGAGATGTAGCACCAGCCGTAGTCCATTTTTTAAGTACAATTAGCTATCATTGCTGATTGTTCATTGGGTGATGTTTTTATTTGTTGCCAGTACAAGCTAGAATTGTTCAGGATGATGCTTTTCGTATGTAAGCATAGGATTTGTTTATGCCGATATACTTGTCACTGATCAATTACAGGATTTATATATAGTACAAAAATTTTGCAAGATTTGTTTTTCTTGGTGTCATTACAGGCAATTTTCTGGATGTTCTTGTTACATATCTAGCTAGTCCAACGATTTGTCAGGAGATGGTGTTATTGTCAGATGCTTTTCGGGAAAGTTCAGAATGACATTATAGTAATCTGGTTTTAAATGATCCGCAGAGAGTGCTTACAACATGCACCCGTTGCGAAAGCGCAAGACATCAAAAGGTAGTGGATCTTCAACACAATGCGCCAAGAGGATAGAGGCGCCCGTAGGGGTTGCCGTTGCCGGTCTGAAGGCAGAGTTTTCGCCTGAAAATACGATGTCAATACTAGGCCAAAAGCAAATTTTGGGGTCGTTGGCCATATTTTTGCAGGCAGCCTATTACCGGAGCCGCCTGCAAAGATCAAACCCGGCCAGCGCTACCTAGAGCCACCAATGAAAATTGATTTTTGCAGACGGCTCATAAGGTTGGCCACCACTAAATACATCGCATGTAAAAAAAGAAAAGAACACGTCTACGTGTACATTCTCCTATCTTCTCGATCCGGTCATCCCCCTTTCTCTCACACACACAGTCACTTCCCCTTTCTATCTCTCCCACTCCCTCAGATCTAGCGTTGGGCCGTCGGCGGTGCAACAATGGTGCGGCAGGGCAGTTGGGCCGTCGACACAGCTGCAGCAGGGGTTGGTGCGGCGGCACTACGACCACGGCTGCGAGCGGTGGTGGCGCGCCAGCCGTGAGTGGTGACCACGTGGCCGGATCTAGTGACAGCGGCCCTGCGGCGCCCGTATCCTATTGAGATGGCCCCAGGGCAATGATGATGGTGGCAACAGGTGCGAGCGGCGACTATACGACTACGGCTAAGACGGCGACAATGCCGACGCTGCGGTGCCTGACCGCTCACTAGGAGGGAGCGGCCGGAGCAGGAAAGGGCGATGATGGCTAGGGGTTGCCGGATCCGACTCCTGCGGCATGTGCGGCGGGGTTCAGGGCCCCAGATCCGGCTCCGGTGGTAGCGAGACGGCAGCAATGACCGCATCCGGCAGGCTGTGGCAGGGAATCTAGGGAAATTTTCCAATGCCTCTCAAAATTCTTTTTTTTGGGAAGACAGGGCGCCGCCTAGAAAGATCTAATAGCGGGTGCCCCGCGTGGCCGCCCATGAAAACAATTTTTGATCGCCCGCATAAATCGTTTTTGGCATAGTGCAAAGATGTTTATTCAGTTTGGCAACCACCACCACTTGAAATTTTAATCATGCAGCCATTGTTGCCTATGTCTCGCTGCCGGCTGGCCATCAAGTAGAAGCTCAACATCCAATGCTCCAACGGTTAAGTCCGGTTTATCAAGATTGTCTCTAATACATTCATGGACGATTTATTTCATTCGCATAAAGTCGATTCATGTTTCCGTGTAACATAGTCGATCGGTTCCAAAACTCTTGGCGTCGACTACCTGTTATCGGCCCAGTGGCCAATAGCGCTTAAGGTCTAACTTAAATTGTTGCTCTTGTTGATTGATTTGAGTTAAGCAAATCTTCCAAGCCTTCGTGTGATCCGTGCATATTAATCTGCGTCAACACGTACGTACCACACAAGACCTTCCAAGTTGTTGCCACACCATCTGGTCTCTGCTACTGTGGATGCGAGATAGGACCGCCTGCTAGAATTGCTCTGCCACCACACCGTCGGCGTCTGGCTGGCGAGCCAGGGCCTCCATGTCGAGAGACGTCCGCGGTCACCATCCCACCACAAGAATAGTGCTGGGGAGGGGTGCACGCTGGTTTTCGTCCTCTTCGGTCTGATCCATAACGGTCAGATCCAACCAAGAGGGGGAAATCATCGTGCTAGCCTCCATGCCGCCACCACGCTAGTCGTCGCCCAGTGATCGCTGTCCGGGACCGGTTGCCATCCTTGGCCAGGGCCACCGCGATAGGCTTCGCCGTCGGCCACCCCAACCTGAGATGGGCGCAGGGAGCCACGGGCCATCGCCGCCGGCCGCCTGCTCGCGTTGTGCCGTCGCCATTTCACTTCTTGTTGCGCACGGCCAGATTCGCCGGCCGGTGGTTAAATAAAGTGAACAAGCCCATGTCCCTTGGTTAAGCTAATACCATTTGATTTGCCCATTGCGTGTTTGCATCTTTAAGTCCTTTGAGTTGATTTGCCCATTTGTGCTGAGCAAGCATGCTGGCACTTCATGCATGCTGGGCCACCACGACAATCAATTGTGTTTGCCATCATCTGTTTTCACGTTTCCTTCTCTTGTGGATTGATTAACCAATCATTATGTAACTAAGGTTGAACACAAATGCCACGTGTCGATGCTGCGGCTGCCCACTGCCCACCACATAGTGGTTAACGAACTAGTAGAACACTAGAATCATTGTTGTAACAATCTTCTAAGATATAGTTTGACCCGTTACAAGATGGGTAGACCAACAGGTGTAGAGGGGTGGACAGACTGACTGAGACGATGTAAGAGGTACATAAGATCGATCGCGGGGAATAAAAGATTGGATTAGTCGATAGGAAGGTCTCGAAACATGTTGATTTTAAAGATAACCATGTGTTAAAATATATTAATTTTTAGTCACAATATAAATCTGTATCATTGCTAGTCCACAAATGCACTTGTCTCACTCTTATGTATATGATAAAAACAACAGCTAACGACACACTATATTAACATGATAAAACAAGTGCATGCAGAAGGGGAAAAGATTGGATCCCACCAGATTTTTCCTCTCGACTCTAATCCAATCATCAACAGTTTATTTTAAAGTAATATACTGCATTCGTATTTGAATATATATGACACTTTTTGATTGTATATTTTTACTTTGATTACTATTTTTTTTATTGAAGCCACTTTTATGGTAGAGCTAAGTCCGAGCTAGCACACACTTTAATGGGTTGCCTCTAAATTTTTTCTTCTATTTCTTTCTCTCACTTCTATATTTATCGAGAACAAGAATCTAGTGTAGCTTCTTAGTCCTAGCTAAAACACACTTTAATGAGTTGCCTCTAACTTTTTCTTCTATTTCTTTCTCTCACCTCTATATTTTATCAAGAACAAGAAGCAAGTGTAGCTTGTTGTTGTATGAGAGCCAACCTCTTTTTTTAACCAGTTATAGCCTACTATTGTTCTCGCCCTTATAATGTAATGGTAATATCTAACAAAAAAACAACAACAATACTATTTAAAGACAAGAACAGTAACTGTGGGGATGTTCAGATTGCCGTCACTTTGAATCACGTAGCAAGCTCACAAAAATTAAATGCAATTGGTTTATTACAAAATATTGGTAATGCCCACATAATTTGACAAAATTCTAGAAACTTCTCCTCACAAATTATCCCAACAATTAATAAGGTAACAATCCAAATATCATCTTCATGTTTTGGTCTTGCCAAAATTTTGGCTTTCCAACAAACAACAAGGTTTATTTTGAAAATAAAGTATGTAACAAACCATATATGTCCCGTGGTTAAGCTAGTACTATTTGATTTGCCCATTGCGTACGTGTTTGCATCTTTAAGCTAGTACCATTTGATTTGCCCATTGCGTACGTGTTTGCATCTTTAAGCCTTGTGCAGAGCCAAGCATGCTGACACACTTCATGCATGCCGGACCAGCACGACAACCAACTGTGTTTGCCATTATCTGTTTTCACGTTTCCTTATTTTGTAGATTGATTGGCCAATCATTATATAACTAAGGTTGAACACAAATGCAACAGGTCGATGCTGCGGCTGCCCAGTGCCCACCACATAGTGGTTAACGAATAGAACATTAGAACTTTGTTGTAAATAATCTTCTAAGATATAGTTTGACCCGTTATCAGATGGGAACTAGTAGAACACTAGAACTTAAACAATCTTCTAAGATATATTTTGACCCGTTACAAGATGGGTAGACCAACAGGTGTAGATATGGTTAGAAGATTGGATTAGTCGATCCCCGTAAATCATCAAATGATTGGCCAAATTAACTTGCAAAATCAAGCGATAATAATCTTAGTGCATACAAATCCGTAAGCTACCTATGGAAACTCTGAATTGAGATACTATGCAGTGTAGATCAACACGAACGTAATCTCGGAACCTAGCAAGTCTTCTTCACGGCGCCTTCTCCGTTGTCGCTCGAGCCAGAGGTGCCCGATCATCTTCGTGGCGCTCCGCCGCCGTCGTTATCGTCGCGGCATCAACGGCGTCGAGGGGTTCAACGATGTAGTCGTCAACCGGCTGATGTACATCGTCAGGCGCTGCCACGTGGACCTGGTTCGCCGCCGTCTGTTCCTGCAGCATCATTGCCGCCATCGGTGGGGGAAAATACGGCGCCTGCGCAATTGGGTTCAGATTCAAACCCGCTTGGGGGACGACGAGGGCCGTGGCTGCTGTGGGCGCCGGCGGCCGCGGTTGCTGAGCCGCCGCCGCTCTGCGGAAGGACTCCACCTGGCTCCTCACCGCCGCGAGCTCGGCTTCCAGACTGTTGAGCTCTAGCGAGAGTTTGCGCGCGATGCCGGCCGCGCCGAACACGGGGTCGGCCTCCCGCGCGTCCGACTCGTAGATGACCGACGTCGCGGCGTCGTCCCGCGTCTCCTGGCCGCCCAAGGCATTGGCTTTCTTCATGATGCGGAGGATGTTCTTGATGCCGAAGAGGCGGTGCGCGTTCCGGAACCGGGCTGGCCGGTCGGCCGGGAAGTAGGGCGCTAACTCGCACTCCGGCGTGCACTTGCGCCGCTGGTGCTTGCACGCGGCGCACGCCTGGTTCGGAGGAGGAGGTGGCGGCGCTGGCTGTAGCTCATGTGGCTGTGGCTGGGGCGTTCCGGTGTTGGAGGAGTGGGAGTGTCCGGACGAGGACGCGCCGTCTTCCCCGTCGACCATCGCCACCGTCGTCGCCTCGTGTGTCGCCGTCGAGGGGGCAGCGCGTACGTACGTAGGGTTGGTTGTTTGTTGCGTGGATGGATAGGCAGGCGTCCGGTTTGCACGGGATTTTGTTTAATTAATGTAACAGCACGAATGAGATTATATACTAATTAGTTGCAAGATATTTGCTGTGGGTTTTCTCTTCTCGATCCTTTCCTATCTCCGGCTGCTCGCTGCGATTGGACTCCTATTTGGGCCGTCCTGTAAAATTCCGTGACCCCGTGAGGAACTCTAAATGGGCCATAAACATTTGATGGCCACAATCATATTTTCTCAAAAAAAAAAACTACTCCTACGGTCTATATTTGACATTAATTTTTAAAACAAAATTCACAAGCAAAATAGTATAATTATAACCTAATTATACTGTAAATTACATTTATTTATAATGTAACTTATATTTAAGTTTTACAAACTGCATTGGTGTACTACTTTTGTTCTGTTGGATCGGGTGCGTTCACTTCCGGCTAAAGGCAGACTACAGTGCCTAGATCTCTCGGCACGTATTTTTTAAAATAATTTTTTATATGAAAGTTGTTCTAAAAAATATCCATTTTTCAAGTTTAAAATAACTAATACTAAATTAATCACGTGTTAATGATGTTTCTCGTTTTACGTGTCACCACTATTTTTTTTCTAACCTTCTTTCACCTGCATCTGAACGCAGCCAATCCTCTTAACATGCATGCAATATGATTTTTCCATTTCCCGGTCATGATCTCAATGCAAATATAAAGCTCCAAAATTACGAGAAAGTTTATATGCAAGTTAAATATACATGTAAATTACAATGTACAGTATTTTCTAAAAATACACTACAGCTTATTATATTTATATTTGTCAAATTTAAATAAGACGTTAATTGTTTGGAAGTATGAAACACTAGATCAATTTAATATATTTGTCAAGTATATAAGATGTGAATTGTTCAGAAAAGCTTCCGCTCGGGCGTCCGATCCAAGCGAAAAAAAAATGGACACAAGCTTAATAGCTCTCTCTTCTTACGCGTCTCTCTCTCTCCCTTATGATTTATCACTTCATGCTTTCCTGCAAGTCGTACTCTCTCATGCTAGTACTACATATACATATGCAGTTGAGTAAAGGGCTATATGAGTAGAATAAGCCTTTATATTCGTTGTAATTAATTCTTTACACGAAGATATCATACGATTATATTCTGATAAAGAAAATATAAATGTTCCACAAGGTCAATTTAAATAAGTGCATATTGACATTGTTACTCAAGGATACATATATTTGGGAATTCTATATAACTTATATAGTCTGACCCCAGTATAGGTAATGCTAATTTTCTAGCATCTCCTGTGACGACCTCATTATTTTTGTTTTCAGCTTTTGGATGAACTCTGAAAGGTTTAGACTTCCTCGAAACATCCCCTGTCATTCAATCGCATCCTTTAAGACTATGAATTGAAGCAGTGAAGCACGTCCATGTGGCATGTGTGTTCGGCCTTCAACTGAGCCCATCAACATATGTAGCAGCAAACTAAGCCGATTTGGAGCAGCAAACTATATATTTTTTTTCCTGATTTGTGACTAACTATAGTCGATTTGGAGCCACAAATTATAGCGGACCAAGTCTAAATGTAAATTTCATTTCTTTTTTAAACTGGCCTTACCTGGTGTTTACAGAATTATGAATCTACCGGATGAGATCCACGGTGCCATGCGCCTCTAAAAAATACATTAAGTGGAGCAGATATTCTTGCAATATCTTTTGCCCTACGGGTTTTCCAAAGACTCTTCTCATCTTGGATTTTCCTTCTTAATAATGGTTGTGTTAGCGTTGGGAAGAATTTTTTTTAGTAATAATAGTTTTTAAATATAAAATTACAAAAATAAATAACAGAATAAAAAAATTGCAAAAATAGATACTTGCCGCTAGGAGCAAGGACGGCAGAAGGCCTCCAGCGAGGGGCTCGGACGGCTGGAGGCCTCCCTTGTGACGGTAGGAGCAGGAGCAGGACATGCACATGCATACAGTTAAGACTAAGCTGTTGCACGTAAATCGAGAAATAGTATTAGCATATGATTTATTAAGTACTAGCTATTTTAAATGTAAAAAGGATTATTTTGACTTTTTTAAATAATTTTTATGTAATTTTTTTTAAAAAAACCGTTCGTTTCGAAAAGCATGCGTACGTTAAAAAAAATTTAAAAAAAATCGGTAAGCTTCTACGAATAGAAATAATCAAAACAATAATCGTAAAAAATCCGGTAATGCTTCTGCAAATTTTTTAAAATAATAATTTGGCAAGAATCGCAAAAAGAGGAAAAAAACGTGTGTACTTTCATATAAAATTTGTACCGGTAATCCTTCAATGATTTTTTTTAAATAATAATTTTTGTGTGGCTTGGTTTATTAAGCTAGAAATAAATTTATGGCTTGATGTTTTTAAGCTAGAAATAATCGCAAAAATAATCGTAAAAAATTCGGTCATGCTTTTGTGATTTTTTTAAAATAATAATTTGACAAGAATTGCAAAAAGTGGAAAAAAAAAGCGTGCGCACTTTCATGTAAAATTTTGTAATGGTAATGCTTCAATGATTTTTTTAAGAATAATAATTTTTGCGGTTATTTTTTAAAAGAGGAAAAATAATCGCAAAAATTATAATTTCAAAAAAATCGCAGAAGCATTACCGAATTTTTTCTAAAAAAATATTTTTTTGCGATTTTTTCGTGTTTTATGTACGCACGCTTTCCGAACTAACAAACGGTGTGTTTTTTGAAAAAGGTTTTACATGAAAGTTGTTTAAAAAAGTCAAAATAATCCATTTTTAAATTTAAATAGCTAATACTTGATTAATCATATGCTAATGCCGTTTCTCGTTTTACGTACAACAGGTTAGTCTTATGCTAACCAAACAACGAACGTATGCATGCGCATGTCCTGTTCCTGCTGCTACCGTCACAAGGCTTGCGGGAGACATCCTGCCGTCTGGGCCCCTGGCAGGAGGCCTCCTACCATCTCGGCCACTGGCGGCAAGTATCTATTTTTGCGTATTTAAAATTTATTATTTCTAAAAAAATTCGTGTTGCGAAACGGGTTATACTTAGTGGTTACATTGCTCAAGTAACACCACTAGTTCCTAGGTTCAACTTTCCAAGGGAGTCATGAGATTAACATGAAGATAGATCTCATCCCGTGCCTTTCTTGTATCTCTTTTAGCCACCAATAACGTACAAGTTTTGTCATGGTCATCCATTAAGTAATGATAGTTGAACTTAGGCGCAAAGGGCAATTGCTTCCTAAATTTTACTCGCTATATCGGGCAATCCTTGAAAAGGTCATATGCTGTTTCCATTCTTAAGCAAAGCCTGTAGAACTAGACCATTGCCTAATCTAGAAGTGATCAGAGGTCCACAATTTGTTCCCAAGTAGTAGCCAAGTGAAATCATTACACTTTGAAGTGGCCCAAAGTTGCCAAGCTAGAGGGTCTGCGGCAAAATGAGTCTGGCCAAAAACTGGACAAGGTAGGAAGATTTGGCGTTGTACTCGCTTGTGCTGACCCTTCAGTTAAGACTATCTCTAATGTGATATAAAGCTAGACGTTTACGAATCTTTGATAAGTTGCATCGTGAGGTCATGTTGGCAGGCATGTTTGGTTACCTGTATTGACACTGGCTCGCACGCGCGGGATGCAGGTGCACGGTGTTTGGTTGCTCACGCATCTGCCAGGGCAAGGCCCAACGCATGCAAAACGGCCTCCCAAGCCAGGCCCGAGAGAAACGCGAGGAGTGAGCTTCGCTCCTCAGCCAGGCCAAGCCCGTGCGGGCAGGGGTACGCGCGGGTGTAGCCACGAGACGCACAGATGCACGAGGCAAGAAAGGGATTTGAGCATCCGGTTACCTCTCTCTCATTCGCCGCTCGACTCCAACGACTCGTCACTCTCTCCATCTCCATAGATTGAACATCTAGCCCCTGCTCCTCCCTCTCTTCTTTATTAATGGGCTGCCACAAGCTCTCCACCACTAGATTCGGTGGGTACTAACTCGTTGCTGCGGATTTTATGTCCTCCGACGCTGGTGAGCAACGGGGGTGGAGGAAGCCAATGGAGAAGGTGGGTGCGAGCTCCTGGCTGACCCGACTGAGGCAGGTGACAGAATGGGGCTAGCGACCAGTAAGACGAAGGGGTTGGCGAGATCCACCATCCACCGGATAATTCCTCTTTCTTGTTTTCTTTTATTTTTGCCTTGCGGTTGGTGTATTAAAAGTTCATTAAATAGTGCAGATATGGTGACTGATTTACTGACTCCTTCTTTTTACTGATTCACCCATGACATGCCATATACTTTTACTAAAATTAACGGGCTGAATATTAGCCATAATTTATATTCATCCATAAACACCAAGGCTATTCTTACATGTGAAATCATTTAAAAAAATAAGTTGGTCAAGTCTAAGTTTTTTATGCAATATCTAGAGGTAACCTCACCCAAGCCAACCCAAGCCAAATATAGAGGTAACCACACTATTAAATATACGATTAACCAAACAATATCTCTTCTGAACCATATTTTTCACACGAGCAGCCAAACAAAATCTCAACATAGCCAGGCTAAATCAATACAACGAACCAAATAGCTGCATGCGTGTCTTGTGAGCCAAGCCAAACTCAGTCAGGATGAGGGAGATGGACTAAGAATTGTGCTTTTTCACTATTCCCAATAGTAACCTTTGTTGCTGCTACAAATAGGCTCATATCATTTTCATCACGTGAAGCCTGTGCCTACCAAGGGCTTACCATCGTTTTGCCACTAGACCTAGAACCATCTAAGCCTGAGAGCTTCAGCAAATTTTTTTAAGTCATCTGTCAACAACTCATAAACCAATTTACACTAGTGTTTGAGTCGCATCATCTGTGCTATGGAGTATGGACCTCATAAACCAATTTACAAGTTGTATTTGAGCAATCATATCGGCCAGATTTTACTCAGATTTATACATGTTTGCGTGTTAGCATATGAAATCGTATTCTATATATTTATTTACAGAATTTTCACGTCACCTAAGAAAAAGTATTCCAAATTTCCCAAACTATTTGCTATTCCCAGAAGAGAAAAATGCACGATATACTTCCTCCAGTTTAATAATACTAGAGGTTTTGAACTTTTCTAAAGTTAAACATTTTAAACTTTAACTACAAATAATTTTAGAAATATTTATTTTAACAACATAAATATCATTTATAATAGATTAACCTTGAAGTTGTTAATTTATATATTTATTAGTATTTTTATATGCATTATAATAGAAAATATAGTTGAAGTTATTTTTTAAGACCGCGTTTTTACCTAAAGCGTGTAGTTTTTGCAAACTGAGGGAGTATTTCGCTGCTCGGTAACTCAAGCAGTCTGCTGACGTGTAGAGCAGCCATTGGCCGACACAGCACCTTCCACGTCACTCCTTACACTTTTGCACGCGCGTCCAAAAATCACACAGCAATTCACAACCCCAGTACCCCACCTCTCAGTTCGACCCCACTTCCGATCTTCCCCCATCTCGCCGCCGGCGATGCCGCCGCCGCCGTCCCCGTCCTCGGCGGGGCGGAAGTCGCCAGTCTCCACCCTCCTCCTCTACGTCGTCTTCGCACTCCTCATCCTGCTCGTCCTCACCTCCTACTCCCCGAGCTCCCACCAGCCCCGCGGCCGCAGCCTCCACCGCCGCCTCAAGCTCCACCCCCGGAACCCCTCGCCCCCCTCCCTCTCCGGAGGTTCGGACGCCGGAGGAGACGGTGCTCCGCATCAGCACCACGCGGCGACCTTCGACCCGGAGATCGCGGAGCTGGAGCGGCGGCTGGAGGACAAGGAGTGGGAGCGGGAGCACTACCGCATCCTGCACGGCGGCGGCGAGGCCGGGGAGGCGGAGGCGGACCAGCACATGAAGGAGTGGGAGGAGTTCCTAAGGGAAGACGAGGACTTCATCAATGACGACGACCGGTTCAATCTCGGCGACCGCATCCGCGCGCTCTTCCCCAAAATCGACGTCGCACCGCAGGACGGATTCGTCTCCGTCGACGAGCTCACCAGCTGGAACCTCGAGCAGTCCAGGGCCAACCAGCTCCACCGCTCCGCTAGGGAGATGGAGCTCTACGACAAGAACGGCGATGGGTTGATCTCCTACGGGGACTTCCGGGCCCAGCATGACGAATCGCAGGGTAATGTGGCAAAAAAATCGCCTGTTTTTTAATCTGTACAAGAGTTCAAGAAAGCTAGAGACGAATTAAGAGACAATTTTGAGTAAGTATTCTTAATAATCAATGATTTGCAGGGGAGGTTAATTCGCTGGGCTTCCCATGGTGGAAAGAGGAGCATTTCAATGCTTCCGATGCAGACGGCGACGGTTTCCTGAATAAAGCTGAGTTTAATGAGTACGCATTCATCTGGATTCTATTTAAAGATCCTGTTTCAGTTATGATTATTCATTGTTCCATAATGTTAATGTTTGAATTGCTTTGCTCCCACTTCAGCTTCCAAAACCCCAGTGATTCAGAGAATCCCAAAATTATCAACTTGCTCTGCAAACAAGAAATAAGGTGCATGATTCTTCAATTCAATTACTATTTTCTTTCATAGTACTGTTTGCTTGGTAAGATTTGGTAGTGTACATAACCTCAATTTGAAGCAGACTTTTCCTTTTCATTCTGAGTAACTTCCTTAGTGTTTCAAGTACTATAATTGCTTTACAGTACTTACATTCTCAGCTAGAATTCTGTTTTGGGTTAATTCTGGCTACAAATTAGGAACAGTCCAGAGATATGGGCTTTAGTTAAAACTTGGATATTACTACTGAGTAATGAGGTTTTGCTAGTAATCCTTGACTCCTTAGTGTGCTACTGTAATGAACCTGAGGTCATCATGGAGTGAAACACAAGGAGATAGACGAACAAATTGAGTTGGGATTGCTAATAAGGAAATAGAGAACAGACTCAGACAAATGCGCGGGGGGGGGGGCAATAAAGACTTGGATTTATTTCCTAATGTGAATGCTGGCCTAAAACTGCCTATCCTTGGCGAGGGTTCTTGTAAATCCTAATGGTGTTTATTCTTTTGTTGAATTGTCCAGTATCGTAAGTTGTTAATTGGGTATCTCTTGTGTGTCTGGTAGCATTACCTGATCAATTGATTGTTACTTACATAATAATCCTGCTCATAACTGATGCTCAACTCTTGCTCCACATCATCATATTAAAACAGCCTTCTCCCTTCTGATTAAGAAGTGAACCAAACATGGCTAACAGGTTTGGTTGGGATAGTCCTGGGATGGGCCTAGACTGCACTTAGTTCAGCAGGTCAAGTCAGGTTAGAGGCTTAGGTTAGTCCTGGGATGGGCTCTACTTTGGTCCTGGACTGGCTGTATGATTGAAGGTCCAATTATCTCTAGATCATTACCTAGTGGTACTAATTACACATTTGTATTTATAGAAAAAAGTGATTACTATCTGAGTTAAGCATCCCTACTAGATTTTACTATCTATTATTTTGGCCTTTGCGTGTTGTCAAATAAATTTGTGTACCCTTTTTAGCGATTGTGGCTTTAAAATTTTCTTTCTCCCTAATACTTCATTTTGAGAAAAATCGTGACACATTAACCATATATATACGCTACTAATCCATCACAATGAAAATGCTAGGTTCTAGTAAAGTCGATTAGAGATTCTCTTCACTTTAAGCTGGGGCTACTCCAAGTAACACTCCTGGGCAAGGCATGTTGCTATGGGCTTTCAAATGCACATAAGTCTATTTTGCCTTTTCTGTAAAGTTGGCATTTATTATATCACTATATGATTCTTGGAAGGCATAGATTCCTATCATTGTTTTCTTGTTGATTGTAGGATAACCCTGCTGTTCTCTGAGCTGACATTTTAAATTCCTTACACATTGTACAATACACAGGCAGAGCGATAAAGATGGTGATGGCAAGCTAAACTTTGAAGAATATTTTCATGGGCTACATGATCATGTACATGGTTATGATGATGAGAATGCAGATATTTCCCATATTGGGAACATAACAGTAGCTAAGGAGCGATTTTCCAAACTTGATAAAGACAATGATGGGTATGCAACTGGAGCTTTTATTAATGCTTCCTCTAAATTAGTTCTTCCACTGGATTATATTTACTTTCTCTGTTTCTTTTTCATTTTTAAAGATAAATTCTTGCTTATGTAGGTTTCTTTCTGAGCATGAACTAGAACCTGTTCTTGATAAGCTCCATCTTTCAGAACGATATTATGCTAGACAACAAGCCACCCATGCTATTTCAGAGGTTTGATCTCTCATTGTGTTCCTGGAATTTCTGTGTTGCTTCTGTTGTTTGAGTTCTTAGTACCCATTCTCCTTTTGTCATGGCTACCATGTAGAACTTTCCTTTACTACTCTACTAGTCCAAGTTTCCAAGGTAGTACAATCGAATGGTGTTATGTCATTATGTGCAGGGGTGGACCCAGGATTGGCCCAAGGCCAAGCCAGTCCATGGTGAGTCGGGCCTTGCTTGGGTTTACATGGTGAAAAGATCCCCATCATAATGGCCCTCCAATCCTAGGACCACGGCCTGGGTGACCAGAGGCCTACAGTCTCTGAAAGTGGACAGCATTTTATTAGTTTTCATGAACTTAGCAGTGGGTTGACTTTTAGTCTGTAACAGGTTTCGCATATTGTCCTAATCTTGCCAAAACCTACAACATTTGAAAAGTATAGTTGGACATGAGAATACCTTATCAAATAGCTGTATATACCATCCATGCATTGCAAACTCATTTGTTTTTCATCTTGTAGTATCATGTACTAGAATTTTGTAGTTATAGATTTTTTGTACATAAAATTTGACAGATAATCTGACGTTTTACAAATAAAATTGGACCTTCTATTTAAAATTTGGAATATGACTTGTTTTGGAAAAGGAACCTTTTGCCACACCGGGCAGCAAATGTTGCTGTGACATAAACAGCAGAGGTACTGCTATTAAGACTGTAAGGACACTGTTCATGCCATTGCAGCCATCATTTTGCCATGTTGTAGCGGGTGGCATGGCCAAATCCTTGCCACACCACATAGTACTTCAACCTACTCTTGGCATTAGGATGAAGTGGGGAAAAGGTTTAGGTATGTAAATATGTTTGAAAGAATCAATATTAAAATTATGTTAAAAAGGTTTTTAAAAAAATCAATTATCTGATGCAGTTGCTGTTTCCACAAGATAGTCCAAATTTGCGTATGGAAACCTCAAACAAATGAATTACTTCTTTTCTCAGAGTGCAAAGTACGTGTGTACTTGAGAATAGGTTTTCTCCCATCCTTGGAGATCTATATACCTCTTAATACTCTAGATATACCCTATAGGAAAAAAAAAAGGTTGAACTGATTAGAAGACAAGTTTAAGATTGGAATGGCAAGACTTTTCTTGTTCTTGGGAGGTATATGGAAGGTACATATACATCATAGTATTTGTTAGGAGGTATATACCATTATACCTCCACCTTGAAGGTATATTCCTCCTTACCACACAATAACTATACCTCTTAAAAATAAAAGGGAAAAAAAGTAAAGAGCATATACAAAGATGAGTTCTAATCCTATTCCAACCTATGAGATTAGTTTTGGTACCTCCCTTTATGAAAAGGTCCATCTCAAGTGTTAGGAGGTATATACCTCTCCAAGGAAACCTTGAGATGATGTCCGATAAGATGGGCTAATGTAACTCCTGGTCCAAAATATTATTAATACTTTTAACCACCCTAACTTTTTTTTAAAATTTGTGTTATCCTAGAACTTGAAGTCACCTTTGTTTCTTCTATTACCCTTGCTACAAAGTGTTGCGATAATCTATTTTGGTTCAGTAAACTACTTGTATGGTGAAGAATTTGTTTCTTCTCTCATATCTGTCCTTATGACTAGTTTTGTTCTGTGACCACAATCCTGGTAAGCTTAGTAATTGCTGTTATATGATTTGTTATGGTAATTAATGCATGATCAGCATAATGGCTGTTGTATTTGAACATCTTCCTTTTATGTGGATTCCTGTGATGTATGATCCGTCTCTTGTACCCCAAGGATGACATGTTCGATTGCCTTACCCGATAATTGCAGGCTGACAAAGATCATGATGGAAGGCTAACTTTGGAAGAGATGATTGATAACCCTTACGCATTTTATGGCAGTGTCTTC
Organism: Leersia perrieri; assembly: GCA_000325765.3. Lineage (NCBI taxonomy): Eukaryota > Viridiplantae > Streptophyta > Magnoliopsida > Poales > Poaceae > Leersia > Leersia perrieri. Next base: position 15,414,277 of record CM002476.1, on the reverse strand, counting down.
CTTAGTGACGATGAAGACGATTTCCATGACGAATTCCGCTGAGACGTCTGCAGGTGACTTGCATGCATATGAATGTTCTGTACTGAAAATTGTTCAGTAGCTAGTACTTATTCCGTTATTCTGTCCACAGATTGTTGGTATTCCAAGACCACAGCATGGATGTGCACACCGATCCAAGATGTGTAGCTGAGTTCATGAACGTGCTATCACCATTAGACTGGATGATCTTGGAGGTTTCTACCACACCAGGGTTATTCCAGCTTGTTGTACCTAAAGTTATCTGTCTGGTGGAGCGACGAGCTGTCTAATGTCAGCAATCTTAGGTTACATACATGCCAACTTGCCTGCCTTTTTTTAGGCTGAGCCGCTAACCTGACCTGACATATGTTGTATTATCTCATCAGTTCTGTAAAATGCATGGAGTCTAGGAGAGCAATCATAGTACAATGGACATGACCAGTGAGCTAATCCATTCCTTTTTTTTTTTCTGAAGTGTTAGCTAATCATTCGTGTTGAAGTTAATTAACATGCCGACTTGCATGCTGATGGCTCAAACCGAAAATTCTCCTCGGCGCATGAGTGCGTCCTTGACGTGGAATGATCAAATTATTGTAGCGTCGATCACATGCGTGTATTATTCGAGACAGTCTACCCAACGTGTCGTGTCATGTCGATCGTGTCGTGCCATGTAGGCCAGGATGCCATATATATGACGACTCAGCTTCCAGGTGTTCTTCCTGGAATTGTGCTGATTCTTTTTGCAGAGCTCAATTTTGAGCATTCCTCTGAAGACGCCAAACACAAGGATAAATTACAACAGCCTTGATCTATCATTGTCAGGTTGTGGGTGCACGCATACTTTAGGGGTGTTGGTCAGTTGGCGTGGTGTCTATACGTGCACGTCTTTCGTATGATCAGGGATAAACTTACGTCATCGTACACAATTTCTTAAGAAATTCTAGTGTTCAAAACATATTATTCTCTTCTGTTAAAAATGTATAATTTGACATTTCACATCATCTTTGATGTGTATTTTTTACAATATCGGACAAAGTTTATGAATTATAATAAGTTTATAGGATTATAAAGTACTTATTTAAAACAAATCTACCCGTAGAAATTTTTATGTTTTGGAAGTATGTTATTAAATTTATTTAAACTATTTAATTACGAATTTTTTTATTTTGAAAATATGTCGTGAAGACAACTTATATATGTGACTTGACTTGTATAAGCAAAACAAGAACCACCAATAGAATAAACCCTGATAAAAAATAAAAATTACAACCGAATATTAGATAAAGTCTTCCTTTCCTTACCGCATCCATCACAACTATGGCCATTCCACATCCACCAGATGTGTCATTTGTAGAAGGACAAAAAAAAAAATCGGACTTTTAAGGACTACAAAAGTTGATCGTCCAGAAGAATGTATCTCGTTAACCACTGATGAATTGTCGATTGGCTGCAACCCTAATCATGGGCGGCCCAACTAAGTAACATGGCCTATTTAAATGAATACCCAAAATTTTTAAAACATAGAGGCATATATACAATTACGTATGTGTATGAAAAACTAAAAATTAAGCTGTATTCATTAAAAAAATGTATTTTCTTTCATCTCAACATTTTGAAAATACCCAAACTTGAATTCTTGGGCCCGCCCCTGACCCTAGTTTGAACTATTTGCTCACCACACTCCTCAAAAACCATTCACCAATGTCGGATAGACACCAATGAGAAGGAGAGAGCCAATGGAACATTATGGCAAAGACAGAATCCCAAAACCAATTGTTGTGGTGGCAACAACAAGAGATGATGTGGAAAAAAAGGGATGTTTGGGAAGCATGCCGGCACAGCCCCCCTCCCTCCTCCACTCTCACCATTCTCCTACTTCCAACCCCCCATGACTCATGGGCAAAGCCGCTGCCCTCCATCTCCGCCATCACCATCATCATCTCCCACCATCCTCACCACCCGTCGTCGTCACATCCCCATCCCCGTTTGTGTCTCCCTATGTTGCCGCCCTCCTAGATACACCTCCCTAGTCGTCTTGTCTTCTCCCTCTACTTGACACTAGAGACAAGACCCTAGACTTGGCCGTCCGGCCCGGTCCCGCTTCCGTGCTCCACCATGACAGCCAGATCTGGCGACAAGTGCTTCAACTCGGAGAGGAGGCTGACAGAGTCGAGAAAAGAAAAGGTCAAGGGATTAGGAGAAAGTCAAGAGAGTGGGAGGAGAACAAGTACAAACTCGACCCCAAGTTGATCGGCGTTCTCCCACTGTTGCCGGCAATTAGTGTCATGCGACATGTTATATTAGCTCATCGTTGGGTCGAAACTCCTCTGACCTATATGGCCCCTAGCTAGGACAAGTCTAAAGGACCTAATTAAAAATACATTTTAATAGTTTGAGGATCTGAATAACACACTTATAAAAGTTTACAAACATTACTTTCTCTTTAATTAATTAAGACGTTAGGGAGTAACTTTATTTGGAGTTTCAACAAATGTAGCGTAGGAACATGACCGGTTCCGGCGATGACGACGCTGCATGCACATGGAGGGAAGGGGTAGTACGTGCGAAACCGGACCATACATGCCCACATGTGATGCTTTACCCAGCTCAGCGCTGCTGCCTGCTCTATGAAACAGGTGCGCCCCGTGTGCAGTACTGTCAATGCTGACATGACCGTACGTATTTCACTAGCTGGTACTCCTAACTTTTAGCCCACCTGATACTATTATTCATGTATAGTGTCTGCAACAGGCTCAATCAGTTTAATATTTACATATCCTATTAAGAGATATACCCCCCTTGATGTCTCTTTTCTGACACACTAACTTCACACGCGCTGACGCGCACACACGAATGCGCGTGTAACGCTTTAAGTGTGACTGAAATTAAAAATCTGATTTTACTAAAATCCTATTACAAACGTGCTAATATCAGTGTAGTATACTACGAAATTATATGGGTAGCAAATATATTCCGGCACTCTTATACAGTCGTTCACTAATAAAAGTAATGATTTTAAAAAATACTACGGGTTATATGGGTGCCCCCGATCTGATCATGTAATTTAGTATAGCAAATTAAAAGCAACATTAGCCTTAATTGGTTTATTGTAGTTATAAGAGAGCTTAGAGAAGGCCACAAGTTAAAAGCTGTCAAATGAGAAAATTGCGATCGATCTACTGCACCTAACAAAGCTAAGAGAAGGCCACATGTAAAAATCAATCAGTTTGTCACAATATATATTCGATATGGTACATACCAAAAAAATACATCAATATTACGGAACATTCTTTCTTTAAAAAAGACACTGTCCATGCCCACATGCCAGGATATAAAATTAATTTAATTTTGATTCGTCACCAAAAAGGGAAATCAAAGAATTAAAGAAAGAAAATAACCCACAGTTTACATGTACTACAGCCTCAATTCTCAAATTGATGATATATACTCGACTCGATACAGTGAAACCTCAAAACTTTAAACCTTTTTGTTATACAGCTTAAAAATATTAATAACAAATAACAAGTGTGCATAATATATAAACATATAAGAAAGTGATGTCAATAATAGAGATCTACCATGAAAAAAGCACTATCTTTACTGCTACAAAGACATTAGTGATGGCAGTTTTGAATCTGCCACCACCACCACCTACTTCTATCGTAATTTTTGCAATTTACCTCCTTAATTTCGTAAAAAACAAACCTAGAACTGAGATGGATATCAACTCGTAAAATGAGATTGAGTTGGAAATTTTCTAATAAAAAAGATGTTCACATATTTCATAAAAAATATACTTTTCAGTTTATTATAGAAAATAAAATAATATATTTTTTATTCGTAGCCAAGCACAAACATTCAAGTTAGTTGAAAAAAATAGGAATGAGTCATACGTGCATATTAAAGACTATGCCACCGCTGTAATACGTGTAGTAAAAAAGAACGGATATTATTTATCCCCACCAACAGCGTGCGTAACTGTGTTTGGGACTTTGGGTTTGTGTTTTGGTCCCAACCTGCAGCCGACCGGCATGTGCGACTGGTGGAGCACAGTACGTATATCGATCTCCCATGCACGTGTGCGACTGCATGCACGCATGTGATTATTTTTTTTTTCCAATGTTGGCCCTGGACACGTACGTATACGTCCTTGATATTGTGGATTTGTGGGCAGAGCACAGCACGTACGGTGTGATCGATGCAGCAGCTACCATAATGCACGTACGTATGCACGTGCACGTACGTACATGCACCTTGGTCATGCACGCGCACAGGAGTCAGGCATGTGAGCCAGGCGCGGCGGGTCCAGGGTCATGCGCATTATGCATTAAATGCCATTTTTGGACATTATATTAGAAATTTTAACCATTACGATTTTTGCTCTACATCACTGTCATATGAGAAATTGTTTACACGTTTGTGGCCTAATCTCCTAGTACGAGGTATCCGCCAACCAAAGCACTAATATTTAATTCTAAACTAATAATAGTTACGTAATACATACACATAATTAAGAATTAAATTAATATTTGCCTTCAATATATCCTTCTTTTTTCTCTATTTCCTTTTGTATATATGTATAAATACTATATGCATACTTATTCTTGTGTTCAAAATCTTGGGTATACAGGTGAATACCCATGTATACACATTGGGCCCGCCCATATATCCACGTACTTGAGTGCTATGCTACAACACTACATAATTTTGGTAAAACTCGTATGAACATCCAGATTAATAGTTAAGATATAAAATTATAAGAATAACTTGACCTAAAAGTGTGGGCCTTTGAGTCGCCTTAAGTGTCTTTTGTCTTGTTGTAATCTGTTCGTTTTGATGGGGCGTTTTCCCTTTTATATTTTGAATTTCTTCTATACGGGGTTCTAACCCCCGAAACATTTTTTCTACCTTCTAATATACGGTAGATCTCATGCCGTCGTTACCTCAAAAAAAAAGAATAACATCCACGAACCCAAACCGCCATTAATAGATCAAAAAACACTTAAAATAATAATTGCCACTTCAATCGACATTATCAAGTCTAACGTATGACTTAGGCTAAGCAAAATAATAGAACTAAAGTTATATATATAAGAACTCCGTATGTGCAAAAGAGTATAGATCAAGGCACTATTTCCAAAGTCCGGATCATTTTTTATCTCAAAACCAAATATTAATTAGTAACACACAAGACTGAATAAAGAACACTCAGCAAGTACAATAAGAGCATGCAGAATGCATAAATCAATACATCATATTTGCAATCTTTTTTTGAGAGTATCATATTTGCAATTAGAAGAAGCCAATTTGTTTTTGAGATTTGTTCCATGATTTCTGTTCATGCTTCTTCGCGGGTAAACTTGAACGAGACCTAAACTCCGGTGGAGGACCTTTGATATAGGATTTCAGGGTTAGGGATGGGGTGGTGTACTACTACAGAAGTCATCGTTAGTGTCAATTGTGCGACTCCTCAGTTCCGATTCCCCAACAAGCACTATTCTTTCGATACAGATGGGCGGTAGCACTAGTACTGGTTGGGAAACCAGAAATTATGCGCTTTCTCGAGAAAAAAATGGGGCCTCCTCAAAAAATTGGTTTGGCTTGTGGGCGTGCATGATGCATATTGAGGGCCGGCTTGAAGAATCAATTCTTTATGTCCACGAACCAATCAATCCCGAATCAAACAATAAGAACAGATACATCGAGTAGATACTCCAATAACATATCAAGAATTGTCAACACCGTCAGATCTTCTACAAGCCGTCGACGCCACCCGCGCTCACTCCCTAACCCACCCGGCTCCAAGGCGGCAGTTCAACCTCCTCTGAGTGCACTGGCGGAAAATCTGCCTCCCCCAAGCTCCAAGGCAATGTATTCGCCTTCCTTGAGGCTAGCGGCGGCTAACGGATGATGCACAACGGGTGGAGGCGTGAGCTCGAAAGGAAGAGGACGACGGAGACTGGTGCTTTTGCTGCTCATCGGTGTCGATGGGGAGAGGTGTCGGTAGGGAGAAAAGGGTGAGAGGAGAGGAGATAACGAGAAAAACTGAGGAGATGAGAGAACGGGAGAGAAAAGTGAGAATGGAGAGCCAATTTAGAAGATTGATGGGGAGTGTGGACTCGCTCAATCCATCTTCGGCTCGATTTGGCTTAGTCATCAGTGTTGTCTCATCTATCGACACGAATGTCTAGATGTCAAAATCAGTGGCTAATGTGATGTCGTCGATACTGGATTTTTCTACGAAGGGGTGTCGGTAATTTTTTGACGTGGTTACGCCATTAGTACCGAGTTTTTGCAAAATGACGATGATAAGGCATGTTGTTTTTGGTGTTTTGTAGTAGTGCCAAAGAAGAGGGTTGGCTGGGGCAGGGAAGTGCGATGTCTTCTTGGCTCAGAGGGACGACCGGGACAGTGAGGTGATGGTGACACCACCTTGGCCGTGAGACCGTGAGATACTGGGACGATGGTGCGCCTGTCCTAGCGCCTTGGCGACGGGAGAGCTCTAAACTGGAGTGCATTGGAGAGAGTGGCCACGGTGGTGTTTCCAACAGCTTGTTGCCAAAAACATGGAGGAAGATAGGACAGCGGCACCTCACCGTTGCTTTGAGGGAGGACAAGCGAGGGGAGAGGGAGGAAAGAGGTCAGTGAGATTGGGGCAGCTCACTTTGAGCGGGACGCGGAGGTAAAGACGTGAGAGTATGGTGGATGCCGCGATGGCCAGAGATAGAAGAGAAGACTAAGGTTAAATGGGTTTACATATTAATCAGCTGAAAAATCAGACAGCTCGGATGAAGATAGTACTCTCTATGATCCGTTTCATAACGTAAGGTTTTTGACTTTTTTCTAGCAATATTTGACCATTCATCTTATTCAAAAATTTTGTGCAAATATAAAAAATTCCAAGTTGTACGTGCTTAAAGTACTTACATACATAAATAAATAAAGAAATAAAGTAAGTCAAGTACAAAACTAATGATACTTTCATAATTTTTTAAATAAAATTAATCGTTAAATGTTGCGATAAAAAAGTCAAAAACCTTTTCGATATAAAACGGAAATAGTAAGTAGTACGCTCTTTGGCCGCGCGTGCGTGACGCATCAAACAGTGTGGTCGAGTGGTACTAACGTTGTACCGCGCGCCATCAACAAGTGATCGAGGGGTACGTAACGTTATACCGCGCGCCTGTCAGTAGGCCTCATGCGACAGAGCTCCAAGGTACCGTGCGTGGTGGATTGGTCAACTATCGCAAGCTCGCAGCCTAATCAAGATTTCAAGAATATCATCAGCTATTCCCATTCAAAGATGGTTCAGTTTATTACTTGCTCCCTCCTTCCACGTATAAAAAAAAGCTAGATGGATTAATTAATATACCATAAAACGGTTTGATAACCTGGCCACCCGAACTCAAATTTCATATTTATTGAGTAAAAATGGTGTTGGATGAAAACCAACTCTTATGTATTGATGATTGTACAAAGATGTCTATTTGTATATAAAGTGAAGGGATGCCTAGCCAAGGGGTGCCAACCTACTAATTGATCACCTAATTAATTAATCCTAACACTCCCCCTTATCAATTGATCTTCGTATGCACCGTCTGCTTATTCATCAACCATCTCTTTAGAAACTTTAAAAAACCTGTGGGAAAAAACAAAGTGCTGATATCTTGAATCCTTGGAAAACTCTGTGGGAAAAACCAAGGTATATCTGTATACTCGATAATACTCCTCAAAACCAGTAGAAAAATTAGGAGTAACAACCATAGTATATGTATGCTCCCCAAAAAACTATTAGGAAATATATAAGGAGATCCTTTGGAAAAACCTTATAGGAAACTAAAGTGATGTTGATATATCATGTAAAACTCTGTTAAACCCAATGAAAAAAATAAGGAGAAAACCACCATGATATATATTTATCCCAATGTTAATAGACCATTTAGGCTCTCCTAAAGTCATAGTCTAGTAACAATTATGTCATAGGATGTTATCTTTGAAAAACCCTAGTAGGGAAAAATAGATAGCATAGAATGACCATATGTTGTCATTGTCTCGTTAAAACCTTTGTATGAGAAAACTCTAGTAGAGCAAAACTCATATATAAAGAAAAGAGTACAATGCATTTTATGTCCTTGTATCATCCACCTAAAAACCCTAGTAGGGAAAATCGGATGATATGACATAAGCTTGTGTTGATATTGCCTCATTAAAAACTTTGTACGAGAAACCCTAAGAAAAAACTCATAGAAAGAACAGAGTGCAATATGGTATTTGTAACAAGTTATTATTCAGAGAGACTCTCCCCTTGATACTTGCAAATCTCAAAGTAAATTTATACCAATGTACTCAACACATAAGAAGTGTGAAGTATGGTAGATTTGTGAATATCTCAGCAAGATTATCACAAAACTTAGTTTGCAAGTGTTCTTATATCCATGTTACCTATGGAACAGAACTGCAGAATGTTGCACTAAGTATAACTTGTATTCATCTAGACAAAACAAGCTGCATTATCTTTATAGATAATGACTATTGATTCAATAGAATCAAGACCACATAATTTCAGTATGTGATATATCATTCTATCAAACTTACACATTCATGCGAAGCCTTGTACAATACAATATTAGAATAATTGATGGAATTGACCATTAGATGTCTAATTAAAGACCGTTATAAATGGTTCTTCCATATGTACTTTAAGCCTTCCAATGATCTGGATTTTGAGGATCTTAAAGATAACCAAAATTATTCTATCCATATAATCGTATCAGGGATTATACCAAGATCACATGTGTTATTTGAGATATCAAAGGATACTCTTAACTCCAATCTACCAATATTTGGTTGGAGTAGCCCTGTTACTAGATAGCAAAATCTTGCAAAACAATATCCGGCCGGGAACTTTGCAAGATATATTAGCGCATAAATAGCACGGAGATAATGGACCACATGTCCAAATATCTCATCTCAATCACTATGGCATAAAACAATCTTCCTACTTTCTAGAGGTAGAACAATCATAGGATACCTTCATATTGAATCTTTCAATATGATCTGGATATAGATAGCTTCTGTACAAAATCTTAAGAGAGGAAGCTTGGATCATAAACACAAAAATGAAATTAGTCTGTATCTTCGATCTCAGTCTCCGTCTTTAGATTACCACGTGCTATCAATATGTGTTCTTTACTAATGATGTCAAGATTATTGACCACCATATGAGACTATGAAATCCAATCAAGGATTTCAAAATGAACACCATGTGTAATCAACCTTATATCCCTCTAGTTTAGGAATACATATAAAGTCGATTGTACCAAATTCGACTTAACGACTTTAAGCCATATATTGACTTAAGCAATACACAAATATGTTGCAATTTTATGTGTGAGGATTGGGTATGTGAACTCCTTCCCAAAAGCTTCACAATATACCAAATCAAGTGATCATATAAATATAAACAATCACTACATCTATCAACTATCAACTGCGAAGATAGATGCTTTTGTACTGCCGATCAAAAGATAGTATCAAAAATTTATAACAATTATTTTGCGGAATAATTTGAATTGAAGATCAATGCCTAGGCTTTGCGTAAACCCCTTGTGCTACTAGTCTTGCTTTGTATCTCACCACGACTTTGTTCTCAGTCCGTTCCAGGATGAGAACACTTATGTATCCCATAGTAAAGATACCTTGAGATGTTAGCGTCATAAGCTAAAACATCTCTTATTTGGTGAGCAAGACTATCTCTGTATGTATTACTTCATTCAACAAGTTCCAGTAAGAGTGTTCGAAGACACTCTATCATGGTCTTATTAACTGGATGACTTGGAGTGATGTATACAATTATTCGGAGAAGTATACATCGATGTGTGTAGCTTTTCTATCATATAATTCTCCAGTCTATCAAAACTCAAATACCCTGAATGACTCATCGTGACTTCCTCAAAACGAGAGTCAGGGCTTTCCGATATCCTAGTCTCAGTATTTTGGTGCACCTCTAAGCTAGGTTTGTGGATGGTATCAATCCACTGGGTAATAACTAATATTTACCCACAAGGTCAACCATAGGTTGACTTGTATTTACTGTCTTAGAAGGAAAACCTTCTATTGCTAGCATGAGTAATCCTGCTTTATGGCCATACTTCTCCCCCTCTTATTTGCAATTGGGAGTTGAGTGGTTTTGCTTAATACCACTAATCTTTCTGGCTCATACTTACAAAGGATTAACAAAGTTTAAAAGATACTTTAGTAATCAGTAGATGCTTTTGGCAGTTTATTTGCAATAGTATACAAATCTATTTGAACTCAAAATTCAGTTCATTTAGTACGTGATCCTGAGCTTGAAATGCCTTAAGCATTCCAAATATTTCCTTGGCATTATTTATGGTACTTCAAATCTCCCCCTAATGCCTGGAAATGCTCATATAAAAAACCAGCGTACGGGTTGCAAATAGGTTCTCCATGAGAGGTTCTAGATACTGAAATGATCGACGGAGATTTGAAAAAACTCACGTTGATCCCCAATTTTCTGTGTGTACCCATCAATGTACGCTGCGGTGGTGAGATTGATACCTATACAATGTAACTCAATCTTACACAAATAGGAAATCTTCCTAGATTCCAACGTACTAAATGCATATAGGGGATATGCAGTTAATCTTTGGTCAAGAGTGTGTGAATCTACCTGACCCCAACGCGATGTTGGAAAATAGCAATTCAATAAAACAATGATCCTACTATAACCTTGATGTCTTTCTTATAGATTCCATATATCCTATTGGATATTTGGCTTAATTCTAATGCCAAACAATCGTCATTGTCAGCATAGAAATTCAGTAATGTTCAGGATAATGAGCTCATAAAATGAGCCATTATATACCAAATGCATGGATGAGTGTGGAAAACTTCACACACTCTAGATAATCTTATCGATGTATCTTTACAACCATGAAATGCCTGAACTGTCCATACAATGATTGTATCGGACTCAAATATATTCTCTTGAATTTATGATCAAGAAATCTAAGACAACATAAAATATAATTTTAAGATAAGAGTGTCTTAAAATCTGTTTCCCTGTGGCACTTATTGTATCCACACTTTGGGGAAATTAGGACTAATAGAATTGCTAATAATTTTTCACCTTATCCCTTTAGATGAACAAATTGATTATTTCCAATCTAGAATGTATCAATAATGTGAAAAATTACTTATACGCAACATGTTGTAAGGGAGTAATTATATGCATAACACAATCAAAATGAGACTTATCTGATTACTTATATGCCATATCCAATGTTGTCTTCTTTGTGTTTTCATATGAAAACACATTTGGATATCTCTATACTTTAGTAAAATATGAGTTGAATTAAGATATAATTAAATATCCTCAGTTGTTTACGCATATTCTAGGAAAAATGATAGTGGGAGAATCGACCAAACTATCATTGCATCGTATCAACGATGGCCAAAAATATTCTCTCTTATTATCATAAGAACTAGGAATATTTTGCTTCCTTAATTATAGAGTTTGTGGTAAAAAAATCCATAAGGCAGATATCATTCCCATATTGGAATGATTCCTGTATAATCTATATATGACAAGAATTCAATGAGATTCTCGTCTAGTATATAGAAATCCACAAAAATTGTTGAGTATCAGATTCATCTATGATACCCACGATATTTATGCATTGACAATAAGTAGTACAACATCTTCGATGGACATTGTCACATATTATGAATGGACTATGAGATTATACCAAATCTCAAAATAAATCATTCGAAGTATATTTGATGATCTTGCTGTCCTTCTATGTGATATTCTCTTTGTGAGAAAAAAAAGGAGAAATTTTGTTATGCGATCCTAGAAGATCCAGCATAAACAACCAATCACCTATGTAGATTTAGATTTAAGATTGAAACATATTTCATATCTTATGTGTAAGCTCATGTTTTATTCATTATAAGTATTTTTATATAGATCAACTGCTTATAGGAAAGTATGACTTTGTTTAGCGCTATGCTAAACACAACCACATATATGACATTACTCTGTTATTCTTGGGTTCATATTGTCATAACTTATTTGCACATCAGGCCTTTCACTTCCACAATTGGAAGCAAATTGTATGAACAATAGGATCATAGTCTTCCATAGTTTGAAAAACTAGAGATGTGATCAACTCACAATTACTTCAAGCTATATGAGTATCTATTGTTCGCAATACTCGTTAAGAGTGAGCCATAAATTATGTGCATTTCCTTCCACAAGATAGCCTTATCAAGGATCTTTATGGATACAATACCTTAACAACAGTAAGGCACAAGTTTCTTTGATCTATAACAAACAACCCTATCAATGGGATAAAACCAATGGTAATGTCCATTGTCAATGTGGGATAATGATACCATCAAGAGCGAGTCTGTCAGTCTTCTCTGAAGTCAATATCCTCAGCATGCAACAGACCATTGATTTAATTAATTTACTAAAGGTAAATTAAAAATCACTATGGTGATGTTGTAATTTCTAATGCAAAATTTAGGGGATCCATATCTTGATGCCTTGTTTTGGATAGTTGGAGGTAGTCAGCAGAACTGTAAACCTCTCAACAATTAGAGGAAGTCACAAAATGTGTAGACCTCAAAACAATCAATATTAATCTTGGCACACATGGTGGATAATCTCTATATCCAAAAACATAGAGTCGATCTCTTAGTAGTGGGCAAATAAATTGCTGCTATAGGCACGGTCTCTAGGCTGATATATTCTCAGGAATATACCGCAGCTAATGCCTAAGACTCTAGTACCTGTGTAGTCTTTAATAATGAATGATGGTGGTCAACGTAAAGGTGTACCACTCGTATATTTCTCAAAACTTTTATTTAGGATAACACAATAGATGTAACCATCAAGTTTAAATAAACAAGATGTAGACCTCCCAGCAATGGATGGATATTCGCCACCATAGATAGGGTCTCTGGGCCGAATAATTCAAAATGAATTAAGTCAACTACTACCCAGGACTCCTTGACCTGTGTTATGAACCCAAATATATCCAAGTTACGAATATAATAATTTTGTATAATCCATCATTAATTAAGACAATCTTAATTAAGAGGATCAACCATTGTTAAAATGTAATTTTTGAAAAATTGCCAAATTAACAAGGTAAGCAAAGTACTCTACAGTACTAATATTGTTTAAGTCAGAGACTAAAACAAAACGATTTACTAAGCACGTAGTGCTATAGTTGGATAGTGGTATAATTTGCACAAATCCCCTAGGATCAAAGCAAAATCCACTTCCTATGTTATTCTCACTTAGCAAAAAAAATGGTGTGACTGCCATTTTGCTATTCAGATTAGTCTCACATGAGTCTAAATACAACCGTCATTAATTAAGCATTACTTAATTAAGACGCTATGATTTTGTTGCAATTATAAATATTTGCTAAAAACAAAATCGACAAATTATGTGTGTTTAGATATGAATAATTTCTGGTCTTAAAAGCAAATAATGTATAGGAGTAAAAACTCTACCATACTAATAATGCTATTAGATTCCAAAAATAGGAAACATAGACACAGAAAATATATCTAAACTTTACAGAGGATAACTTTGTTAAATTGCAACTAAATAGATTGCTAATTTAACTTCTATGTGGTGCAAAAATGTGGTTTGGGGGCATCAACATATGCCGGAAAATTACAAGTGTAACTTTTATGTAGTGCAAAATTAGGGGGTTTGGGTGACGGAAAATATAACAAAGTCACAAATGTAATATTTATGTGATGCTAAGGGGGTTTGGGTGCATCACTTACACCAAAACAATCATAGAATATATATCATTGCAATATATAAATATAAACAAACCACATATATATTTGCAATAATGAAGTTTATTAGAGGTCTAAATATAAATTATATAGACTCACGAGAACAGTACAAATTTACAGAAACAGGAGGACTGAAATGTAAAGTACTGCTGAAAAAATCTAATTTACTTAGATAACTTGGCGGCGTGTGGCGGACTAGGCCGGCCCAGCAGCAAGAGGCGTGCGGCCAACAGGCTAGCCCAACGGCCCACTTGGCCTGGCCGGGTAGGGGATGTGTGGGGAAGGGAAAACCCTAACATCCACTCTCCCTCAAACCGCCGCCGCCGTTGCTTTGATGTGAACGACGCAACCGTCGCCCGCACCGTCACCTGTGCCGCTTGCGCAGCCTCGGCACCGACGGCATCGCCTGAGCCGCCCCGCCGCCAGCAGCTCTGCCTACGGCGTCCCGCCGCTGACGGCTCCGCCAGCGCCGCGGCCCCTCCATCCTTCAAGCCAAGGAGGAGGACTCCTCTGACGAGGAGGAGATGTAGATCCAGACGGCCGATGTCGTCTCCAACATCGTCGAGGTCATGTGCGCCATCATCGTCGCTGGCGAGGTCGTCTCCTTCGGCGAGGGGATGTCGAACCAGACGGTCGTCCCCAGAGGAAACCTCGGCTGTGCCAGCAATGGAGTCGTAGCCGTCGTCGCCATGTCCACCACAGCGACTGTCGGTGTCACCGCCGACAAAGTCACGATTCCCGTCGCCATCTCCACCGCTGTCGCCAGGCGGTACAGCCCTGGGCGACGGTTAGCCGCCGTGGACGCGCTCACCCGCCTCCCGTAGAAGGGGAGAGCGTCCCGGCGTGCTGCCATGGTGTAGCGCACCCCGGCGGGCAGAGTTGCGCACCGACGCGGCCTCACCTGGGTCGGTGCCGGTGGCGGAGTCGCGTGGACTCTGTGCATCGCCCATGGCGATGTCTCATCGATGTCGATCCGTGCCCCGTCGGGATGACGGTGGCACGGCGCAGTGGTGGTGGTGGAGGCGCGGCCAGAGCCGCAGCGTCGACGGCGTGAACAGCCTCGACAGCATCCACTGCAGCGTGAACAGCACTGCCGCATCCACTGCACGTCCCTCCGCCGCCCTTGCAGGGTTGGCGCAGTGGCAACGAAGTGCCTCGCGAATCCGGCGTGAAGCCAGAAGACAACGGCGAGGAACGCCTGCGTGAATCCGTCGAGGACCAACAAATCGCTGCAGAGATCGATCAAGAGCATCGACAGAAGCAAAAACATCGCGTATTGCAGCGCGATGGTGGTCACAGAGATCCATCTTACTTGGAGTGAAGAAGGTGAGTAGAATGAAGATGATGATTTTCTTTCCATCCTTCAATTTCTCCCGTGATCTCCCCTTCTCCTCCTGGATAGATTCTTCTCTTGGTGAAGAGCAGTGATGATCTTCTCTTGAATTTGCCTCTCACTCAGTGTAGAGTAGAGCAGTGCGTGCGTGATAACGTATTGATCGAGTAAAAATGGTGTTGGTTGAAAACCAACTCTTGTGTATTGATGATTGTACAAAGATGTCTATTTATTCAATCAAAGTGAAGGGGTGCTAAGAAGGAGTGCCAAGCCAATGGGTGCCAACCCACTAATTCATCACCTAATTAATTAATCCTAATTAATCCTAACAATATTTAACATGGGTGTTCGCATCTACGATTAATATCTTTCAAGGATAGACGATCTCCGTTGCTAGCAAGTCACGCATGTAGTGACTTCGTCATTCTCAAGATTTATCGGTCCAATGTTCATAGATTCTTATAGGGGTAGAATATGCATGTGTTTTTTTTATAGAGGTGAGTGTGCGCGTGTTTATGGGTGTCTACGTGTGTACTGTGTTTATTAAGAAATGCCTGATAAGACATATATTTACTCCATATTACAAATATATTTATATATGTACTTCATCTTACAAATATATTTTTAGCAATATAAATATTTCACTATCGATAAGTATGTCACCTAGCATAAAAAGAATAGACCACCAAAATAATATTAGTCGTAAATGCGAGCACCTGTGTCAAATCTAGGATTTAAACCGAAGTAAATGTGAGTACCCATGTTAAAACTCGGATTTGAAGCCGAGTTGCCAGGTTCCCCACTAGGTACCTAATCAGTAATCAGTTGAAGTACGTACACTTCGCATCTTAATAGTTTTATTTTTGTCAATTAGTACTCCCCATCTCATAATGCAAAAGGCTTTAACTTTTTGCAAAAGTCAATCTACCTAAACTTTAATCTAAATTATAAAAAATAAGTAGCAAGATCTATGACACCAAAATAGTTCCATTTAATCCAACATTAAATATATTTTAATATTATATATTTTTTGAAAATATTGCTATATTTTTTAAAAAATTGGTCAATCTTAAATGTGTTTGCCTTCTTAAAAGAAAAGGGTAAAAATAACTTAAATCGTGAATCAGGGGAGTAAATACTTATGAGTTTAATGAAAAAGGTTTTCTTTCCTAGTCATTTGGGTGGTCAAATTTTTATTTTTTATTTTACTTATATTCCCCTCCCAAGCATCTAAATGGCTAAAGATGTATGGATTTCCGTGCCGTAAATCAATGCTATAGAATTATTTATATTGCTGTGTAGGATATATGGGGTTTGTATAAGACAAATTATTCCTACTTACCCCCTCCAGTTTAAAAATACTATACTAGACATTTTGGATTGACCTAAAGTCAAACTTTTTAAACTTAAACTACAAATAACTTTAGAAATATTTACTTTAGCAACATAAAGATCATTTGTATATATTAATATTAAAAAGTACTTCAACAAAATCATATATTTGTTGGTATTTCTATATGTATTATAAAAGAAAAATATAGTCAAAGTTGTCATTTGAAGACCGCGTCATTGTTCAAAATGTCTATTTTTTTCATTCTGGATGGAGTATCATTCTAGCAAATCTTACACTAAATAAGGAGTTTTGGCTAACTTTATATTGTATCGCTGGCCATTAAATACATCCTCATCGTTTTCCCAAGCAGCCATTACCTTATTTAATTTGTTGACATAAGAGTTGTGACTGTATCGATGTGCATGGATCAAGATAGCAAGAGAAAGTTATTTCTACCAATGATTTTATCCCAATTTAATAATTTATTATCGACATTGATTCTCTAAAACATACCCAGGGCCGAAGCCAGGATATGATTATAAAAGTTAGCGTTAAGATTTTCTGAATTTAATATATTGTGCTAAGATTAAAAAACACATGATAAATACAAAATATGCACTCTCTCCGTCTCAAAATATATATGTTTAAAATTGAATTAAAAAGTAGCTATATTTTAAGAAGAGAAAGTTAATAACTGTAGTTATCATCTCAACAGACAAATCATAAACAGTAATAATATCATCCGAGTTTAGAAAAAACAGTGAAACAATCTGACAAAAAAAAGGAACTTGACTATCTATCTTGCATGTACTAATTGGTATTTTAGAAATCTAATTGAAATATAAAACTTTACCCTTTAAAGTATATAAATTTAAAACGGTTTTGGTGAGATATAATTAAGTGCAGTAAGCGACACAACGGCTTCGTGAGGTTGCAATACTATATGCAGTTGAATCATGTTTCTTGATTAAGTAGTTGGCGTAAAACTTAATGAAGCTTAATTAATTAAGCAGTTTAGGAATAGGGGTTACTGGGCTGTTGGGGGAGGCCTGACCCCCCTCCGGACCCCTGGCTGCGCCCCTAATATACCGGCCACTGTACCTATTACTTAAAATATATCATTAGACTGAACAATTTTATAAAAAAATACTCAAAATACTCTTATTCACGTAAAAGGTTAATCAGTGTTCTAAGTATCAAACAATTGTGAAAAGTTTACTATAGCCTCCTTACACAACATAAAAAATTTTATTTGCATTATGTGTATAAAGAGCTGGATAGATCAATCTACTTATACATAAAATTTTGAAATACAAAAATTTTAAAACTTATACACAAACTTTAATATTATGTAAGGATGTTACGGTAAAATTTTCATAATTTTTTGTTACTTCTAAATGGACAAATCAATAATTAACTTTATATATTTATAAGTGTATTTTGGGTATTATCGAAAAATATGCTCGACCTAATGACATACTATGAAATAATAGGTAAAGTTGCCGACATACTATGAAGAGTGATAATGTTGATGATAAATTATTGAACTAGGACAAACTCAGTGGCATTGAATAAATTTTTACTCTTCTAATGGTGTTTGTAATATTAGATTGATATTAAGTATTTTCATAAAAAAATAAGTTCTACAAATCCATCACTAAATTGAAATGGATGGATGATAAATATGGCTATGATAATAGGCACCTATATTTTTTAATGCATTGGACCCATAAACTCTTTTTGTTTAATTCATTCTCTTTTCAATAGCTTAATTTTCCGTCAGACAGTCGCCACACTTCAAGCGATCAAAACCCTAGGAATCATTTTCAGTGGAAATCGTAGCAATAGGTTTTAATTTAATGGCCTCAGTTTTTGGAACTCTCAAATATTTGGAGTTTCAAAAGTCCTATATATTTTAATTTTCGATATTCTCTTTGTCGTGTCGTCGTCACAGCCAGCCTAACATGCATGGACAGTGCATTCTTTAGTGCCACACATTAATTAGCACGCCTGTGTGAAGGTCTTTGTTTTCACGAAACAACAGTATACATGCTGTGGATAAGGAATAATGAATTAATATAGCTCCTGCGCATGCATCGTCCCTATTAACTGCAGAAGCTTAAGTATGCATCAGGTCCTTTTTGTGTTGACGTTTTATCGTTAAGATATCCAAAGTTGACCAATAATTTGCTTAAAACTAGCTAGTATATATATTTTGTCCTGCTCACTCAGTTTCAAATTAATTTGTTGTTCTTACGAATCTAAGTTAAAAAATTACCATCATTAATTACATCTCAATTACTAACTTTTCAAAGCATGTACCAAAAGAGCTTGTATCATGACCACATTCATGAATGGTAGGATGGACAACTTAGCTTTAAAAATTGTTTGAAATTTAAAAATGATAACTACATATATTGATATAAAATTTAAATGTTAGAACGATAAATAATTTAAAACGGGAAGTAAACATGTGGGATTTATGTTACAAGTAAGAGTAGTCTAATATCCACACTGAGAGGAAGAGTACTATAAAAAGTAAAAATGTCAAGCAAGAAAACCACATATTTATCATAGTAGTGCTATCTCCGTCCTTCTTTAATATTTAACATCGTTAACTTTTTTGACATATATTTGACTGTTCGTATAATTCAAAAACTTTTATGAAATATGTAAAGTTATATATATTAAGTGCCCTAGCACTAAGATTATGGATAAAGTAGGCAATTTTTGGCCGAGGCTAGAGTAGTAATCAGTGACATAAACATGGTGTCTAGGTTAAAAGGTTTCATTTGTTTGTTTTGTGTTTCACGGGTTGTAGAGGTACGAAGCAAGTGGTGACAGCCTTGAAACCACCCTTTATAATCCTCTACGTTCAGATACATAGAGTTGTAGGTCAGACTTAACTGGCAGACCAGGGGAGAGCCGATGCGTAAAGAAAGCGATAGAGTTTTACCTTAACTTAATTAATTCAAGAATCTTAACCCATAAGAATCCTCTCTATCCTCCACCTACCATTTAATTGTTATGCTTGGACAAACATGTTTCTTAGATTATACACATACCTTCCCTGTGATTTGATACCCTTAGCGGTAACCGCGCTACAGATTTATATGTGGTCGTAACACATATACCAATAAGTACAACATGCCTCAAAGTGTCCCTCTTTATAAACCTTCTCATGGAAGTTGAACTCTTATGGTGTGAATAGATAAATTGGTCGGTGTTTTCTTGAACATGTTCAACTTGTCAATTCCTCCCAGACTCAAATTGAGGGTGTGTTGCACATAAGATCCAAAATATTTATAAGAACTTTTAACCAACAGAAAGTTCCTTGCTCACAAAAACATCACTATATTATTAGCACCCACTCGATCAATACAGCCATCCACATACTTGAATATTTGTTCTCTCTTGTGCGACTCATCTGAGGCTTTGCAAAATCTTATGACGATGCTTCAATGCAAGCAAATATTCATGATGCTTCTCTTCTCTTTTTTTTATTTAATCAGTCCATGCATCCAT
Organism: Leersia perrieri; assembly: GCA_000325765.3. Taxonomy (NCBI): domain Eukaryota; kingdom Viridiplantae; phylum Streptophyta; class Magnoliopsida; order Poales; family Poaceae; genus Leersia; species Leersia perrieri. Next base: position 15,394,220 of record CM002476.1, on the reverse strand, counting down.
CATAATGTAATAATGTATAGCCCGCTCTTAGTCCAATCTTCTTATTGCACCTTCAACAACTTCATGGTATCTTCCACTTTCTCATGCAACAACTCCCTTAGCTCATGTTGATTTGGCATCTTCCTACAAGAGCCATAGGGAGTACAATAGCAGCACAAAACAAAAACAGTTCAATTCACCTCCAAAGGTCACTAAGCAGCAGTGGCACCATACAACTCCCATGTATTAGCAATGGCATCGCCAATCAAGAATTCGGTGATCCGTTACTAATCATTTAGTGGTCTCTAATGTCATTTCAAAGGCACTGTTAAATTTTCCATCAGAAAACATGCATGTGCTACATATTAGTGATTCTATCGTAGTGCACTGAACATTAGAGATCTATGTGCTATTTTAGATGGATCCTACATGCCAAACCACATGAGGCCAACAAGGTAACAAGTAATTATTGTCGCATTCCTACAGGGCAGGATATATTTCACCCTTCACAGCACACATGTAGGTCTCCTTTTTATTGTAGGAATTTTAAAGGAAATTTAGAGGTTTCAATTCCTATATGATTTAATTTCTATTCACTCCATTGGGTTGTGGGAAGATGACATTGAGAATTTGGACAATACGTCTTTGTATTTGAATGAGGTGATGTGATTGTAAGATCAAGGTTTTGATTAATATTTTGTGATGAATAAATTGGCTTTATAAATAATAAATTAAATAAAATTGGTTTGGAATATTCGTGGATGTGGTGTGAGTGCGTGTGACTGATGTGGGTCAGGTTGCGATATCTGTGCCCAGAAACGGTTGTTTTGTCTACTGTGTGTAGGTGACTTGAGGTCAAGGCTTGGTCAATG
>CM002476.1:15255487-15393269 GCA_000325765.3 Leersia perrieri | reverse complement strand
TATATGCGCTGATGGGATATAATGGATCCATTGTATTGAAAGATGATGTCATTATTGGCTCTAATTGGAATATTGTATTTACACAAGGGGGAGAGACCCATCGTAATTCACCGGTTCATTTACACGTTCAATACTATTATATATGCCTCAAGAGATTAATCATGTGCTTATCTTTAGTTTTAACAAGAGTAGCTATATATGTATAGGTATACTAGGATTAGTTAGATGCTTATCAATAATCCCATAGAGATTACTAGGTGTTTATCATTAGTTTACCAAGAATAATAGGTAAACATAATTATCTTGTTGTCTAAAAATTGGTGTGCATAATTGCAAGGATTATTTAATTGCATGTTTATATCATTCAAGCATAATGAGAGATTAATTAATTAGGTGGCTACCTTTAGTTGAATAGGATAAACTATTGTAGGATTAGTTAGATGCATATTGTTCCTTCAAAAATCAGTACTCCCTCGGTCCTAAAATACAAGACATCCTTGTTTTACGCAAAGTCAATATTCTAGAGTTTTGATTAATAGTTAAACTAATAATATGGATGTTTAATATTATGCATGTGACATCATTAGATTCCTATGTGAACATGTATGATGTAAATTTTATAGTATTTGATAATATCTTATAAAAGAAATCAATGGTCAAAGCAGAATACTGAAGAGATTGCGTATAATTGTAATGTGCCTTGTATTTTAGGATGAAGGGAGTAGTGTACAAGAACTTTATCCTCTAATCACAGATAAATTATGTTTTGCCTAGCGAATAATTAGTTATCAAAACTCTAGTTTGATTAGTAAATACTAGCTAGTATAAAAACTAAAAAAATATATATAACAACTGAAACGATAAAATCTTGCTATACCATTTTTAGAAGCCGTCTTTGAAATATTCGAATAGATATTGCTTGTCAAAATTTAAACACATTTACTGCATTCAACCCAAAAATAATTATTTGTGATGGGATGAAGTACTTTATTTATTAAATAGTGAATTAATATTCATTCGGACAAAAAAATGTAATATTCCTTGATTGACACCCTATTTACTTCCTCCATCCTAAATAGACTACAATTTTAGCATTCAAATTTTATCAAAATAAAAACAAATGGAGTTCTAGAGTACTACTTTTCCCTCCATCTATTCGTAATTCAAATCCCATTTTATCTTCAACTATTGTCCCATTCAACTCATTTAATGCAGTGCATTTAAAACAATTTCTGGTTCCAATTAATTAATTTAATTTTGAATGTGCGATACAATTGTTTTTTTTTTGGAAGGTGGTGAGGGAGTACGTTTTTTTAAGATAATGGATAATCCAGCTTTGACTTCAAAAGAAGCTACATCCACTTATTACAACCCAAGGCTCACACATATATAAAAGCAACAAAAAATAACCAAGTTTCTAGCTGCAAGTATTGGCAATAAAACATTGGACTCAAAACATAGACAAACTAGAGAATAACAAATCATGAAGAAATCTTGTTGCTAAATCTCCAGCCGAAATTCGCAAAGATTTGCATGACCGTAGATTCAAGACTCCTATGCAACAATATTGAGCTTCAGCGAATTATCATTTAAAAAGATTGTGTAATTTCGTCATTTCAATTTTTATAGAGAAATGTCACTTCACCTTAGTTTATGACATCTACACCAATAAATTCTTTTAATTTAAATTGTGTGTAGAGAATTTGTGTGTAGCATAATTTTGCGTATATAGCACGGGTGCGTGGCAATGTGTGTTAAGATGTTGTTCATCATCCCCTACTCAACAGTTTTTTTAATGCTGATTTGTGAACAACTTTGATTTCCAAAGAACACGCACTTGTCCAGAGATATATCATGCGCGCATGCGCGCATACTCACACGCACGTACCAATATGCCATGGTATTAGCCGGCATATGTCAAGCTACATAGTAGTACTATACATATATAAAATCAGCGATTCATGATAAGCATTCAGGATTAATAGTTTTGCAAAACAAAGAGGAATTTGTCTGTGATGATAATGCTGCAAAACTATGGTCTGGATTTTTAATTAAAGATTAGACCATTTAAAGTGGATTAATTATGTTAACCGCGTAGAAATTAAACCAACATGAAAATAATAATAAGAAGCTCCTAACATAAGACCCTTTGGTTGAAAAAACAAGACAAAAGGCTGAGCATGGTAAATATACAGATTTCGAGTCAAAATATAAGGATGTCACATATGCACAACGAATTTCAGGAACGAGGGGTAAATATACCCAATTTTCTTTACTACTAGTACAACCTTTTATCAACGTGCGGATGCATGAGTAGCAGTTAGACACATTTGCTATTTTATAGTGCATGAAAATTATAGACTGCAAAGCTAATTTAAGTAGATTAGGTACAGTGGCACCACACTAGTGAGAAACGGAGAATAGGTAAAACTACATTGTCTTATCTTGAAATTAAAATAAAGTTTCCAAGAAAGCATCTACACACATTATAAAAGTTTCCCATTGTTTTAATTTTTTCCTTTGCAGCATGGAATAATGCCGGCCCATGACCAATACCAAACAAAACCTTGTCACGGGTGAACAGTACCAGACACTCCAGCGAGTACATCGACTGATCGCAGCAAACAGTACACGGACATTCATGTGTATCAATCAATAAACTACTCATCTATATATCATCAAAGGCTACACATTACATTTACCTTTCTTAGCAAAAGCAACAAATAAACCACCTATGTAGTATATCTCCAAAATATAGTGTTCATCTAGCTAATGGCTTCAGTTCACCAAATAAACAGGCCGGGTCACAAAGTATACGACATCTGTATAGTTACAACCTTGTCCTATAATATATTATGGATCGGATGCAATATATCTATCTACTTCTAATCAGCTCATTTTTTTTATCCAGCATATATATCTATATTCACACATTACCAAAAAAAGAAGCTAGCCATGCATTAAACATAAAAAAATGGAATAAACGTTTTCTGAATGTAAATGAAAAATGATGAACAAAAAGATTATACAAAAAGGGATGGTGGGTGCATGTATTATTATTGATTGTCATAACTTTAGTTTTCCTTCACCTGATCCGTGCTTAGCTTACAGTTTGATCTCTCCCCCTACCAAAAGAACAAAAAATTACATACTCCTGAGACTGACTTGCCTGCAGTATATCCATCCAACCCATCACCATTGCTGCTTGCTTAACTTCCAAGATATATCATGAGATTATATGATAAACACAAGTTGAATAAAGGAGGTGGAGAAAGAGAAAGAGGGAGATTACCCATCTGATCAAAAAAGGCATCTTGCACTAGAGTGGTCGTCGTGGTAGCAAGCAGTGATTGGCCTGAGTCCTGACCCTAGCTAAGCTAGCTATGGCAGTGATGATATGCAACTATGCAAGGCAATGGCGATGGCTGGCAAAGTGTGATTGCTGACGAGAGGAGGAAGAAGAAATTAAGGTGGCTAATGGCTATGGCTAAAGTATATAGCTAGCTTCTTAGCTATGGCCACCCATGCCATGCCATGGCTCGTTGCTGCTGCCATGGTGTTGCTGCTGCTGGTTCTGTGGCTGTCCATGCTGCGGCGGCTCGTAGCATGCCATGGCGCCGGCGTTCGTGGCGGCGTTGACGTACGACGAGTCGAAGCCGGCGAGGAGCATGTCGCGGTGGGAGAATGCCCGCAGCCCCAGGAAGTCTCTCGTCATGCCGTCGCCGCCGCCGCCGCCGGTGCCGCCTCCTCCTCCGCCGCCGTCCTCGCCGTTCCGGCCGTGGGACGAGGCGGCCCTTGCCATCTGGGCCATCACGCCGGCGGCCGCGGCGAGGCCATTGCCGCCGCCTTCGTTGTTGTTGAGGCACGAAAGGCCGAGCCCGAACGTCGCGCCACCGCCGGCGCCGGCCATCTGGTGGGCGTAGTGCGCGCCNGTTTTAGGGTTTTTGTAGGGGTGCTTTGGCTGCACCTTGTGATAATATATTTCAGCAATAAATATCATATTCAATCATCAAGGCGTTTCCAATCACGTAAGTTGCTTGAATTAATTTTGTTCGTTTTGCTGAAATTCTAAGATAGCTAGATTGCGAGGGTTATAACTTTTTAACCGTACATTATTACATTATTTTGTAAATCCGTTCGGTGGAGTTGTTCCTTATATCTTATATCTTCTAGTTTATTCTTACCAAATTTGGGACAGATCCAACGGTTGGTTTTTACGCAATCTGTTTTTTACTGATACTCTATTAATCTGTTTTTTGGATTCGAAAATTAAACTTCTGCTGTCAATACCTATTATTCACCCCCCTCTAGTAGGTTTACTCATTGTATTCGATCCTACAATGATGATCCAGTGTTTTGGTTGATGAGAGTGGATGGGATGAACATATTAAACTACAAATAAAAATTAATATATCTTAATCATCATATATCTTACAATAATTTTCTGCAGTAGAACAAGGAAGGGACAACAGCTTACCAAGTTAAAGAAATAAAGCTCCCTTTCATCCCAGCCAGAATAGAAAGGAGAAGAGCACAGATTCAAAGTAAGATGGATTGTCGAAAAACAAAGTCCTAAAACTACCCTTGCTGGCGCTGAAAAGAGAAAGGAAGGAGTTCGGCAAGACGACTTCGGTTCACACGTGAAAGTGCTTCGAAAGGTGTCAGCAGGTGCACAGAGCCGGAATCGGCATGTTTGCCCACTTCTGAGTCTTCGCCTTTATAGAGAACTCGGTTGCAAGTTATTTTACTAAGTGCCAAAGCACGAAGGAGCAAGAAAACATATTCGCGCTTATAACAATTAACAATAAAATATATCAATTAGGCTCATCTAGCCAATTTTGCCAGATACACTCATCCAGCATCTTCGTTAAGCATATGGGAGATAAAAGTTGAGGCTGATATTTCATTTACTGTGTGAGGTAATAGCAATGCTTTTGAGGGCGAGGAGAAAGCATAAAAATAGATATCATGCATTCAGTAAGGGGTATTCCGTACTACTATGTATATAGTAATCGCGTACTCTGAAGACCTTTACATATATGGAGCGAAGCCCACCGTATAACATGATTAGGAAAGGCTAGATTATTTTCTATACTAGGATATACAATCCGAATAGCATAAGTCAGATTTATTCCTTATTCTACTATATTTCTTACTCAGGATCCTTGAGCCTTGAGTAGGCCACGACTACCTGCCAAGGGGTATAAATCCAGAGTACCCTGAAGGGCTCAGGGCATATCCAATTGACTCCATAAATTTACAATCCGTCGGAGCACATCGAAGACCTCGAAAGTGTCTTGTTGACAACCTCGCCTCTTCGACTAGCCTCACATATATAGATATAGCCTAACAGCCATACACCCCTTATATAAGTATTTTGATTAGCCTTCTGCAATGATTCATTATACTCAGCGACATACCTGATCCATTGTTTAAGGAAAAACATGTCTCATGGTAGACAGAAGCAAATGATATTACCCTGATGAGGCCTAAACTTGTATAAAAATCCTCTCCTCTGTGTTTATCGTGTAATCTTGATATCAGTGAATCTCCTCGGTATAACGAATCACGTATTCAACTTGTCAATGCATAACACCATCCATATTAATTGCACTTTAATTTGCAAAGTACTAGTATGTGTTTTAGTGTGCAGTACTATAGTGTATTGCTTCGTGTCCTTTACCCCATATATATATATATATATACATATATATATATATACATATATATATATATACACATATACATATATATATATATACACATATACATATATATATATATACACACACACANCGCGGAAAGGTGCGCCGCCGCGGCGGCGGTGGCAGGCGGCGGTGGCGCGGCGGACGTCGCGGAGCTCTGCGGGGCGGAGGCGTTGCAGAGCGGCTGCGTGAGGAGCGGGTGGTGGCTGTCGTAGTTCATGGCCGGCCACGGCGCCATCTCCGGCTTGACGGCGCCGTAGCCGCAGCTCTGCAGCTGCTGCTGCTGCTGCTGGTGCGGCGACTGCATGACGTCGTGATGATGATGCTGGTCCTGCAGCGCGGCGAGGTCGTGGTGCGCCATGACCGGCGGCGCCGAGAAGAGCAGCGGGTGGTGGTGGTGGTGGCCCGGCGCGGCGGCCATGGCGGCGGCCGGCATGGCGCCGACGCCGATGGCCTTGGCGCTCTCCTCGGTGAGCGCGTCGCAGAAGGCCCGGTGCGTGATGAAGCTGTCACGCCTGCATGCAGTGCAACGCAATGCAAGAATCCCAAATACAAATCAGAAATCCAAAAGCAAAAGAGAAAAAATGTACTAAAAGGCCACAAGATAAAGAAAAGATGTCATCTTTCCCCGTATTCTTTGCTCAATTGTCATTGTTGCTTGTACTACTACTACGCCAACCTATAGCTGCCATGGTAGACACAGAGATAGCCATAGAATACACTCCTCATGGAAGTGACAACACAGAGATAGAGTAGGCAATTAGGCAGTCTAGTAGGAGTAGTACTACACAGAACATAGGCAGCCTGGGATGGAGTGAGATGGAAAGGCATCGGGCAATAGGCACCCCTCCATCCATGCAGGATGATCAGACTGCAAAGAGATTCACATGTCTGAATTTTTTTCTTCCCTCTATTTTCTTTCCTGCTCACTACAGCTACGCAGAGCTAGCTAGCTCATCATCATCAAGCTCAGATCTCCCTCCTTGTCCTATGGCCATATAAAGCTTTCTTGTTTGTTTGTTTCGCTCACTCACTCTCACTCACTTTCTCTCTCTCCCTCTCTCTCAGCACACGGACGCATGTACATACGGACACACGCATACGCACAAGCTAGTACCCACCAACCTACTGCTACTCCTAGTAGCATGGCCCTCGTCTTCCCCATTGGGTTCTGCACCGTGCGCATGGATTCATTCAGCTCAGCTCAGCACCGGAACAATCCAAAGCTCAGCAGCTCATGCCAGCCATGGCCAAGGCCAAGAAACAAAAAGAAGAGGCGAAACGACTCCAAAAGCGACCCGTCTTTCCATGAACACATCTGCACTATGACCTCGATCGATCGATCGGTGCGTTGTTTCCCTTCTTGCTACGTACTGGCACTGTTCACAAATCTTTCAGCTAGATGCTCGCTGCCGAATGGCACATGCATGGTTGTTGGGTAAATCAACCAGCAAATGCCCTAATAATTGCATCGGATCGATTTTAGGTGTAAAACAAACGAACAAACAAACACTAATCTCCCATCTCATAGGCCCGCGCGCCTAAATTCCCTCCTACTCCCAAACGCAAATGCAACACTGTGCCAACCGAAAGCTAGAAGAACACACTCACTACGTACGGACGACAAAGCAGCAAATCGTTGACCAGGCATGGAAGAAGCAAGATCGATGGATTGATCGAGATGAAGAAAAAAGAAAGAAGAGGATGAAGCACCTGGAGAAGATGGTGCCGCAGTCGCACTTGTACTCGCGGGTGCCGCAGATCTTGGAGTGGGCCTTCCAGTCGGAGTGGACGGCGTACTTCTTGGAGCACTTGTCGCACTTCCACTTCTTCTCGCCGTGCTTGCGGAAGAAGTGCTTCTTGATCCCCGTGAGGTCGCCGAGGGCGCGTGAGGGGTCGTGGTGGACGCAGCTCGCCTCCGGGCAGATGTACACCTTCTTCCTCACCGCCTCCTTGCTCGTCCCTCGCTGCTTCAGCTTCCACGGCAGGTTGTGCCCTCGCCGGTGCAGCTGCAGGTTCTGGTCTCTCTGGAACCCCTTCCCGCAGATCTCGCACACGAACCTGTTCGTCGCCATCAGCGTCGCCGGCGACAGAGCCACCACCTCCGCCTCCGGGTCTGATCGATCGAACACAGTCGCATCGATCAGTTGATTTGCAGGAAACGAAACGATCGATGCAAGAATAATAATCAAGAAGACGAACGTGTAGGTTGGTAGGTAGGTAGGTACGCACCTGGGTTGCCGGGGAGGCTGCGCTTCCGCTTGTTGTTGTTGGCGGCGGCGGCGGCAGAGGAAAGGGGCGGCGCGGCGGCGGAGGCGGAGGAGGTGAGGTTGGACATGCTGCTCTCCTGCTGCTGATCTGCCGAAGCCGCCGCGTCCGTGTCCGTCTCTTCCAGCAAGAACAATCCCTGCTGCTGCTGCTGCTGCAGATGGTGATGAAACATAGAAGGTGGAGGAGCACCAATCGGTGCAAAGCTTGGATCTTTTCTCGCTGCTCAGCTCAGCTCAGTTCAGCAGCACAAATGAAGGTGAAGCTAGCTTAGCCAAGAAGAGGGACTGAGGGAGCGCAATAAATTTGGGGGGAGAGAGGAGAGGATGATGCATTAAGTGAAGAATGGGGGAGGAGGAGACAGGAGGGCATGTATGAGTATGAGAGGAGGATGAAGAGAGTGAGATGGCAGCTCAGCAAAGCAACTGAGCTAGCTCAGAGAATATCAAGGAACAAACAACAAGACAGGGGGTGGGAATCAAGGAGAGGAAGGGGGACAAACAAGGAGGAAACTGGGTGGTCAATGACTGGAAAGCAATTTTAGATTCTTTCCCTTCCTCCTCCACTCCTCTCCTCTTCTTCTCTCCTCCCCTCTTCTTCTCTCTCTACACTCAGCAGCAGCAGCACCAAGTGTAGAACACAACAAAGGAGAAGAGAGCTAGCTGGCCTTGCCACAGTCCAGCACAGGCTCGAGAGTGAGAAGCAGCTGGAACCTAGCAAGCCAGGCGCAGCACAGCAGCCATACGAGAGAAAATTAAAGGGAGGAGGCAGCAGCTACTGGATAGCCAGAGGGAGAAGATAAAGAAGGGGAGGAAGGAAGGAGGTCAGTGGCGTGGCGTTTCTGAGCTGAGCAAATGGTGGAAGGACACCAAACCAAACACCCATTCTTCTTCCTCCTCTTCCTTCTCTTTTATCTGCTCCTGCCTGCAGCTTACTTTACTTTCAGGGCCCTGTTGGTGAGCCAGCTAAAGGATAAAAAAGATTGGAGAGCAGTTCAGACTTCTTCCCAGCTTTGTTGCTTGCTTTGCCCTTTCAGAAGAAACAAAAATTGAAACCTTTTCATTCTAGCATTTCCAGTGATAGAATAGCTTACATGTGTTCACTGATTAATTTTGATCAAGAAAGGGTTGATGTTCATAACAATCTTGAAATGGATATTCCAAAAGGAAAAATCAGTCTTCGAGAATGCTTGCCTAGAGGCCCTAGACTAGTACTAGTATACTCCTATATATTACAGTAAGTGAACTATTCATGCATTCTCATCAAGGAAGCTGCATCTGCATGAGGCAAGAACAGTGAAAGTAGATGAACAAGTAGCTAGTACTAAGTAGAATTGTGAGTATACAGACTACAGAAATTTTTTTACTGTTTGACCGTTTTAGAAAACTTATTTTATCCAAAAACTATAGTAAAAAATGGATCATAAGGTTAACGCCATACCCTAGAGCACTGAGGACAATGTTCGCCTAAACGACCGCCTAGCCTGTCTAGATGTCGATTAATCGCTAGTCGGCGGCAACTTGTCCAGTTTACATCCTGGGCACTCAATTAGTCGATTTGCCGTCTAGACGGTCCTAGTCGGTCCTAGGTAGCCTGGATGGTCTGGATGGGACGACGATTGAGCGGGATGGGACGACGATTGAGCGGAATTGGACAGTGGGACAGTGCGTCTAGGTGATGACAAGGCAATAGAAACCAAAATTTGGGCACGGCAAAATATAAAAGCCCACACACGGGGTTGAGCCGATATAGATTGGGGATTCATGTCATCTTATTTGAGAGCCTAGAGAGATAATGCACCAATGCACCCATGTTTCTTTCTTTTTTTTCCGCCGTTGTGATTATTCTACCGCGCGGTCGCATTCTTCCCTCCACTCCTCTGTTGCTCCATGTTCTTCCCTCCTGTGCTGCTCTTGCTTTCCTCCTCACCCTTAATCCTTGACGTCAATGGAAGGTGACAAGCACACTAATTGAAGCACTCAAGCAGCTTGCACCAACCCTAGGTTAGGCCATAGGGGATCAGGCTCGTCTCAACCACGACACCACCTCACCTTCTCTGTGCAACTTTTTATTCTTGTCATCTTACAATATGCAATTCCCAATTTGTTGTCTGAGAATGATGGAAGATTCAATTTACATTTATGGAATGTTTCTTCACTCCAGAGCAAGGTATGGCTTCAATATCACTTTTGTGAGTCTTAAAATCATGTGTGAAACAAGTCATGTATTGATATTTCTGTGAAATATGTATTTTTATATGAAAAAAATATATAAAAACGCCTAATCCGTCTAGTCGCCGCCTAATCAGCCTAGTCGTTGGTCAATGGATGGCCGTCCGACTATCGTTTAGCGTCTAGGTGAACATTGACTAAGGATGAACATCTAAGCGCCAGAGATAGTAGCGCAGAGAATGGAGGAGGACATTTGTGGACAGAGACGGCGTTAAGGGTTCAGCGTCAGAGACTTTGGTGTTGAACCCCTAACCTCAGCGCCATGGTCATTGACGATGAGCTCTGAGGACTTAAAGATGAATGACAAATTAGCTCTAACCCCTCTAAATTTATAGTAACTCTTCAAATTTGCTATGCCTAGGTCATTTGCTATGACTATGACTAAGTCATGTATAAGTCATGCAACCCTAAGTCGTGCAATCTAAATCCTCAGATATCAGCGCCATCCACGTTGGCGCTGAGGTTAGGGAGCTTAGTGGAACGTCTCTAGTTGACCCCTTAACGTCATCCCCGTTCACAAATACCATTCTCGACCCTCAGCACCACTATTTTTGGCGCTGATGTGTTTACCCTCAGCATCCTAGGGTGTATGGCGTTGACCTCGAGATCCATTTTTGCCTATAGTTTTTTCAAAGATCTATTTGTAAAATAAGTTTTTTAAAATGTTCAAACAGTAAAAACGGATGATAGACTACAGTATATATATGAGAGCAAGTGTGTGTGCCCGCGCGCCTCAATCACAACACACATACATAACTCTCCTAGCAATGCTACACTGAGGTTGAGCTTTCTGTCTTTTCCCTTGTCTTACAAGTGCAGATACTCTCTCCTTCCCTGAATTCCTGCCTTTTCTTTTTTATCTAACATGTACACCTACTTGGGTGGTACATTAAGATATATTTCGATATTTCATCATTCATCAATCCTCTTCACACAACAATTAGACATATAGATTCCAATTTATCACATTTGTTTTATAAATTCCAGGGCCTGCACTGCATGTATATGATAGCAACAATACATATGATATAGTATCAGACATGTACACCAACCATGCTGCACATTCATGCATATGCCGATACTCCTCTTTCCCCCATTGCCATGTAATTTTTTTTTCAAAAAAAAATCCAGCCTTCTCTTTCTCTTGATGAGTCACCCTGGACCCCATGCATATCATGGATGGTCGTAATTCAAAAATAGTAGAAATCATATCCTGTCATGGACCAGTTTGTCCATGGGATTTATTTTCAGAGTTGCTTTGTTTTTGCAAGACCCACAGCTGATCCTGCTGCAATACCAGCTTAATTAATTTTTTTTTGTCATTTTTTCATGAAAGATGCTGCAGTACATCACAGAATGATGAGCTTCCATATGACCGGATAAGAGGGTGAACATAGGGAAGTCTAAAAGATTGTCTGTGGATGGAAATTAATGCAACCCAATTAAACAAGCTAATGTACAAATCTGATCTATTTCAGCTATATACTCCATCTAGACTGAACAGAGAGATTAATTATACCTATGATTATTCAGGCTTAACTAAGGCCCTGTTTAGTTCCAAAAAACATCACATCAAATCTTTGGACACATGCATGAAGCATTAAATATAGACAAAAAATAAAACTAATTACACCGTTAGGCTGTAAATGACGACACGAATCTTTTGAGCTAATTATATCATGATTAGTCATAAAATACTACAGTAACACACATGTGTTAACAGCGGACTAATTAGAAAAAAAAATTTATCTCGCGATTTACAGCCTAGTCATGAAAATAGTTTTTCATTTGACCTTTTATTGAAAACTTTATACGAACTAAAGGAGGCCTAAGTCATGGGTGTTGCTTGTTCATAAGGCAGGTAACAGTGGCAGTGCACAGTAACAGCGGTAGTAGTGTACAGTAAGTACTATATGCTGCTAGTAGTAGGAGTAACCAGATGGTAGTAGGATGCAGCTAGCTATACACTGCACTAGGCTGTTTGGCAATGCCATCAGAAATTTGGTACTGCTCCTCTCAAAAAGATAGAGACGTATTTTCCAAAGTTAGCTGGTGACTGCAGCCTAGGAGTTCATGTGACACTCAAAAGCATACTCCTTTTTTAGGGTGCCCAGGTGTACTTTTTTACTGCAGGTAAAAAACTTCTAGCGACCCCTTTTGCAGGGCAGAAAAACAAACATGCAAAGAAAAGGATCAAGAAAGAGAAAGTCATTAGCCGTGATGACACTACTAAGCATGTACTAGAGCAGTACTTCAGTACTAGCTAGTACTAGTACTACATCAGTACAATCTGAAGATTTGCAGTGATCCATGCATATAAATGTCTTTTCCTTAAAAATTTGCTTTGTGATCTGATGATTTGATCCCCTAGAGACACCAAATGATTCATGGACATGCATATGATTTGTTCATTCCGTCTGAAGCATTTGACACTTCCAAGAGGACATTTGGGGCATCAAGCTACTATAGTACCGTGAAAAAAGAATGGTGTAGGGGCAAGCAAAGCATGCACATGTAAGCATTGGCTAAATATTTTTATTAGGGTCTCTCACCACTCATCATTCACCACATATCACACGGTGCAGAATGTGAGACGGTGGGACCCAGGCTGTCAGATAGTTTTCACCTGAAAGAAAAAAAAAAGAAATTACCATCCTTTTTTATGCATGTTGTTGCATGGTACTGTTTTGGGTGCCAGTTATGTGATGCAACATGCGCCATTGAACAGCGTAGTATTTTCCCCTCTTTTTGAGATGTGCTGCATTTATGGGTATACGGGGAATCTTGAAAGAAGCAAATAGGCTACATGGGTCTACTCTAGGGTGCCGAGTGGAGAAATGGAGCGTATCTTTTGCAAAACGATATTGTTTTCATGTCAAGTCAGATATATATTTTTATATATTTCTAACGTCACTAAAGAGATATATGTACCTCCCCACTATTTGAAAATTAAAAAAATGAATTAATCAGAAAAGAAGTAGGAGTACTATACAATTGTCAATGATGATACTCTTGTTTGGGCCTTCGGGAGGTCCATAGGGGTGTGTATACCTCTTGAATAGCACAAATACAAGAAAATATCAAAACATGTATAAAAATATATTTCCAATACTATTCCAACGTGTTAGATGGTGTATACTTTTCCACTATTTGAAAACAAAATTGAACTAGTTGAGTTGATCAGGATACAAGTTTCTGTTAATGATGAGACTTCATTTTGGGACATTCGGAGGTACATAGGGGTGTATATACCTCTTCATGATAAAAACGAAAAAAATGTATAAAAATGAGTTTCCAATTCTCTTCCAACATGTAAGATTATTTTTGGTATATCTCTTCTTGAAGAGATTATTTTTGGTATATCTCTTCTTGAAGAGGTATCTCTAAGTATGAGGAGGGATATATGTCTCAATGCATTACAGGGAAAACCTTTTTTTTTCATTCATAATTGCATCGTCATTCTTTCAACAGTTCTAAAGATCCATATTAATTTTGTGCATCGCTGACGCCCCAGATTGTGAATGAAGAATATTTGAGAATCTAACTTGTAGAAAGAAAATCATTGTTATGAGTAAATTTAAATTTAATTTTCCGCATTTTCAGCGAGGTCTACAAGTTGAAGGACGATGAGTAAGAAGCAGTGGTGGATCCAAAAAAAATTGATTCGTTGGTGTCATAACGTATCTATCAGTGTCATAAGATTCTAATTTTACTTATACTATAGTATTATATTGTAGACATAAGCATTTTACCCATAGGGTTTGCAAAAGTCATTGATGTCGACTAATTAACACCGACGCTAACACAGTAGAGCCCTTAAGCTTCAGTCCAATTTTCTTGTGACCTGAAACTTTCATGAGTTTTTTCACTTAATATAATAAAGTGAATCTCATAGTGTTTTATATAAAACTAGAACATTAAAATTATGTTAAAACGATTTATTTTTTAAAGTTTAAATAATGAAAAAGGACATAACATTCCTTTGAGGAAGCAAATGGGGAAGTACACAAGAACGATTTTTACTAGAATTGATGGCCGTTGAAGAGCATGCAATGTAATGGGCGCTCTTTGCACTAATTGAATAGCACACAAAAAAATATTAATTTCATAGATGGGCTCCAGACTAATATAATTGTCGTGTAAAAAGTTGCATGCCAGCTAGCTTTCCTAGCTTGTCTGCTCTGTAAAAAAAAACTGCATGCATTGATCTTCACCACGAAAGTCTGTATCTGTATTCAGAGAAAGGTATAAAAAGAATAGAGTATTGTACACAGCTTGTGCTAAATGAAAAGAAAAAACAAATTTTTACAAGGGAGCTTGTGCAAGTAGTAAACTTGATATATATTTAAATAACACCTCCAAAATTAACTTATTCTTTGAAATGTCACATAGGATTCCATCCACTTGAGAGGAGGGTGCATTTCTATCTAATTAATTTATCTGGGATAAAAATAAAAACGAAAATATTAAAATAATACCGCCGCTCCCCAACATACGTGTATACGTACAGGCTTATTTAGCCAATTAGCCTTGCGTGGCTTCCAAACCCCCTATAGTTGATCAAGAAAAAAATACAAAGATTCGCCGGAGCCTAGTGCGAAAAGTCATCAGATTAATTAAGAAAATTATTAAAGATTAGTTTATCTTAATGCTTGGTTTCTCAGGCAAACTAGGCCGGATTAGATTAGGAACTTTTTGGAGCTATCATGTCGCCGGCCGGTTGCATCCGTCCATATATTCACCCGTCACGCAGGATGGTACGAGGGATCCATCCCCTGTGGCGATAATTAATGGGATTAGCCATGGAAAATATTAGTTAAGATTAACCAATGGTGATTAGCGCGAGGAGGCACTGGAGCTGAGCGGGGTTAACACCGTTAATTAGTATAGCAGAGAGTTGGTCGCTATCTGCGTCTGCTGTATTATATTCCCCTGATGGCATCCGGACTAGCGTCAAGAGGGGCACGGACATGCCATGTGCCACCTCACCCTTGTGATCCATTCCATGCATGGCCCTCACTGCTAGGTGCACACCGGCAGCCGCGGCGGGTTCCGGTCTTCATATATGCTGTTTACGAGTAGGGCTATCTCTTAAGCGTGGTAAATGTGTCGGCTCTACTGAATTATCTCTATTTTAATTTATTATTACTGTGGTATATATGTGTAATCTTTACTAAATTGTTTCTTTTTTTAAGATTCAGTGTTTGCTACACAGGTTAAAAGATACGAGGAACGCTCCGGTACTCTCTACTACTGGCAGTATTATACTGCCAGTGGAAATTATATAAATTGATCATTTGAAATGACATATTAGTCATTTACTAATAAGTGAATATGGGTTTTCGATCTTCTTCATGAAACAGTAAAAGGCATCGGATCCGATCGACTTCATTCCATCGAAATGAACGGTAGATCGTTCGGCCGCGATTCAGCGTCGGTGACAACGGTGGAGGCATATTAGCCGTGATTCCGGTAGGAGCATCACTCGGATGGAGATGCAAAATTACAGTTTTACTCCTTCACGGCTTTTTTTTAGACATGATTGAACCCTCCAAATTTCTACTGAAAAAATTTTATAAATCTTATATTGTTTTATACTGCCAGTAGGGAACTTTCATATGAATCCCTAGATATATGTTTATGTCTAGAGAACCCATGAACCCATGCTTCATGTGATTTGGACTGCTGGGAGCCTGGGATGCCATCTGACTCATGAATAGCATCCTATATGTCATTTTCCCCTTGTAAATTCAGCTTTCCTGCTTACTCAGTTTTCCCCAAATATATACTTAATATCTGTTGAAAATGGTGGGTTAAACAGATTTATTGCACAAAACTATGAGCTAGTAGGTTTAATCTAACAGTTTGTGTCATAAAGCTGTTAACCACTGATCAGAGCTTTCAATGTTTAATTACTCCTTAACAAAACTCCACCTTCACATGATGCCTGGTCAGAGTTTTCTTTAAACAGCAGGTTATATTTATTTCTTTGTTGGGGGATAAAAAAAAAGTGTTACCTTCTGAAGCAATGGAACACTCCCCAAATCCCAATTCACCTTTTGATCAGCACATGTACATGTACAATTGTATACAAACCCCCTGTCTTTTTCTTTGGTCCTTTTGGGCTAGAAAAACACTCATCCAACACATGACTTCTTGATCCATCCAACCTTTCTCTGCAGCAAATCATTCAGATGGTTGCAAAGCTACCATTCTTTAAGCATCCAAAGAGATCAGATGCAAACTTTCCCAGCTACTACAAGATGGCCAAAAAGAGAGCACACATGAACACCAATCATTAGCAGATAATTGGCTCACCTGGGCTGAGTGCTTTGCTCAGAATCAAGTCAAACAAACATATAGCCAATGTAGAGTTCCTTGCAAAGTGTGAGTGCACAACCACACGAGTGCGAGAATTGTGTATTTAGCGACCAATCATTCGGACTCAAAATTTCTTCAGAAGATGGTGATTCTTTTTCTTCCTTTCCAACCCATATCGACATCGATCCGCTAAAATTTATATTTATATATGATTTTAAAAATGCAGTGAAGGTGCGAATTATGAGCCAGAATATAAGCAAGTCTGCATCAGGACAAGGACATGCCCCCCCTCTTGCAGTCGCAATTTTTGAATCTGGGAGTAGGAACACAATAATATGGAGAAGAATGCTCAGGATTAAGCAACAGGGGGCCATGAAAGCAGGATCTTCTGATCCACAAGGGCAATTTGCATCTTCTCCTGACCAATGAATCATGTACCGTGTCGTCATCGAAACAAGAACACAACAAACTTGATGGAGTGAATGGTTAGTTTGTTAGTAACGAGAATACGAGATGGACAAAAGAAGATGATAGGAGCAGTGAAAGGATGCATAAAACACCTTTGATGAGAAACGAGCACAAGTTCTTTTGCTTGGATTTTGTGATGAGCATGGGGACAAGCCACTAAGGCAGACCTTCACAGATAATCGAATTCGTCGTTGTCACTCAAGTTGTAGATGTTCTTGGATTCTTCGCTCCATTTCTAACTGAGAATGTAGGGTGCTGATAGCAACCTTAGCTGCAAATTTGTCCAAAGAAAATTGTGGTTTCGTAGGATATAGTGATGATGCCATTCTTCTGTCACCAGTACAGATCCAAGAAAGAGATGTACAGTACAATATACGCTAGATGGCACTTACAATTGGCCAATCTCCAGAGGTTTTGAACCCCATAATTTCCTAAACCCTGCTGCTCCAAGTGACAAGGTGTTGCTCAAAGATTTCCTTCATGATAATCTGAGAATGAATAAAGATATGAATAGTCAAGGCTACGATTTGGACATGTAAATAAATACACATACCAGAATAGTTAATCTCGGATTGATTTAGACATGTACATACCTGAAATTTAGCACCTAAAGTTTCTTATTACTGACTGAC
Source organism: Leersia perrieri (assembly GCA_000325765.3). Taxonomy (NCBI): domain Eukaryota; kingdom Viridiplantae; phylum Streptophyta; class Magnoliopsida; order Poales; family Poaceae; genus Leersia; species Leersia perrieri. Next base: position 15,375,644 of record CM002476.1, on the reverse strand, counting down.
AAGGCTTGAAAAAGACACATAACTAAACGCATTATTCTTTCGCAATCTCCCCAGCTTTCATTTTTTCTTCATATAGGCAGAATGACCTGTGAAGCAGAATGACCTGTTAAATTAATCACAGTTAGGTAACAGTGAAATACACTGTACACGATACGTACATGAAGTATCCTATTAGCAATTTAACAGGAGCAGACTTGTCCCAGGCAAACTGTAGCATCTGAATGCAGAGGCCTTGGACTTCAGACATGAACTGAACGGATTCAGGGGTTCCTGTTTGCTGAGGGAGCCTCTGCCAGTTTGATGAAGCATATGTCCAGTGGATCTGTGTTTGTCAGCAAGCTTGAGTGCGCCTTCGGAGGATTAATAGAAATGCAGTGCTAGTAAGAAAGACAAGAAATAAAACGGTGTCAGACAGTGACCGCCGATCAACGAATGTAGGCGCAGTCAAATTCACTTCCTTTTGAAATCTTAGCATGCAACATTCTGCATATTCAGTTTGTTCCCATGAGACAAAAACAGGTCAGCAAAAAGGTCAACAAGAGAAAATTTGAGCATATCATCGTTGTCGATGTTGAACTGATCAAGACATTAAATGGACTTTGGAATTTTCTGATAAGTAGTTAGGTCCAAAATTTGTACTACATATGATGTCGCAAAGTTCAGGTTAGCACTCAGCAGACAACTCATGTCATTGTAAACAATTTATAGCCAGTAAGGGATGCAAGTTCATTGTTTCCTAGCCTTTTTCATTCTGCTGGATGCATATCATATCTTTTTTATTGTTCTCATGTGTGAAAGAAATGACAATTCATGACAGAGCTAGAAAGCAAAAGTGTCAAGTGTCATCATGCTGAAGAGGGACAAAACCAGAAGGAAGTTGAGCCAGTGATTCATCATGAATAGAAATGGTGACCAAACCAGGACAAGCCGAGCTTTTGCTATGATCTTCCTACTACTATCTGTATTGGTCTGTTTAAATGAGTCAATCGTTGAGTCAATAAAAACAGCAGAAATCTACTCTGACATTGCTGCCTAAGATGACAAAAGGGTAACTGAAAGGAGCCAAAGGATTTATTGTGTGAAGCAGATTTCTTGATGTGAAGCTGTTTTTTGTAGCAAACACATACATGTGAGCTACAGAACGGAGATATGATTTTCCTTTGTCCAGTGACATGAATTCAGTTGTCAGTGTTGCATATTTTGTCGAGGGAAGAGGAGAATTGCAATTACTGGCCGGCAGCGTGTAAGTTGAAAAAAAGAAAGAGAAAGAAAATGCATTGTGGACTTCCTGTTCGCCATTGCAAGGGAGTGGCGTTCAGGGCAGTAGACAGTGTGCAGTGGAGACGGGGCAGTAGTTTCCTTTGTTCTTTTTCTTTTGAAAGGAGGTCCTTTGTTCTTTTTCAGCCATTTGTTTTTCTTTGGGTTAATGTGGGATCTTTGTTACCTCTACATCTCCTGACATTTCAATTTGTTATCCACGAAAAAAAGGAGTAATAATGCAGCACACATTATGCATACAAACGTGTAGTATTTGTTTTCTTTCGTTTTGGATAGATTCCAATGGGCAAGATTTGCTACAGTTCATCGTAAATTCCTGGTACTTTTTATACTAGGACATTACAGACGTGTTTGAAGTAGCACGCTGCTCCGGTTTGGTGATGATTTAAAAGCCACACTATGACCATCGTTTTAGGCTCAACTAAAGAGAAATTTTCTTAGTAGAACGGACGTTTTTAGCCCCATGTCAATTTTTTTTTTTTGAACAGAGCCCCATGTCAAGTTGCATGCCAGGGTTCCATATTTTGAACTGAAATTTCCTAAATTTTGGGAATTTTTCCACCGATAAGATATCATTCCACCGTGAATAAAAAATAAATTAAAAATATTATTTTTAAGTTCAGCACAAAAAAAGAAAACAAAATATTTTGTTCAAAGTTTTCAAATTAAAATATTTGTTCCATTATAACGAACCTGGGATGTTCGACAAATTTGTTTAATCTAGGCCAAAAATTTTCCAAATTCCACTTTTTCATGTCAAACTTTTTGAAATTTCCATCTATCGATTGCCAGCCACCCCAACCCCCACCAAAGATTTTTAATTTTGCAATTGGGAAAATATGTGATTAGGTGAAGCACATGCAACTTGATAGTGGTAAAATTGTCCTTTCTAAACTTTTTATCTTTGTCGAGTTGAAACTGTTAAAATAATAGGCATATTGTGTTCCAGCAAATTAGCATTCCTATGGTAATGACATTGTTTTTTGAATGTCCCGCAGCAAATAAAACTAAACTACGGTTTCTTGTGGCAAATATTACCGACCAACAAATATTTCACACACATGAATACACTTTCAATAAGAAAGTTAGGGATTTACCATTGACCTCTTTTTTTTTATGTATTAAGAGAGCGCAGTGCACTCATGTCTTGTATCTAACTGGGAAAAAAAAAGGGTTTTCCCCTTGAGAAAAAACATCACTGAAACATCTACATGTAATATTGAATCCATATTCTTCACTTTCTTTCCTATTCAGTTTGTGTCAAATTAATTTCTAGTAATAAATCTTTAACATCCTCTGACGATTAAAAATAAAAGTAAACCCGAAAAGGAACTCTTTTATCTCCAACGCAGACACAATCATAATACCAAGGAAAGCGACCAAGTAGCTACCCTCCTCTCCTTTGGGGCTTCCGTTTTCACCTGATTGACATCTCAAAGAACTTACTATCCATCTCCATTCTACAGTCGCCCAACGAATACAGGTCGTTCAGGTCTTTTCTAGTCAGTTGCTTTCACCAGTGACACAAATATTCGAATAACTGACCACCGTGATAACAAATCAACAACACAAACACGACTCACCTACGTGCTTAAACTGACAGTTCCATCTTAACTACTAATTAAAAGGGCATTAACACAACGAAATAACCGACGGTTGTTAAGAGCAATCCTTCGATTCCAAAGGATAGTGCCATTGCATAAGTAAAAGATTGACTGTTTAGTGAGATAGACAGTCACTGTCGTTTGGACATGTGATAGCAGCAGTAGAGAGGGACATGTAGTTCAGGTGCTTGTTTTGTATGGGAAGCCTGAAGTGATAAAACGCCATGTGAGAGTTCCCAGCGATCACGTGAATTTAAACTGAACCGATGCAACAACAGCCGAGATTTTGACAGCATGTAGGCACGGACAGATCCAACCATGCTTGAGATGTTGCAACAACAATCACACGTTCCAGCTCATACCTGGGGCCTTATCTTCTGCACTTGTGCCCCACAGCACCTAGATAGTTTCACAAGCAATTCTGAACCAAAAGATAGGACGGACATCCTGATTCGGTGATTCCTGAGTGGTACGCGCAAGTAAAGCTTAAGCCATTGCACTGAACCAGGCTGACGCTGGTGTCCTGTGAAGGACCCATGGTTCTGGTACAGATGTAACCCAAAATCATGTTGTTCGAAGACTAAAATGGCAATCTTCTAGCTGCCATCGTCAAATGGCAATGAAGTATAAAGCTTTCACCCGAGAAGCTTGATGCCCTGAAAGCCTGAAAAAAAAGATTGATTTATCTTTTACGCTCGATAAAAAAAAAAGTACTCCCTCCGTCCCATAATATAACAGCCTAGGAGGAGATACGACCCCTCTTAGGACAATGGGATGTGACCCTCTTAGAACAATGTATCAAGACTTGATGCATTGTCCTAGGAGGGGTCCCCTCCTAGGTTGCTATATTTTGGGACTGAGTTAGTAGCTACAAACTACTTTGTACAATGTGCATGTTCATTGGGAAGCATCTCTCAATAGACAGCCCAACAGAAAGAAATGTGTACCGCAATGAATCTACCCGACAACAGAGGTACCTCAAAAGGCAGCCCTTGTACAGACATGAACAATGACACATCAAATCTCCATTGCTTTACTTAGTCATAAATGCCGATTAGCAATTCCATAACCCCAAAACAAAGAGATAAACATCAACTTTTCCATTCCAAATCTGCAGATAAATTTAACACAATTACTCCCTCTGTTTTTCTATGTTTGACGTTGGTTAGCTCAAAAATGAGCTAACCAATGTCAAATATAAATGGATGGAGAGAGTATTACAGGAAATAATTACAAGATATAGTTCAATATTTCCAAAGGAATGGGGCTGTGCAGTCCTGTAAGCATGTAGTTTTTAAGTGTACAGGATATTTGGATGCACATTTAACAAACGAGCACACTTCAAAGTTTTTTACTTTTCGATTATGCATTTAACCCAATATTTTTATTGAAACAATTGTATATTTGACCTTTATTTTATGGTAACTAGGGTATATTCAACATCACCTTTATTGATGGGGCATAAACACTGTAAAAGAAGATTAAGTAACTTCCTATCTTGTAGAAAACTTCTAGTATGTGCATGGATAAAAACAGGGAAGCAGCAAGTTGGGTAAGAAATGATCAAAGATCTAAAAGATCAAGTGCACTTAACTTTTATCATCCTGAACCTACTAGTTGTGTGATAATGAGAAATAAAGAGGTTATACAATACTCCTAAAGAAGTCAGGTTGATGGCTTATTGTACACCCACCCACTCTTGAATATTTTCTGTGGAATACATGCAGATATGCATGCCATGATGTACTATTTGCATATATTCTTTTTTTAAAAATAAAATAAAATAAAATTCTTAACTTTTGCATGTGTCATATGTATTAAAAACTTTGAAGTGTTTGAGAACAACTAATGAAAATACTGTAGGTTTCGCAATGATATAGTTGTTTCCACTCCTGAACTCCTTTTCTTTTCTAAGCCAAGAAAGTGAAATGACTCCACAGCAGATATCAATACTGCAGCAAAGCCTTAGGTTATGGTATAATACTCTATCTGTAAAAAGTTTTAAACCTATCCCTTATATTATTGCAAACAAATCTGTATTTACAGATTAAATTAGATAATGGTCATTATAATGTATAAAAGATGATTGATACATACGGGGGAAAAATATATGCACAGATACATCTTTCAGTACACGTTGATGACTTGATGCTTCACATACCCATGTGCTATCACTATGAACCAAACAAGCAAACATGTCTAAATTTCCTTTACAATGACTAACTAGCCAAACAATTATTTTTAAAAAAAACACAATAATTTGATACTGCAGTTGCCAAATAAAACTATAGTTTTGGCTATACTGTGAAAGGTCTATTTCATGCATGCAACTTGAAGTATCGTGGCTCCTTAAATCTGTAGCATCCTAATGAGGCTTAAAGCTATAATTGGAAAAAACATGCATGTCTACAGTGTCCTAGAATTCCTAATAGCTCAGCACAAGAAATTAAAACCATCAATGTTATCATCCATCTCATAGAATACAAAACAATAATTGAGTCACAGGTTATCACCCCAGAACAACTTACAAAGTGTGTTTCATGAATCCTGAAAATCATGACAACTTTTTCATGAAATTACTGACTCAAGAAGCGGTTTTATGAGAACATTAAGCATTTTGCCTACATCTCAGAAGCACTCACTCCATGTAACTAACCTGTGGATTGAACAGAAGTGCATTCATTTGATAGTAGCCAATCTTCAAAATCTGACGGTAAATCTTTGCCCAAGTTCTACAAAATAAGTCCTGAATGAACTTTCTTGGTAACTAAAGCACGATAAAATATTGCAAAAAAAATGTTGTTTTCTTTTCAACCTACCACAACAGCAGCTGCAAGATGCAGTTATAACAGTAAAACCAGTGTGCAGAATATCAAAAAATGTTGCACAATGTCATGGTGAAGGGTTCATCACCAAACGACATTCAAGTATGCTGCAAAATTCAAGGAACAATTATTGAATTACCAATGCTTGTATATTCTCTTTCAGAAAAAAAGCACATGTAGTAGTGATAGATTCATACTTCTCTCTAATTGCCAGCACCAAACAAGAATTCCTGCAAAATCCTAGAGGCCTCTGAAACTTCATGCTGAGTACTTGCTGAGCTGGGCACTACTACAGCAGTGGTAGGTAAACTATATTTCTTTGGCTCTGAACATGGATGCAGATTAGCTTGTTTTGATGTGTTCTTCTCATCCAACAGTGGAGCTGAATGAAGCCCATTGTGATTGGCAATATTTTCCCCTTGACTGCCAGATGGCTCCTTGTGTTTCTCAGTGGACACAACATCCCGATGCAAAATACTCTTTGGGATACAAACAGATGCCTTATTGAAAGGAAGAAACTGTATACCCTTTGGAACATGAACAGGTATCTTTTGAGCATTCCCTGAGAGACCAGCAAGGTTTTTAAGGATGGAATGATGTTTGGTAGGAGCAGAAGTTGGTTCACCACTGTACACCGTTGAAATTTTCTGACTACTTGGTTGCTCTCGGCAGTTTGTTTTCTCAGGCACTGATGACGCATTAGAATTCTTTGCATCTACTGTCGACGGAGCTTCTGCAGTTGGCGTCTGACAACAATTGCACAATTTGCTTAGTTCAGAGCATTTGGTAAAACAAATAATTAAATTTCAGAGCATTTGCTTAATATTTAAATTTCACCATAATATAAAACCAATAATTAAATAAGAGCGATTGATTTGTCAAGTTACGTACCACATGAGAAAATTTGCATTTATCACCTCTGATGCACATTCCATTTTCCATAAAATTGTGGCAAGGGTACTTTGACAACTCATGATCATAAGGACAGTCATCTCCTTTCAAACATGAACCACGAGCAAAATGTGTGCAGGGCTGTCACATAAGAGCAAGAATCAGAAGAAGTTTTGTAAAACCTCAAAAAGTAAGGACAGGTACAACGTGAAGTTTCCTGCGAAAACCCGGATCAAGATTTGGGAACACTTTAGTTTACGGTTTAGCACGTAAAAGTATGAGTGAATTATAAGTATTCATAGCATGTGCAGTGTGAACCAGTTATGTGCACTAATGTCAGAATATGATATTAATGACACATTTTCATCTAAAATAATAGGTGGTATGCATTGGTGTGTATAAAATGTGCTCATGCTTGTTTGTGGTTGGACCATACAGAATACATATGTTCAACAACATGCATGCATGCATCTTATTCAATGTATACCTTAGATTTTGTCAAAGGTGTTGAATCATGGGAGAACTTGCACATATTGCCCTGAAAATTTTAAAAAAAAAGTATAGAAGAAAGTTAGGCATTACATTAAAGTAAATCATGTGAAAAGGCTTTATACATAGTCTTTGTAACATATTTATATAGCAAATATAGCATATCTACTAAGAATAAAATGGACAGATTACATGATGAAAACAACACAATTATATAAAAAGTGTTTCGTTATGGTGCTAGGCTCTCAGGCAGCACACCAGCATCAAATCAGCAAATACACAGACCTAGGCAAGCTGTCACCAGGTGCAACCAATGCTGAATATAAACTATGCATCCTACACTATATATGGGCTCGCCACTAAATTATACAAATATAACCAAGTGAGTTCAGAAAACTGATACAGCATGTTTCAAGTCAAGGGCATGTGTTGTGCATTTTACAACAGGAAAGAACATAAATTATTGCCAATCCAAAACAGAAGCAGAAGATGACTACATCTGCCTAAACTAAGATACAGGTTAGATGGCCAATTAACTCACCTGCTGGCACTTCCCAAGCAAGTAAAAGCGGCAATCTTGGACCACTTTAGGCTTTATAACAGGTTGAAGTTTCAGTCTTTTCACCCCTTCGGCTTCTCGTTGCAATGCTCTCTTAATCCGTTTATTTTTCTGCATATCAAAAGCATTGAAAGCAATCTTAATACTTCTGAAGGTAAAAACAACCTGAATAGGTTGACCTCAAATGGTACTGAGATCAGAAAATACCGTTTTCTTAGCTTTTCTCTCCTCTGTAAAGGCACGCTTTCTCTTGTTTCCCTGTTTGAGAGCCTGTAATATTGATATAAACAAACTGAATATCCATACTTATAGCTAAGCAGAAAATTTTAACACAAAAAAATTAATTGGACTGTATATCTTGTTTTAAAAAAATCTTGCATTGTAGATTGCATGTGATGAAGTTACCAAGACAGGCATACTGCTGCATGAAGTGTGAACTTTCATACTCAGAATCCATGTGTTGTATTCTTCTAAGATGGTGAATATCAAGTAAGATATGAATGAGGTTATTGCAAAAGTGAGCTATTGATTTCAGTTACTATGAAAAATCAAACAAGTTGCACCTGGTGCATAAACAACATGAAACAACAAAAGAATGATGGATAAAAAAACAAGGTGGCTTTTACGCAATTCTGGTTGATAAAGAAGCTAAATATTCAGTAATACCTTATCATCAGGCAAAGGTGTCTCATTCCAATCCACAACTTCATCATAACTAACTGCTTGTGCCCTGGCAACATGCATTTGAGAACCATCATTGCTATCACATTGCTTGTTCAGTGCAAAGTCACCATTTCCTTTTTGAGGTATCAAATGTAAACTGTGACTCTTTATTACTTGGCCGCATGATTCATTCTCCCCTTTCCTTCTGCTAACAAAATCTTGTTCCAATTCCTCACCGGCTACATCTTCACCTTCATGCTCTGAATTGCCAGAATCATCTGCATCTAAATTCTGCATGTCACCCTCAATCTCCCCTTCCTCAAAACAACCATCTATTGACCCATGATCTGAACTGACCACAGATCTGTCATAGCCAATCCCAGCTCCCAATTCTTTCACCTCCTCAGCTACTCTGCCATCATCCTGAAGTTTGCCTCCAGATGCTCCACCGCTCTGGGCTGACATTAGGCCGGCACTGGCATCATCAATCCGGCCTGATAAGTTGGTCATCATCGCATCGAGCTGCAACTGCTCGTCGTCGTTACCCACTATTTCACTCACCAATTCATTATTATCCCCGTCTAAGCAAGCCTGCATCGACCTCAAAGCCTCGTCGTCCCCCATCAGTCCAGACCCAGCCCCCAACTCCTCGCCATCGGCACCATCCTTCCCGGAAGTGCTTCCGGCCAAAACCACCTCTTCTACACTCTCCACCCGCTCAACCCCAGCGACTCCACTCTCCGGCGTGCCCTCCGGCGCCACGCCGGGATCGGTGTTAGGGTTCGCGGCGGCGTCAGGGGACACCGAAGCCGAAGGCGTCTCGTGGGGCGTAGGATTTCCCAGAGCCACCTCCACCTCTAAATCCTTGCCCCCGTCGCACACGAGGTCCTTAGGCGGCGGTGAACCCCCACTCGGGAGCCCGCCGGAGCCACCGGGAGGGGTGATGGCGGCGGCGGCACGCTCGCCATCCGCGTCGGAGCGGGCGGCGTGCGGCGGAGGGTGCAGGTGGAGGCAGTGCGAGAAGAGCCTGGAGAGCGCGCGGTAGGAGGCGCTGTCGAGATGGGCTCTCCGGCGAGAGAGGGCGGCGGACGGGGCCGCGGCGAGGGGGTCACGGGGCGGCGCGAGCGAGGGCTCCTCCATGGCGAAGGGAGCGGATGTGTCGGGGTTAGGGTTAGGGTTTAGGGTTCCCAGCGGTGCGTGGTCTCGCCGCGGGTGCTCGTCGGCGGCGGCGGCGACGGGGCGGCGCGACGAGAGGAGGAAGAGGAAAACCCATCGCAGTGGGGGAAAGGAGAGGCGGCAAACAGGGGTGCGAGGGCCAGAGCCCACAAGCCCAGAATATATTACCGCCTTATTTTGGGAGAGCCCAGAATATATTTTTTGTAATGTTAAAACAAAAACAAACTCAATTGAACAAGTTATTGGGCCTTTGCTACAACTGGCTGAGTAAAATGGGGTGGCCTGTTTATATAGGACCATATTCGAGAAAATACCAGCAAACTTTGTAGCAAATGGCCTAATCAGTTGGCCTAAATAGCCAAAATGCAAACTATACATATTCGCAATTGCACAATAATTTTATAGGTAAAACTTTTGTAGATATGTTATATCCGCAATTACACAATAATTTATAGGTAGAACTTTCGTAGATATGTTATTTGTGGATTAAAAAACTACGATTAGAAATCACTAAAACCAACTTTTAGAATTAAGTTTAACAATTCAAATTTTAGCTCATCGTATAATCCGAAAAGGAAACCATGGAACTATGGAAGTCAAAGTGTTGTTGCACGCACAGAAACAAATGCAAATGAGAAATCATCTGCGGTTTGCACATTGATGTTCATATTCTCTTCTTTTGTAATTACTTGGAAAGCATTCACTTTGGTAAGACAGACTGCCGTCCGTATCTTTCCTCAGCTACATTGTACAGACAGTACATCAAACATCACTATATTTTTGCTGCATCCAGCAGGATTTACAGCTTACAAAACTTTAATCAAACTTTTTACAGAACTCCTGGTTTGCATTACCAGGGAGTGTTTGTTTCTATATCTGAGCTCAGTGTTCCAGGAGCTTATATGCTATGGACAATACAGAGAGAGCCAGCCGTAAGATATGTCGATCGATCGAAGTGGGTAATTGATATACAGATATTCAGACTCTATAAACATGTTCCACTATTCTACTGACAGATCGTAGTATTCTTCACATACCTCTAGTGTTCCACAAACTGCATTGGCTCCACTAGGTATGGGCAGTCATCAACCCAACCACAAGGCCTTCCGACGAACTCCTCGACATCGAAGCCAATCCCAGCCTTGTCTTCCTGCTCCATTCCAGTTTCAGGTAAGGCACCCAGCTCTTCCCAGACATCATCACACATATTGTCGATGTTTTGGGTATTGCACTTAAGAGTGGCCTCGTCTTCCCCAACAGTACTACAGCCAGTGCACCATGCAGAAACATTAGCTGCCATCGCAGATGCAGCTTCCGTACCTTTGTTCAATGGCAAATCAGTGTGCTGTTTTTCGTTTTCCATTAGCCGTTGTCTTTTTGTGGTGCCTCTTAGACCATTCTTCTTCACATAGTTGAGCAAAACCTGCTGCACGAAAACCGGGTTGGTGAGTACCCTGGCGAAGAAGTTGACGGTCTGCTGTTGCTTTCTTTCAATGTTTAGGACCATCTCCTCCATGGCAATGAGCTGAGATTTACAGTTGTTGTACTGCTTCTTAAGCATGATGACCTCAGCCCTGAGAGCTGCACGGTCTCTCTTCAAGCTCCGAACCTCACCAAGGGCCTCAGGCTGTCCAACAACAACACTGGTTTTATTCTTCAGCTGTAAATCCATGATAGGCTTGGAAACACGCCTCCTCTTGATGTTTTTCAGCAAATGCTTCTGACCAGCTAAGAAGGCTTCATTTGCAAACTCCCAACGATCTGGATTGACCTTTCGGAATCCCTACAGAGCAACAGCAGGTAGAGGTCGGTAAGTTTTTCTAGAAGCAACTGTGGGGAATTAATCTCAGTCTAGAAAGTTGGCAGCATTTTAGTGACTGAAAACTGTCAATGGTAGGTATGTGCCTATTCACAGAAGAATTAGTCTACAGTTGTAGTCTATCAGAATTAAACAAGCAGTTTCACTTCTGTCTCTTACCATTAAACCACAACACCAGCATTACCCAAAAGCTAGAAGGTTCAGGGAATATTCCAAATCATTAGTTGCTTAATATTAAATTCCTACTTGCAGCGAGAAATTTAAAGAGAATGTGATAACAGCACAAATGGTGATTCTATTAGTACTAAACACAAACAAGCCAAAGAACTCAGAAAAGCGTGCAAGATGCAGTTAGTGGTAACAAAGGTACTGTTCTGTAGCTCATATAATTAGCAGTGTCCTGATATGTATAAATGCACGGAGCTCCACATCATCAAAAAAGACAAAAAGGAAAGGGGAGCATAGTTCATCTAGATCATGTTACCATCGCCTTTCGCTTTTAACTGTTAAAGGTTGGACAGGTCACAAGGTATTTGGTCTTTCAGAGTGGCGGAAAAGAACTCGAATACGACGTATGAGCAACCTGGACACTTGTGATGACCACAAGAAGGAATATTATCCACTTTATTATTAGAGGATCAGTATCTTAGATGGCAACGTGAACAGACTGAACATATGCCATATCCATCAATCCATCATAGTGGAGCAGATGAAATACAAGTGTATTGAGTGCATCACAAAGGGGCTAAAAACCAAGCCATATATTTGTCCTGTAGTACAGATGGTTGCAAGTAATTAGCATGACTTTGCATCGAACAAGTACACCACCACTGAACATTCAGCATCCTACTGAAAACGTTGCTGATGATTTCAGTTTCATGGTAACACAAAATTTTCCACTATGCAACAACCTAAACTGGAGGTTGAACAAAATTGTATATTCAGGGAATGGTTCGATATCATTTGAAAGTCCAATCTCGACCAATTTAACGTGATTTTAAATTCTAATCAAACTTATACAATATTCATGCTATTATCAGTTATCACCAATTTGACAAAACAGAATGAATGAACTACTGTATGTGCGTGCCCATCTGTGGACACGAGCAAAACCACAGTATAGGGCATTTCCAGGTGATACATACATGATATGATTCGTGTTTAGTATGGACTATGGAGTACATGATAGGATTTCGTATCAATTGGAATCACTTCTTTTTTCCCCTTAATCATCTTATTCGACCAATAAACAAACAGGTTGGCAGCAGAGGCATCACTAAACAGCATTCAACAGCAATTCAAATTTCAACACTCAACAGAAATTCAAACAAAATCACCGCACGAACTCCACGCACAAGCAGCACCTCAAATTTCTAAACAAGCACGCACAATAGCAAGTAACCATACATCAATCTGCAAATAACAACAATCGCGACTGCAGCGGAGCGGGCGGGTGCGCGGGGGAGGGCAGGGCGGATACGTACGTAGGTGTTGAGCTGGCGGACGAAGGAGGAGAAGTTGGCGTGCTTGAAGAAGCGCGGGAGCACGCCGGCGGCGAGCGCGTGCGGATCCCACACCACGAACGAGCTCCCCACGCCGTCAGGCCCCCACGACCACGACACCACCGCGTCGGTCGCCGATTCCGCCACCATCTCGTACGTCTTCGCCACGAACGGCGCCGGCCCCGCCTCCCCGAGCCCCTCCATCGGCCGCGGCACCGGCACCACCTCACCCCACCTCGGCCCCACCTCCGCCTCCGCCTCAGGCTTCACCTCCCGCTTCACCGCCGCGGCCATTCCCTCCCCTCCGGGTCCGGCGCCGCGCGCGCCGGAGGAGTAGCAGGTCGGCCTGCGGATGAGGAGGCGGCAGAGAGAGGAGGAGGAGGAGGGGGACGCCATGTGGCTGCGCGGCGCGGCGCGGTGGTTTGGGTGTTGGGGGTTTAAGGATTTTTGGGATTTGACGAAGGAGAAGCACGGTCTCGTCTCGATAATAAAAGCGTTAACCCGTGGGAAGCGGTGGGACACTGGGAACGCGCATGGCTAACACGAGGGCAGGGGTTTGCCACTGAGTCACCACCCTTCTGCCGCTTGTGGGTTGTAGTTGTGTCAGTCGTGTGTGTGTCTGAGTGTCAAAAATACCGCCTTGTAGCTAAGAAGTTTTAAGAGACATGATGTTTTCTTTTTTAAAAAAAAAAAAGAGACAAGATGTTGGCGCTTTAAGAAACGATAATATGCCATCTCGAGAAACAACAAAAAACGTGTGTGAAATAGTACGGTTTTCGTACCTCCTGTCGTTTTTGTTATATATCAATCCGCTCAAAATAGAACGGAGATGGTACTATCTTTTTTCTTTTTTACTGTTACTAACATTTTTTCAACAACACCGTGTATAACACGTGACAAAAAATTCCATCACCTATTATACAAGCTTTGAACCATTCGATATTATTTCAAGATTCGTATAAACCACAACTTTTTTCTTTTCTTCTTTTCCAACATATTTGCAACCACCATGCGAGTAAGGCAGAGCCTGCATGCCTCCTCTACTACCAATGCCCCCTGCCCCCACCCCCCACCCCAACTATTTGCCGTCTACAGAACACCTCCCGCCATAGAAAAGCACCACTAGCGATGATGAGCACTGGTCGACTAGGCTCCTCCTGTCCTCCACAGTCCACACCCCCCACCCCCACATGTCGTTGCCGACAAGTATCCTCGCTTCGTCTACTTCCTCATCTACGGAGGCTTTTTTGTTGTCGAAGACGCCAATGCCATCACTACATCATACTTTTACCAGTTGTTGTTAGGGTGGATGTTATAAAATGGTATAAAGTATTCAAAATTTATTGCTCTTAATTATTATAAACAGTATTATTGAAGACCAACTAGTGTAATGTAGAATGCAAATATGATGGTGATTGCTTTGAAGAGTTTCGCTTTCATCGAACATACAGTATTAACGATGTTTCTCTAACCATGGCAGTAGGCAAATAACACATTTTAATATAGGCTCCGTTTAGTTTCTAATTTTTTTTCAAAAACATCACATCAAAACTTCAGACTCATGCATAAAGCATTAAATATAGATAAATAATAAAACTAATTGTACGGTTGGGTTATAAACAACGAGAAGAATCTTTTAAGAGTAATTATGCCATGATTAGCTATAAGTACTACAGTAATTCACATGTGTTAATGACAGATTTATTAGTCTCAAAAGATTCGTCTCGTGGTTTCCATGCTAACCGTGAAATTAGTCTTTTTATTTGTGTTTAAAAACTCCTCCCGACATCTGATAAACGTCTGATGTGACACCCAGTCCTAAAAATTTTTGGAAACTGGCCGTAGTTGTTAAATTCGAAGCTACGATTATACAATCCATACCATCCCAATCTCTAAAATTCATGAACAAAACAACAGAAGTCCAACCGACACGTGCGAGCTCACGACTAGTCGCGCAAAAAAGCATGCGGACGAACCACCTGGTTGACTTCTTTCTCTTGAGTGTGGCGCACACAGTTGCGCCAGGAAATCATCCGGTTGCACACTGGTATCAGCGCCGGGGCATCCACGTACACAAACGCTACAGCCACGTCGCAGCAGGCAAGGAAACGGACAAAGCCAAAGAGCCAAATGCATTCTGCCATGCGCCGTGCAGGCAGCGAGTCCAGCCCCAGCTAGTCATCAATACTCGCAATAGTTTTGAAGCGGCAGTTACGTGTAGAATTTCCAGCCAACATTGGCGACAGGAGACACGAATGCAGCTTGCAATTTTCTTCTGCTTGTCTTCACCAGTCTATATATATAGAATGGTTGAATGGCAGGCTATGCAGGATTACAGGGAACAAGAACATCCAGCAAGCAAGCTCAGCATGGCGTACAACTGAGAGGCTGTGATTAGTTCAAGAATAAACTAACAGGAGAAGGATTGAAATGGATTTCATGCACAAAAGCGGTGGTAGGGAAGCCAACAAGCGTACGCAGACCGCTGTTTGGTCCCTGCCAGCTGCGAATTGTGCTGGTGAACTCGCCACCGGGTGTATTAAACTTTGCCAAGAGCAGTGCCAATCAGTGAACCAGTCCATAATTAGCTAGTTCATTGCCTAGTTTATTTCGTAAACAAATTCAGTACATGCCCTACTGTTTCAGCTGCAACTGCCCCTCCACAGTGAGGGTGGTAAAGCATGCAGAAACTGTGATCTCTTAAGATGTTCATGGAATGGACGATGTGAAACTGCAGAAGGACTAACTTCCAGAGATGCTATGGGTTTTCGTTACACTGAAATTCTGTGCCTGCCCTTGGCAATCCTGCGGGCGATCACCTTACGCCCACCTTTCGTTGATTTTCTGTAGACGAAAAAAGAAAAGAAAAGAAGGGATATCACTATCAGTGCACTGAAACACAAGCACCTGAACCAAAACTACCCTCCAAAAAAAATACAAATAAAACTAACATTATGGTGTAATTGGATGTTTGGTATTGCAGATATTCTGTTCCATAAGTGGCAAAAGGGAAAATGACATTAACTTGAAAACAATAGTATCGTTGGCATGGCCCATCAGCCCATCACTCAAGCAAAACAACAAAAGTTCAATTAACAGTAGATATAGATACCGTGTAAGAAACCCATGGGTTCTTTTCCGCTTGATTGTACTGGGCTGGTATGTTCTTTTCGGAAGTAGCTCCAAGGGTTCATTGGCAACAGGATCCTTTCCTAAAAATGGCAAAAGGGATAAGCAAAAAAAAAAGAAAACAAGAAAACAAGAAAGACAGTCTTGACTGGAGAAAATAACCATTTCATCCTAGTCCACCAGATCATAATCATATTCCTACAAACAATATTACTAAACATTGAAGTAGTATTCAGCATGCGGTTTGAGCATCATCAGGACAACAGACAAACACCATCAAACAAATAAACACAAATTGCAAAACAAAATTTTAGTACTACCTTTTTCCCTTTTTGTTTGACGTTGGTTAGTTCAAAAATGAACTAACCAACTTCAAATATATGGGGATGGAGAGAGTATTTCTCAAACATTTAGATTTGAAGTGACTAAACCACAATATCATAAGTTCAGCAATACTTCAGATCCCTAAGCTCTCTATTTTATCACAGTTATGAATACTAATTTTCAGTCGGTTCAGGGGAACTGTGCCATGTTTTGCATATCTCTAGTTGGCATACAATCTACATAAATGGCACCCAACCATCCATGAAACTGAAAATAGTATAGTGCATTCAAATTATGCACATCTTTCTCTGCATAGCATGGTGATTGTTCAGTACCTAATTCACCTGACTAAAATATGAGCAACATCACTATTTGAAGCAACTTTTTTTTTAATAAATCTTGTTGGTTAAGATCTTGTCCATCTTTTAGATTAATAATATAAGAGAACCGCAAACAGCACCATCTTCTATGATTCACATATAGTACAAAACATCGACCCTATCTTTAATCTCTCTGATAAGCATTCTTAACACTACTGGACCAGATTGACAATTGCACAACCTATAATAACAATGCAAATTGTGATATGAGCAACATTACTGTTTGAAACTACAAGTCCTTTTTTCTTTTTGGTAAAGCTGTTCATGATGACCTGGTCCATTTATGGATGAACAACATAAGAGAGAACTGCAAACAATATTACATATTTACATTCGATGGTTCACATATACAAAATATATACACCCCCTTAACACTAGTGGACCAGATTAAACATTTATGCAAATTTTCATAATATTATCAACTTCTCCGAAATTGGGAGACATTTTCTCAGCCCATAATAAATTAAAACAGTTGCCAAGACCTATGCCGCAGTTAAGCTGCAAAGAGATTGAGGAGAAACAGGATCCGACCAATCAAATCAGTCAACGACCTTAATCAAAGTAAAATTTTCTCAATTACTCTCACATGATAAAGGAAATGAAGCAAATTCCCTAAATCGCTCTCGCAGCAAATGAAGCACGCTATTAACATATTATCCCAATTCAACCCGACACACAACCACAAGGCTAAAACCATATACTATCAGCTAAGCAGTAAACAGACTATGCGACTGCAACTACAGAGCACAAACATTTCTGTCGAAATCAGATACTACAACCCATTATCATGTACACCAATACCCAAAATGTTATAGTAACCATTCCTTCACCCTCATACATCCTCCATTCACTATTGATCCAACAAAAGGATAAAAATATTGCACGATCCACCGAATCAATGCAGCAGTAGAAGGCTCCACGGCGGGATGGAAGGAGAGAACGTACCGTCTTCGATGAGGAACCGGAGCGAGGGAAGGCCGCAGGGGAAGGAGATCTCTCCGGGGAGCGAGCTCAGCCTCGCCACCGCCTGCGCCTCGTAGGCCTCCACCGTCGTCTCCGGCCGCGGCGGCGGCGGCACGAGCGGCTGTAGCCTGGAGAGAAGCGACGGAGGGGGGAGCCCCGCGCGAAGGGGAGACGGGGACGCGAGGAGGCGGCCGAGGAGGGAGGAGCCCGCCCGCGCTAGGGTTTTCGCCGACGCCATCGCCGATTTGCCTCAGAAACCCTAGCTTCCGCCGCCCCGTTCGGCTCCAGCTATTGGTGAACTGGTGTCGGGCGCTGCGGGCCGAATGGGCCTAGCAGTGTGGAGCCCAGTTTAAATGGGCCCAAGTATGGCCAGCCTAGTAAGGACTTGAAACAACCCTCAACAGATGGCAAATTTGTCAGGACTTGGGAATACAAAATTCAGCCAAACTTCTATAACTTTAATCACAAATTTTACATTAGAATAAGTTAATTAAATATAATATAATTATGGTAATTTCAATAAAAACCTGCATATATTTTTTATTTTATTTTTAAGCATATGAAAAATTGTTCTGTCAAAGTTACAAAAGATTAACTAAAATATGCTCTAAATGTCAAATATTAATACTAGAGGGGTAATAGTTTTAGAAAAAACTAGTAGTTTGCAAATTTTGATAATAGCGGTCATTCAATGTTTAGTTATTGTAAAATTATATTGCAGGTAACGGTGTGTACAAATGTGCAATTCTTATAGAAATCACGCCTGATAGTTTCATTAATTTCAGAGAAAAAAAAAACATGCATACATATGCTAGTTCTCCAAATTCCAGAAAACACAGCTGAGTTAATGCCCTCGATGGCTTGGAGAAGCAACAATGCTGTTGCTTGTTGACACACCGTGCAGTGCTCTACACTACAAACGAGTTGTGCATCGCACGAAAAATAAAAACTCCTATATGAAATGGCATATCCCAGGTGCTACGACGAAATCAAGTGCTAATCCGACACATGTTTCCGGATTAATCGGGTCTAATACATCATTGACACAAAGAAAGATGGAACGACGGAGTAAGATAATCCACTCGTGCACGTACGCCCTTATACGCATCCTACTCAAAATCTTCACCAATTACGTGCAGCGAGCAGCCATGACGATTACCTGTCTGCTTCAAGTAATCAACTCTCATGTAGACAGCATGACTTTTTTTTTCCCTTTTTTTGCGGTGAATTTTCCCCTTTATCCATGAAGAGATACAGGTCGAAAAATGTTCCACGATTCAGTGCGGTGTTATTCTTGGATTTGTTTGTTCTCTGGGAAATTGGACTGCAGATAACTGCAGACGATTCCCCGCAAAAAAAAAAAAAAGATAACTGCAGACGATGAAGCAAATGTCAGCATCAATCCAATTTCGCGATGAACACATTTCATCAATGCCTCGCTAAATTGCTGATTTGATGCCTGCAGCAAGAACCGACGTGAACGTGTGCTCCGATTGGCTGTAAGCGACGAGCAATGATAACACGCGGCCTTCTTCCTCGTGTTCCTTAAAATCCATTGGTGTCGCAAGTCTTAATCTCTCATTACTGAGTAATTAAAAGCATCGTGAGCTGTCTGCCGGCTTGTTCTTCTTGCCTATCGCTTTTAATTTTCAGATGTTTCTTTCAATCAGGAATAGTCTTTTGGCTGATAAAAGAAGAGAATTTCGGAGAATGAGTTGCTTTGGTATGAAATCTTCAGAAAATGCACGTTTATTTCTATCTTTTTTTAGTGTGTTACAGAACTGATATTTAGATAGAACATCAGAATCTCATCGAACTGGCCACGCAAATTCAGATAGTAGTGTCTGTTCGAAAGAGAACCTGTTTCTGAAAAAAAGGGGAAGTAATTTGTCAGAGTTTATCATTTCTGGCATATGAATGATGCATGGTTATATCTAAACATGACAATTTTCACGAGGTATCAGGATAAGGTAATTTAGGCAGATAGAACTCTATGACATACACGTGAGGTATCTTTCTGAAGACTGGTTCAATTGTCTGTGCTGCTGCAAGAAGCAAAAGAAAGTGTACAAGATAGGTCAAGGAGACTCCTTGTGTAACACCTATAAAATTCAGCTTACAATTTATTTACTTGCATCTAATCTGCATGGAATGTGTTCACCTTTCTTTGGTGCAACAACCTCTCTCTGATAAACATGATTGTGCTGGTTGAGTCAAAACACAGGAGGATATATCAACAATCAGAAAGACGGAAATCAATAGTTTTGGTTTCATGTTGTCGACTCAATAAAGAAATGAAATGTTTAGCTCTGCAAGTTATAGCCAGGAAAATTAACAATTAGAGGCTGATGGTTGCTGGTTGAGGGTACCTGTTGACAAGCTTAAATTGTGGCGACGACTAACAGCTCGTAAAAGGAGGAGCATTTTTTCCTCTGCATATTCTTGCTCTCCTCTCCTCTCTTCTCTGATCTCCTTTGCAACTCCTCTCTCCATTGTTTGTTCATATCAAATTATCAAGGGAGGTAGGTAAGATATGCATATACCCCACATGCTTTACATTCTTTGTCTTCTTTTGTGCGTCCTTTTTTTGTTGTTTTGTTTCCCTGGAAGTTTAGTTGAATGATGAGTTTTTTAGCTGGGTCAGTTGAATGATGAGTTAGTTAGGTGCTCTTTGCCATGAGTTAAGAACATATGCGTTGTTCTTGTCTACCAGAATAGATCAGATCAGATGATCTTTTTCTTCATTCGCAACAAGTTTCAGCACATTTTGCTCTGATTCCTCCCTTAAATTTCAGTAACGTAGGTTAAAACTAGTTTGTACTTTGTATTGTGAACCAGTAGAGACCATGTTGCACAACCACCATCGGTGGTTCATCTTTTCTTTTCTTTTTTGTTAGTCTAAACTGTAGCAAAACTGGTATGAGTTTTTTTTTTCCTAGATGCAAGAAAAACATGGCAGTGCTGAAGCTAGAATGAACATTACATGGCTAATCAGAATAGGATCCAGGCAGTTCTGATAAAAAGAATATAACCTCAGGCAATAAAATTGATCACTGGATTTGATAGATGGTGTGATAGTTCTTGTTTGTTATAAACGATTGCGTAAAAAGTATATTGATAATTAGTTCAATCATCTCTTGATATTTTTAATCTGATGCTGGTGGATTGCTTATATTTTCTCCTTTCTACATGAACTGTTGTAGTGTAAGAGGAAGAGAAAAAAAAACAAGATGTTTTTTCAGAGAAGGAATTCAAAGAAAGTGAAGGACCCCAATGGATCGTCGAAGAAAGACAAAGATAGCCGTGGGAAGAACATTTTCGACAGTGCCAAAGGAGGACTTGGGGCACTTACAGGAACAATTCAAACAGCAAAGAATGGTTAGCCACTCCATTCATTTTTTTTAGCCAAAAATTAGTTTGCAGGAATGTTATTCAGGTTGAAACAAACCTGTTCAGCCTTTAAATTCTTCAGCCTGCAGAGTATTAGCCATGATAGGAAGTATCATCTCTCACATTAATAGTATGCAAGAATTTTTGAGAGAAATAAGTAAAAAATGAAAGAATTGGGTTTTAACTATTGTTCGTCAAATTATAATCATGCATGTTATGTATTAATAGATGCGAGGATACTAAGATTGCTTGATTACTATTTCAATAAACGGTCATTTTTCCGGCACACATCCTGAGATAGAAACATGCTTTTCTTTTTAACGATGGGTTATATGCTACACACTAACATAAGAAAAATTGTGATGCACACATGAACTTGTAATAGATAATCAAAGAAGAGAAAATAGCGATACCTAATCAGAGCTGAATATTTCAGAGTTGGAATGAGAAGAGTTCGTGCCATGCATATTTCTCCACATTAGCTGTCCAAAGTCATAATGGACAGCAGATCATGTTGTACTTTCAATATTGTTATGTGCCCCCTGACCTTCGGAATCGATTTATAGATGCCGGAGAGAGGGCAGGAAATATTCAAGAGGATGTCAAGTCAAGCATTGGGACAATCATGCACAAAGGATCTGGTGTTCTTGAGAAAGCCAAAGAGATTGGAGCCCATTCAGAGGCTAGTCAGTCCAAGGATATAGGTAAATTACAGTACTGCACCCAATTCAGAGTGACTTCAAAGCTCTGCATCTTACAACATGTTTGAGAGGTGTCCTATATTGATCTTTTATTCTTCATGGACAAGTAGAAAAAGGGATTTGTTGGTGTTGTTTAACTTCCAATTTCTGGTTCGGCCATAATTTATAAAAATTAATTATAAATTGAAGCCGGTTCTACAAATAAATATGTATCGCGTAGGTGAGTAGTATACATAACCTTAAATATTAGTACGATCTATGAATTCCAAAGTAAGCTGTATTGTTTACCATAAAGTACAACGGGAAAATGAAAGCTTAGTCCTGTCAAATTTAGAGGGGAGAGAAATTGGGGATTGAACCATTGCATTGAGTTAGGCCAAAGATGCATACATAATATGTACAGGGATGAGAAATGACCATGTACTTGACACATATACCCTTAATTAACAAGTGTCTTTACCCTACAACCTAGTTTTAGAAATAGTTTTTTTCTAAGTAAACGGCATAGACTGTCTGTTTCATTGAATACAGGAGGAGTAAAACTATTTAGGGTGTATTTGGTTAGAGAGATTTATCTGTATGGAAGATGGCCACCCAAAATTTGATGGTGTTTAGTTGAAGGACAGGATGATAGGACGGCCCGAAAAAGAGAATATTCTTATCCTGGATTGAGGGATCCGGCTAGTTTGGCCAGATGAAGCCATCCATGATTTGCATGTGTTGATGTGGCCTTTTCTGATTGGTTGGGGTGGGTTTACTTTTGTGTTAGCATGTTTCAAATGATTTTTTTCTCCTAACTATCCATTTGATAAATAGTTGGATTGCATCATTCGTATTCATTGCAATTATACCTACAAAATAAGATATCGGATGATTGTATTTTGATGAATATATATGACAAGTAGGCCCCACTAGATTTTAGATTCTTCTATCCAACATGTTTCCCTCCAACCAAACAAGAAACCGTAAAACCCAATCCATATAACCAAACATAAAATTGGATCGCCAGATCCAATAAAATATAGATGGACATGTCCTATCCACTCTTGACCATCAACCAAACATATCCTACAAGTGTGAACTATAAAAAAAACAGGGGCAAAGAAACTAAGGTATTAGTTGTGCAAGCTTTCTAGCTCCTGCGAGATCCCAAGCTCTCGCCTCCTCCTTGATCTTTGCAACAAGCCTTGTTGTCGGGAGCTCTGTGCGCTGAAACACCTTTGATTTCTTCTTCCTTCCGAATCTACTAGTTGGGCAGAAGAAGTAGAGATCGAGCGCCTTGTTTTGGTAGTCCTGGACTGTTGCAAAGGCCTCCCACCACTCGTGAACCGAAGTCGATGTGTTTTCCAATGTTCCGGCTTGATTTGTTCCCACCTGGTCCAAAATCGGCGATCATGCTCAAAATTCTTCTCGTGTATCTATACTCAACTAAGTGACAGCAACCCCTAAAAATTAGAATGTGATAAACCACCAGATCATGAATGGAGATAGTCTTTGCATCTACATACAATTTCCCATATTAGGTGAGAGATCCTTCAGAAGTGCTCCATTTGTAGGAAATCCACAAACCATGTAATTTACAGGGAAAAAAAGATGTAACAGATGATGCTCGCAGAAGGTAATTTTTGTAATCATTTGATTCAGATCATGAGAATCAGTAGGTAACACATTTCAATAAAAAATGACTGAAAAGTTTGGTTCAAATAAATATAGCACGGTAAACATCAAAAGGGCACAGGGTGTTAGCCAATAATATCAGGATGACCTGTGCGTCAAATAGCGATGCTTAAATCTGAGAAATGCAAAGTGAATATGGAAACTGACTAACAACCAAAATTATGAGTAAACTTTAGTAAGTTCTAATTATCACGTGAAGGATACTACTTGGACTGTCTAGACACCAAATTATGATTTGTATTTGAGTATTCATAGCTTGCAAGAGCTGAATTTTTGCAGTGATCTAGCTTCAGCAGAATAGGTCACCTAGCCTATAGTAGTACTTAGCTTTACTTCAAAGTAAAATCTACTTTTGTGCACAATGATTATCTGGCATGTTGGGCATGTGTGATTGAGGAAGTACCTGATACCATTTTCCAGCTTGCTTTTGTCCATAAAGAGAGCTATTCATACAAAAGAATCACAACTAATTCAATACATCTCATATTCAGAGGATCATTACTAGCTGCCTAGCTGAATACAGCAAATATATATTTGTTTTAATTCCTAAGAGACAATTACAGCTCAAGCAACATGTTCTTTTGTCCTAGTTGGCTTCCATGTGCCAGATGGTTAGTTGACCTTAGTAACTACACACGCATATAATATAAAACCAAACCTCAACTTAACTATTACAACTCAGAAATCAGAAGCAAAATCCTAAATAACGCAGAATCCAACTGTTATTCCTTATATTCTTCTGTTCAGTGCTTAGGTTCTTAGGATCAAGGAAAACAAATAAAATTTCAGAGAAAAGAAAAATAATAGCGAAGCATCATCCTATAATTTTGATTGACCCAGTTGGGGCAATGAGCCAATGACACTCTGTCAAACTGCATCGTGCAAGCCACGCTGCAAAATCATCTTCGACCAACCACAATCAATGCCTGCAATTTGCTGGTGTCCATTTAGCTGTCAGTCTCCAGCAACTGCCCTACCATGTATGATTCTCCTGTATTCTGTATATATATTATACAACACCATTAGCCTTGTTTAATCCTGATCAAGGGGCTCCAGTAGAGCCCCTATACAGAGACCCGAACCCAACAGCCCTGAATTCTCAAGTCTTCTCATTCACACTGAAAGCTTGAGGCTTTCAGTTTCCTCTCCCGCTTAGCTTCCCCCAATTATCGCCAAGCTTCAGTTCCATCTAATAGAGCAGTTTTGAATCGGTACGAGATTATCTTTCTCTATACTTCGATTGATCCGATGCGTAAGATGGGCTATTTCTCGTTATTGCAAGATTTTTTTTACCTTTTCTTTTACTTCGCTTTGACTGCATGATTTCGATACTTGTTCTGCAAGGGGATTCGACGCTCCTGAATATATTTTGGAATCCACGATGCTGTAACTCGATAATTATTCCCTTTGGTTTGTGTTTATTAATGATGATTTTTTAATTGGGGCGTTCTGAACTTCTGATAAGTGATAAATCGGTTCTGCTAGAAAATTAGGACGAGAGTGTGATTCTTAATTTCTCCACTTTGTTGTTCATTCTAGTTCTAGTTTAGATGTTCTTGTAATATGATCTGCAAAAAATTTCGACTTTTTCACCGATCAACCTTTCTTACTATTTACAAATTATCATATTAGTCAGAATATTTATGCAAACTTGGAGCTTTGCAATTTCTTGATAGTTTGACATCAGCTTTGATGGACACATCATGTTTTCTATGCTCCTGAAATTTATAATTAGAACTTTTATATCAGTAACATTTTGTTTCTCGACATTAAAATGCTAAGAATAGGTTTTTCTGTCGCTCTTGTGACTGCATAACATTCTCTGAGAACTGAGAAGAACTCTTGTTGATTTTCATAGAGCAAGGAAGTGAAGAACAAGGGAAGAAAGATATGGATGCCTTCAACAAAGTCCTTGACAAGGTGAAGAGTAACCCAGAAGTGGTGGAGAAACTGGACAAAGTCAAGGAAGACATCACCGGCCTTGCTCATGCTTTACATCTGGGAAAACACGGTGAGTTTTCTTTTATTAATGTGTCTTATTGCTAGGATAGGATAAACATATTTCTGACAGTTACTACCTGGTTTCTGAAAAATAAGTAGGCATTTCATTATCACATATAGATGCACTTGCGTTGTGTATAATCTGAATATGCAAAACCTGGATATTAACTTTCATACATCCTTTTCCTTACTTCACACATGATCAAAGATAAGGAGCATGAATCTGAGGAGAAGGCAAAGGAAGGCGAGACGGCGAAAAGTGCAGATGAGGGCGCCTCTGCCAGCAAGACTGAAGATTCAGGTGTGGTAGAACAAGCTGTGGAAGAAATTCAGGCCGTTGTTACTGCTGTGCAGCAGCAGCTACACACAGATGGAGCTGCAACTGAAACTACAACTGAGGCTGCTACTGAAACTTCAGTCGAAGTAGAGAAGCCTGAAGAAACAAACAGAGAGGCAGAGAAAGATGATCCATCAAAGCGACTCGGTTTCATGGGTTTCTTTGCCATGCTGTTTGAGAGATTCTGCAACCCTGGGAACAAGAAGAAAGATTAAGCTTGGCAGAATCTTCTGTGGATTTATTCTTTTTTGTGTGTTCTTGGAAGCTGAAGAATGATGTGAATGGGATTGTGGATGGTGTACAGTTTGCCGTTGTGTGTTTTCTTATGAGTTGTCTGCTCTTGGTGTTAATTTTATCCTTTACGTTGATGTATGTATGTTAAGGAGTACATTGTGCAATTCTTGTTAGCTTTGTGAGCTTGGTCTTATTTATGTGAATGAAAGAATTGATTGATTTATTTAAAAAGGTTTCCTGTCCTTAGCAAAAAAAACAACGTAATTCCTTTAATTAGAATTTAGAACGATGATACGAATTGAAGCGTTGGATTAACATTGATCGGCCCCTTATTTGTCAATCCATTCGCTAAATGACAAGAGGAGCCGCATGGAGTTTACATTTTTCATCTTTCATAACCTCTGCTTCAAAAATATCACTCGAGCATAGTTGATGTATAAATAGAAAACACAGAAAGGGGATATATAATTTTACTGTTATATGTACAACCCAGGTAGGGCAATCTCATTTGCAATATTTGATCAAGTTGAAGCATACAGGTAGCACATCCGACAACTTTATCCAAGAGTAAGTCGATAGACCATCATCTTACAAGTGAAACAGTTAATTACTAACTTATATCAGCAGCAATATAAATTACGATTCAAAATACAATAGCACCAAGCACTGCTCATTGAGTTCATTTGTCCTGACAGAAGTAGGCCAATATCGTTTCATGCGTTACCAGATGATTGATAAAGTCTTTCTCGGGGTGGAACTCTCAGCAAAATCTTCATCATGTCATAAGTCGTGAAACCAATAGCAACCGAAGGGACAACCTTAAAAATGAAAAGTTCAGTTTTCGGACATTACTACATAATTAAGAATCAAGATACAATTTGAAATGAGTATCGATAATTCAGTATTCCTATTAGTCAACAGATGCACATAACCGACAGAGAACAAATGCAACCTAGTATATGTGCTTACAGTATAAGAAATAGTTATAGTCTACACTTTGCAACTGCTAGTTCATCTTAATTTTATTTTGCCTTTTCCTTTCTAGGAAACTCAGTCAGACTTATTACCTTCACGTAGTTAAGGCTTAAGCCAGCGAAGAGTTGCCTCCAACCCTGGAACCTAATAATGAGTGCTAGACCCTGAAATGTCCCTCTTATACGTAAAGCATCGTTTGCATTATGGGGCTGTTTACTCTGAACCTGAAGTATAGGACAAGAATTAATCAGGCATCGCAATCCAAATTATAGCACACAAATTATAACACCTCATATTACCTGCATCTGTCTTCGGACAACATCCAGTGGATAAGTAAGGGTTTGCCCAAAAAGACCAGCTAAAGCACCACAAGAGAGTTTCAATACAACAGATCTTTTGTAATCATCTGGAACTCGAGATTTCAGGTCTTCATATATATAGAATTTTAGTCCAGCATATGGTAGGATACCAATCAGAGTTGGGCCTGAGATTGAGTAGAACTTTTTGAATACAATTGTATGCAAACTAAATGAAAATATAAACACGTCTCGTACAAACTACAGATACTTCAACCCAACTGTCGCAGAACTACAAATTTAAAGCATTGTTTCACAAAACTACAGATTTAGCACTAAATTTATCACAAAACGATAGAATTAAGATGGGGGTATCACAAAGCTACAGATTTCATAACAAAATTAACATAAAACTACAGGTTCAGCTCCACATTAATCACAAAAGCAATAATGTTTATGATTCCAACATAACAATAGTGCTAGTGATTTAAACTCTATAATATGTAGTTTTCATCTGATAACTTCAAATAAATCTATAGTTTTGTGTTACTTGGTCTAAAACCTGTATAAATTTAGTTTTAAATCTGAAGTGTTGTGATACATGCAACACCTTAAACTTGCTGAACAGAAATCTTGCTACAGAGGGTATATATTATATAAGCCCTATGTGCATATGAACCTATTTTGGTTTGTACAACTGAGTGCTTAGTTAGAAACCGCTTATGCATAACATATTGTAAAAAGTGCACTGACAAAAAATGCAAAATGTATTTGTATTTTGTATTGTACAAATTGTTGCAAATATTAGTTTCTCTAATATGTTATGCATGCCTGGATATTTTTGCAGTGCACAAAGCCCCCAAATAATAAAAATAAGCATAGGGTCATATTCAATCAATTGTAGATTTCGTTTTCTGCCTTGCTGCAGAAAGCTGTACAAGTGTGCATCAATAGATGATGCAAACTGTGGAACCAATGCAGCAGATCATAAGCTATGATGCACCGACACGGATACGTCGACACGACACGTTACGACACGGATACGGGAATTCGCCATTTTTTGAAAAATGCTGATACGGCAACACGTCTACATATTTTAATAAAAAATAGTATATATGTATATTTATAAAAAAAACCTGAATTGATTGTCACTGAAATAAAAAAAATAGTGCAATATAATGTACTTTGCTTTGTTAGCGATTAGTAGAATTCAATCAGTACTTCACAATATATTCTAGACTCTATTAACCCAAATCATAAATAGCATGACCATTTGCCCTTGCATCTTCATGGTTAAGTTGAGCAAGAATGTGTGGGTTTTCAGGCTTTGGGTTATGTCTGCTTAATGGGTTGTGCCGTGTCACAATATATGTCGGAGAAGTGTCGGCGGTTTGTCGGAAAATAAAACTATTTATTTTAGCTATTTAATTTTCTGATACTTCTCCGACGTGTATCGGAGGTGTGTCGGCGAAGTATCGGTGTCGGACATGTCATTCGACACCGATACGCAGTTTCCCAGAAGTGTCGATGCATCATAGATCATAAGAGATATTATACAGAGTATTATGTTAGGATCACACTAACAAATTTAATGATAACTTCAACCATAGCAAAGGACTTGTCACATAAGACATACCTACTCCACGGTATAAAGCTCGCGCGCCTCCTTCCTTGTAAACAGTTTTGAAAACATCCTTGATACCACTATATGCTGCTTGTTGAGCAGAATTTCCCAAAACATTGCTAGGTTGGCCAACATTTGAAACCTGGAGCAATTACGAAGAAAATTAATACAGACAACCCAGAGCTAATGGTTCCTTACAACAAATGATTAAAGATGGCATCACAGAACTACTAATATTTGCAAGAAAAATGCTGGAACTTCTAATGGTCCCAGTAATAATTCTACTGATAGAGACTCTTGACTACTGAAGATGACAAATTACAAAGCATCACCATAAGCATGAGCATGCAATACCTGATATGCCAGCTTTGTCCTAGCAAGGTCTAGTGGGTAGGTACACAGAACTGCAGTCCCACCTGCAGCTGAGCCAGCCAATAGATCAACCACAGGCCCTGTGCCCACCGATGGAGCAAAATTATTCAATATCCAGCACCGATATTGCTCATATGTCATGTAATGCAATGCCGCATATGGAACAATCCGAAGCACACTCGCACCATTCCCTCTTCATGAAAAGTAGCATTATGTCAAATTAAGATAATACATTCAGTGATAAGAGCCCATGGTATTCTCTTCAAGAAACTCACTTGTAGAAGCCTCGAATTCCCTCATACTGCCACAGCTTCCTCAAGGATTGAAGGATACCAAGGGATTGAAACCCTTGGGTTCTTGTCTAGAAAGCAACAACATTCATACACTCAGAAGCTAATAATTATGCTCAGTGATCATTCAGTTACCACATATAATGAAATGGAACTATGAGCAGATCAAACCTGCAGTAAGATCTTGACCCTCTCCAGCGGCGCTACCGCAGTCTTTGCAAATGCACCAGCTGCACCCCCGGCAATAAGCTCTTTGGCATAGACTGGGAGCAAGTCCAAAGCACCAGCATTTACTTGCGCAGCCGCAGAGGCAGAAGAGAAAGTGGATTCCTGTGAGGAACCCATCTCTGCTCTCCAGCTTGACAGGCAGATCAGAATGTGTATTATCTGCCCTCCCCACCACCACTAATATTAACATTAAATCAACTCAGGGGCAAAGGATATCTTTACAGGCCGGAATCTCCCAATAGGATATGCTCCCCTAATTGGCAATCCAAATCGAAAATCAAATCCCTGCCTCCTAACCACTTGCGCTAACAACGCACCAATAGGTTAATCCACGATAAGCTAGAATCTTGCACAGGTATTAGGGTGCTAATCACCAAAGAGGAAATGCAAAACAGAATCCAATCTCTACACTCCCCAAGGTAGACTAAATTGGAGATAGTTTTTCTACCATAAGCTGCAACCCCATACGAGAAATCTCTGACCCAAGAACTGTACAGGACTTCACTTGCATCAACTGAAAACCCGATCCAGAATCTACGTAAACATGTAATTAACCAGCAAAAGGCCCTCGTTAAAGCGAGATCAAGAAGCAGAGTATCCAATCGCCTCACTCAAAGCAGAGGGAGGGCCGCACAAATCTCTACAGCGACCGGGTACGGGCAGAGAATCTCCGGCCCGGCGCCGGCGATCGCAGGAGAGAGAGAGCGATCCCCCTCCTAGCCCATGGGCCTAGCCCCGGCCGGAGCGGGAGGCGAAAGGCGACGCCTTTCCGCGGAGAAGGATCGGCGGTGGCGAGGTCGAGCGCGAGCTCCCTCGCATCCAAATCGCGGCAAGGGACGGAGAGAAGAATACTCATCAAATGCAAAGGATTTGCGGGGGACAGCGGCGGGCACAGGGTTCGATCGAAACCGAATCTTGGGGGTGGGGGAGCGGGGGAGGGGGAGGAGAGATCGCGAATCGGAAGGAATGCTTCGCGAATTGGAAGGAATGGTTTTGCGTTGATTGTTCGCGGAAGCAGAGGGAAGAGAGAGAGAGGGGAAGCCAGGTGGGGTGGTGAGCTGCTGCGCTGGCAGTGGCGTGTGGAGTGGAGGTCTCGACGTCTCGTGCTGCTGCCGGTGAAAGCGAAGGGAAATGTGAGCACTGAGCAGTGCAGTGGTTACTCTCGATCGCTCTCTCCCACGTGTAAAACGCAACACAGGCGGGAGGCAAGGCAACAGTGGAACGTGTAGAAGCAAAGCCTCCAAAAACGAGTCCCCTTCCCCCTTCCTCGCACTCTCACAAGGCAGACTAGTATATAAAGTGTGACCTTTGTTGTAAACTAACAAGAAAAATTTTATCATAACCTTTGTTGTAAACTAATGCTCTATGCAATAATTCCTCAAATTTAGAGTGATATTCACTCACTCTACCCCACTGTTTCATGGCTTCTAACTACAATACTTATTGTATGGACAACAACTCACAGGTCAGACTAACTATCTATAGAGTGCAATGCTTCATAGGTCTGTAACCACAGTGCATCATTCTCTATAAAGTGCAAAGTAGCAGTGGGAGCCTAGTTACCCTAAGGAACAGGGTACATATCAAAGTATTTCTCAACATTTTTTTCCACAACCTAAGATTATCCCCATCAAACTTTAGAAAATCTACCTTAGGCATCCTAGTTCCACCAGATCTAGCCCCAAACAATGAGTTACTCATGTCCCTATTAGAAGTTTTACCAAATTCAAAGCTACAGAAGTTATTGTGGGTATGAATATTAGGGGTCGTTCGAGGAATTTCGAATTCCCAAATACAACACCCTAGTTCCCATTTCCCGAGCCGGGCCCCTTGGGCGATGCTACTCCAGCCATCTCCGGCGACGACTGTGCCTCCAACTTGGCGACACGATCATCGACTCCCTCCATGGCACGATGCAGACCATCCAAGCCCGCATCCACCACAGTGATCCACTTCTCGAGGACCCGCA
This sequence comes from Leersia perrieri, assembly GCA_000325765.3. Lineage (NCBI taxonomy): Eukaryota > Viridiplantae > Streptophyta > Magnoliopsida > Poales > Poaceae > Leersia > Leersia perrieri. The sequence goes on along the minus strand of CM002476.1, from coordinate 15,343,948 downwards.
ACGCCCCAATGATCTTAGAAAGGTTGGTCGTCAGCTCGCCAACCCGCTTGCTCAGATCATTTGCTAAATTCATCCGCTCTGACAGATTTTGCTTCTTCTTAGCTAGTTTGAGCGCATCGGAACAACTCTGGTACCAGATGTCACGACTCTCGATCACCGGATAAGATTATGAACAGAAATTTGAGAATTGCAACGAGGAAGATAGACTTGGGGAAGAAGATGAAGTTTAGAGAAAGCAGAGTTGGGGATTCAGGTTTAAGAATATTAGGGACTTCGATTTGGTTGTGCTCTTTGAGTACTCTTTTGTCTACTCCGGGGTTAATTCCCTAGGTCCGACCTTTGCTGGTTGTACTTGGCAATGATGATTTCCTTTTTGAAGGCATTGTTTGGATTTTGAAGAATTTACTCCTCGGGGGTGAAAACCTATGGTTTGGCCTTTATTGTTTGGATCATGGCAACATCGGCATGTGCGCGTGTTGTTTTTCTCTTTGGAGGTGTTGCTTTCGGAGGACCTTGTTCGCAGTTCAAGTATTGCTTTGGTGGAGTTTGACATGAAGATTGCTTATATGGTTGTAGCTTGCCATGATATGATATTTGATGTCATATCGATTTATTTTAATAATTATAGGTTGTGTGCATCCTATCTATACAGAGGCCGGAAGTGGTCTTTGATTAGTTGTATCATCTTGTGATGTAATGGTCCGAGATCAATAAAGCTTCCTTTATCTAAGAGGTCATCTGTAGGCAAAAGGCTTATATCACCTATTTGATGGAAAGTCCGATAAAAAAATACAATCAAATAAATGAGATTTTATTACACCTTAATATCCAACTTAAATCTCTTACTCTTTTCTTACAAACTAGGAAGGAAGCCCGCGCAGATGTGCGTGCAACTTATTTAAAGTTTGATGATATTTGTTACCATAATAACTTAGTTTTTAATTTAGGTGACTTCTGCTTTAAAATAATATATGATTATAAATTGAGTTAGGGACAACGCAACTTCAATCAAGGTGGGCCATTTTTATGGCGGAGAGTCAGCGAGCGTGGAGCTTGCAAAATTTGTGTATTCGGAAGGTGTGGTGAGGGAGGTATAGGTTGTGGGTATCATTCGACACCATGGTATAACCGTAGGAATGGTGCAGAGTGTAGGCTAGAGGATCGGAAACATCATAGATGCCCCATAATTTTTCTAGCGCTGTGAGACTTGAGTATAAATTTACTGTTTTGTTTTGATTTTCTAGCGCATTTTAATACTTCACATAATTATGGTAACTATTTCACAGCATAGGTTAGCAGGCTGTCATTGGATGAAACCATATGAATTTAAATTGAATTGGATTATATAAAATCAAGTTCAATTTAGAACTTTTAGGAAGGACAAAAATATAATTTTAAATTTCAATCTTCTGGGGACAATATTTGGTACCTAGAACTAATTAATTTTTAACTTCGTTTTGTATAGCTGGCCACTTTAACAAATAATAACTATTGTATCATCGATATCCACTCGGTCATAAAAGAACATCGATGGATATTTCCACGGTCAACTCCCTTCCTCCAGAGTGCTCCTTTCCTCAAGCAGCTATTGCGGTACATCTATCTTCCACTGTCATATGCTCTATCCACATCACCATCTCAAGCCCTCAACATTCTCCACTATATCTGGTTTCTGGTGTCATTGTTGCACTGCGTTCATATTCCCCTACCATTTGCTCGATCTGCATCCCCATATCAAGCCTTTTAGCATTCTTTACTATATCTGGAGCTCGACTAATGGGGTGATAATTGTAACTGGTCCAGCTGCTGACACTCCTCTTAGTTCTAGCTAGAGTATGAGAGTTGTGGCCCTAGATCTTGAGGTGTCAGCGGCTAGAGAAAGGGACTCGGGTGATGTTTGCACGTCAACGCATGAAAGATGGAGGCGGCAACAAATCCTATAATTTCTTCATATTTTTGTATATGCAGTATAAGAAAAGTGTAGCAGAGTGCTATGTATATAAATTCAAAATGAACGTATTTGTCTTACTCTTTTTAATGTTTATATAGAAGATAGCCTTTGCTTTCAAATTAGTCATATTTTTATGGAAATTTGGATGGCACACAAAGTGTACATAGTGGTTTGTAGATTATTTATCCATTTATGTGCTATTTATTTATGGTTGACTTTATAAGTGTATACATTATGGACTTAACAGTTCTCATACTGTCGATATAATTTATATTGTTAAAATATTTACAATGACATAAGTTTGATTGCTATTTGGTTTGTGTCTATGTCTGATGAAATATTTTTAGAACTGTGAAACATACATAATATGGATATTTAATTATTTTTTAATTATAAATTAAATGTCAGCTCCAACACATTAGAAATTAGATACACTAACCTTTAAATTTTGGTTTAAAAAACTTAAAATTATGCTTGTTTAAGCATTTAATTATTAATTATCTTTGTACGGAATGAAATTTTTTCACAGAGCTAGCCTGGCTTAGAATTGTGAGTTTAACAGTTCAAGTGGAAACTAATGGCGAGATGTTTTTCTTTTTTGTTCTAGATTTCTCTAAATTATTAGAGCATCATGAAGTGGGCTTAGGGGAGAAAAGAGAATATTAAGGACTTCTAGTATGTAATAATAGATAAAATATACTAGGTTTTATTTTTTTCTTAGATTTTTAATTAGAAATTTCTCTAACTATGGGAGTGTCACGTGGCAGCCATGAAACACACCATATAGTGTCTAATGAACTTTTAGTGCTCTATCTATATCAAATTATAAACTATTTTCACTTCGCTTAAAGTCAAACTACTTCGACTTTGACCAAATTTATATAGAAATGCACCAACATTACATCACCAAATTAGTCTTATTAAATTTATAATGCCATATATATTTTTATATTTTATTTTTTTTTGTTTAAAATTTTACTATTTTTAATATGTATTTGTTCATAGTTGAACCAGATTGACTATGACTTTTGCCAAATCAACTTATAGTCCAAGAAAGAGGGATAGTAGGTTTTTGCTTACATTTTCTTTATAAATTTAATTTTTAAATTATTAGAGTGACACATGGTTGTTTGGTAGTGCTTCCAAATTTAATGGATTTTTTAAGCTACAATGTTTTTAAGAGAAAATCTGAAAAATACCATTTATAAGCGTTTGATTCTAAGAAATGCCATTATACAAGCGACCTTGTTCTAAGAAATGAATCGACGTTAGGGTTCCATCCATCTGCACCGTTAAATACACTGTTTATCCTATAGGAAGAACAATGTATTTTAACGGCATGAATGAATAGAATCCTAGTGGCGATGGCATTTTGGAACAAAACCACTTGTGCAATGTCATTTCTTAGAACTTACATTTGTCAATGACATGTATTAGACTCGGATGCTTGTCAATAGTATTTGTTAGATTTTCTCTACTTTTTAATATGGGCCGTGAATCATAAACTTATTTGTATATGATTTAATGATGTACGCGGATAAAAAAAAATTAGTTGCCTATGATAGAAATTTGTATCCTAAAGCAAAATATGGTTACCAAATTATTAGTTTAGTGTAATATTGTCATATTAAAATATGGTTACCAAAAATATGGATCTTAAATAATTTGGTTTAATAAAATATGAGCAATATAAATATTAAATTGTTGTTCTAGTTATAAGTAAAATAGTAATTAAATACTTAGTTTTATATGTGAAAAATTAGAGGGGGGAAATAAACAAAAGGGGAGGTGGAGGGACGTACGTATGTACGTGGGGGTGGAGGGGAGAGGGTGAGGAGAGGGGACATATGAGAAGGATAAGGTTGTTAGGATTTTTTTTAAAAGATAGATCTATATCTAATGGTGTGAAATAGTTGGTCCAATATATTAAATAAAATAAAGGTTTAGATGCTTTATTTTTTTTCTCAGATTTACTTAGATTTCTCTTTTATTAGAGTGCCATGTGGCGGCTTAGTAGCGGTTTAAAGAAAGTTTTAATGGACTTTTAGTATATAATAGAACGTGGGGGTGGAGAGGAGAGGGGACATAGGAGGAGAGGGATATGGTTGTTAGGATTTTTTAAAAGATAGATCTATATCTAATGGTGTGATATAGTTGGTCCACCATATTAAATAAAAACAGACGTTTAGATGCTTTAGTTTTTTCTTAGATTTTCTTGGATTTCTCTAATTTATTAGATTGCTATGTGACGGCTTAGCAGTGCTTTAAAGAAAGTTCAATGAACTTTTAGTATATAGTAGATAGATATGAAAAAAAGAATAATCAACTAATCTTACATCAAGCTTTATGTCTTTGTTCTTAAGCCTCAAGGACATTTTAATGAACTTGTGAATTGAGCTCGGAGGTCTACTACCTTCTCCACAGTCTCTCATGCCTGTGTATTCTTTCTTAAAAGTGTTAAGCATCTCCTGTAGATTAATTTCTATAAGTTCATCTTTCACGCCAATTTTCTTGAGAGCATATTCAACTGTATGCATGCATGATAAGCATCAATTGACACTTAGCATTTATCATGCATTTGACTGCAAAAGATGAGATCAATACATTTTAATACGAGTGATTTATCACTATTGGTGAAAAAGCTATAGAAACAAACACAAAAATTAAAAAAAGAACTCACGACCATTTTGTCTAAATATCCTCCGCACCAATACATCCCGGTTTAGTCTAACATCAGCGAGGAAAAAAATCAAGATCATGCTGGTGAAGAAACTGCATAAGAACATAATGATCATTAATGCAAAAATGAAAAAAGAGATTCTAAAGTAACTCAATAATTAATCAATTATTACCCTCCTACCACATACACAATGGAAATGTGGAATTTGAAAGACCAACTTCCATTTTAGAAGCTTAATGACTCCACAAACTTCATGCCTTAGCGCCTTGTGTGGACCGCGATCCAAACACAAATTCAGTCCTCATTCAGGCGTAGCTATATAAAAAACATCGTTAGACAATAAGGAAAAATAGTACCACACAAGCTTATTTCTTGATTTAGGTTTTCTCCCATGAATTTAAGTTCAGTACCAACAAAATTTTGTTGGGTTCATAATTAAAGATTCAAACAAACCTAAGAAATAGATGTCATATTTGAAGTCTAAGAAATAGATGTCATGAGACACAATATGGTGCCTTAAGAACATGTCAGTATGTATAAACAACGCAAACCATCAGTTTTTCTTAGCAAAAATAAATAAAAAATAAAAAAAATGTTCAGATAGTGCTAATCATTGACATCAAATGCACATCGATCAAATACAAGATGCACATCCATATTATACTCTAGTTCAACAATATATATTTCACTCCTAGTTTTTAGCACAACACGCACATTCATTTCTATTCCAGATGATAGTAGTAAGTTCAGTTATAGTTTATTGAACAAACACTTCTCCACTTCATAGCACCCACACAGTCTATTCAACGGCAGAACCAGGATCCTCGAACGCCTAGCATCCAACTTAAAGGCTAAAATTAACCCCGATACAGTACAGGTAGGAAACAAATACAAGAACTTGCTGTCACATTTGGAGCAAGCACAATATCATCTTGCTTATTGTTAATAGCCATGGTTTTGTGCTCACCACGCAGCTCCACGAAAGGCGTTGTTGACTCGGGTATCCTTTCAGAGTTACTTGAGTTAGTACTTACTTTTTTCTTGCATATCTTTCGGTTACGCTTCAGTTACTGATTGCTTCCTTTCTCACTACTGCAGTTTTTGGCTTGTTTTTTCCTTTTGGGCATCTTTGCTACGCGTACTTTCTTACCAAATACAAATACTCTGCTCTGCAACATTGTCAAAACAAAAGTTCCATTCACTGTATTAGGTGTAGTTTCCTTCTCTTCGGTGCCATCAAACTGACTATTCAATGTTCAATATATGTGATCGGGTGCCAACCATTGGTGATGGCCCATGAAACACTATTTACCACCTTTTTTAAGCCAAGAAGATTTTGTAAACATAGCAGAAGATGGACATGCATATTCCAACCATATAGGTAGGCTAATGCGGGAAAATCATTCAATTTCCATAATAGTGCAGCTCGAAGAGAAAATTTCTTTCGTGAAGAAGCATCATACGTTTCCACACCCTTCCAAGTGGCTCAAATAAACATCGATGTCATTCCCAGGTGAATCTGGTCCAGGAATGATCATGGACGAAATTAAAGAAGTTTGCTTCATGCAAATCCAAGGTGGTAGATTGTAAAGAATAAGCATGACCGCCAAGCACTATGTTTTGAACTCATATTCCTGAAGGGGTTGAATCCATCACTTGCAAGACCAAGCTGCACATTGCATGCATCAACAGAAAATTGAGGATTTCGAGTATTAAAATCATTCCATGCCTCGCCATTTGCTAGGTGCCATAGCAATCCATCTGTTGTGCGACCTTCCTCGTGCCAGCCCATCTCTTCTGAAGTTTGGTTAGTTGAAAATAATCTCTGGATTCTTGGTACTAATGGGAAATAACGCAAAACTTTAGCTAGTTTCTTCTTACCTTTTGATTCAACTGGAGACCCATTCTTGTCAATTCTCCAACGGGAGGAGCCACATACATGACAAGACTCTTGGTCTGCTCTATCACCTCGAAACAACATGCAATATTTAGAAGAAGCATGGATTTGATGATAGTCAAGACGTAGCATGGATTTTATGGTAGCCAAGACGTAAACCACAGATGATATTTTTTTTGCCTCATAGCAGTTCTTTGGTAAATTTGCCTCTCGAGGAAGTGCACTAGATAGCATACACAGTAGAGCTGTAAATGATTCTTGTGTCCATGCATGTATACGCTTTAGGTGATACAAATTGACCAAGAATGATAACTTTGAAAATTTATCACAACCATGGAATAGTTTTGTCTTTGCATCCTTCAACAAGCTTGTGAACATATCGTGTTCCCCTTCAGTATGATCATCTCCAGATATATTATTCACATCCTCAGCCATATCAAGTTCCACACAGCCAGAAATGAATATCATCTTCATTGATAGAAGCACTTGATAGAGAATCAAAAAGCTCAGAAATGAATATCATCTTCATTGATAGAAGCACTTGATAGAGAATCAAAAAGCTATCTTTCTTGGGAAATACAGCTTTTAGGAGTCCTTCCATGTCATCCAATCTTTCTTCTCCGTCTTCAATAACATTAAGCTTGTGAACACTAGAAACAGGAATATTCTTAGAGTTGCATGATACAGGATCAAATACTAATGATGGTGCATCATATTTCTCGCCATGGTGAATCCACTTGGTATAACTTTGAAGAATTCCAGCCCATCTCAAATGTGTTTCAACTCTATCATAATTTCTAAAACTCACACACGGACAAAGGACCTTGGCATCATCTGCAGCATCATAAAATGCAACGTATAGGAAATGTGTGACACCATATTTATAGGAATCATTTGTTCTGGGTTCACTCATCCAACCTCGGTCCATCTCAAGTTATCATAAGCGAAGAAAAAATATCAAATATGTCATTAACAATATTTTTCTTGAATTCTATATGAACATGTTAAATTTTGCATCAGGTATGAAATGAATGCTTCAATTGGTCATGAATGTCTCCTAAGTCACAATTCAAGAGATTTCCTTTTTTTTCTTCTTTACATAAATTAATTGACAAAACACTGCGGATGAATTAATACTAACACGAACAATTGATCAATCAACCAATTCATAGTGAAATAAAAGGAATGAGAAATTGATTGAGCGATTTGAGAAGGACATATGTTTTATAATTCTTACCGTATGCAGTTGATTGTGGTTGGTGGGGGCATGCGAGTGTTGCCGCTTGCGAGGGCACAGAGCTTAACACTAGAGCGTATATAGGCTAAGCTGCAAAATAGAGGTGTGGACCGTGGCAAATTCAATACTTCACCAGGACTCCAATGAGTACTCCAAACAAAAGTAATACCCCCACTAAGGCAAAACTAAAAGTTACCAATTTATGCCATTATAATTAATATACCTTGGTTACCAAGTTTGCTTCTTTCAAGCCTATAATATTCTCATCAGTACCTCCGTATCCTGTTAATATAAAGGAAAAATAATTTAAAAAACCACCAATTTGCAATCTGCTAATCAGGCATTTACCGACTGACCACGGCCGGATTGGGGAATAAAAATGACTAAATCACTTAATGAGATTTCAGATTTGATACCTGGGGGCTGGACAGGAAGCAAAACGAAGGAGACGCCGGCTTGTTGCACCTCCTAGTTGGGATTTATCCATCGCTTGTCGAAGTCCTCGGTAGCTAACCGCTGACCAGAGCCGGTGACCAGCGGACTGCCCTCATCCGTTCACTAATGTACCTCTACAGGGAGACAAGACAATGGAAACACACGTATGTGATCGGAACTTTTTTTTGCCGTCCTGGGGTATTCCCTAAATTTTAATCCAAAAATATACTTATGTAAATATTTAATAAAAAATATAAAAATAAAAAATTCTATGTGATCAACTAGCAGCCCAGGCACAGGCCCAACACACTTCCTATTTTAGTGGTTTTAAGGCCCAGCCCAGATCAGATCATTACATCACGTCTCAGCACCCATGTTTAAAAAGTATAGAAAGAATAAAATAAACTTTTGGCCAAAATCTTCTTGTTGATGATTTGGTTAGTGCTTGAATGCTATCAACTGTAGACTGTGAGGTCGATGCATCATACACTTATTTTTGATTTTTTTATGGAGATGAGGAACCGTATTTTTTTCGGATGGAGTCTAAGGGCCTGTTTGGTTGGTGTCCTGACCAACGTGCCTGACAAATTTATATGCCTGAGAGGCATATAGTAGTTCACAAATTTTATCTGGTCAGGCACCCTGAAACATTACTTGTTTGGTTTGCCACCGTTGGCCTGAAGAAATAACTACAATTATGCTTCACGTGATTAGTGCTAAAACATGTGTTTACGGGAGAAAACAGATCGCAAAACTACATCTTCCCTCCAGCCAAAATATTGCTTATACTAGCTTTCCACAGAAAGTATCATTCGCATGCATCAACAAGAGAAAAAGAAAGAAGAAAACAAGGAAAGGTCCCAGATCCAATTCATCTCCATCGACGAAAGAAGGAAAGAACAACACGAGGAAAGACATTCCAAATCCAATCGACCTTCCATTATTTCTCCCATCCACTAAGCAAAGATCGAAGGACGACAAGACCAGGGCAACTGCTTCGTGCGGTTGTGGCGGCGTCAATTTCACTCGAAGACGGTGGCTGCGCCTAAGCCTGGTTTCAAATCCAGTAGAAATCCAACCCACTCCATTCCTCATAAATAAATAGAGGCCACCAATTCAGCCCACTCCATTTCTTCATTCTCAGCATCCAATCCAAACCAATCCACTATGATATCCCACCCAATCCAGCCCACTGAAATGGATTCAGCCCGCATTACATGAAGTGGATTTAATTTGGATCGTAGTAACTGTCGTCCCAGCCTCCCAGGTAAGCCTGCTAGTGGGCTGGATCTATTTGGTTTAAATGGGCTGGATGTTAATTTGGATCTATTCGGTTGGGTTGGAATGGGCTAAGATTTCATATTGGATTGGAGTGGATTGGCCTGATACAAAATATGGTTTGGGTTGGAGCGGATTCGGCCTGACTAAAACAACCAACTCATGGATTGAGTCCATACGCTTGAGTGGATACAATCTCTCAGTTAGGTCTGAGTCTCCACACTGCCGCCGCCGCCGCCCACCGGCGTCGTTGTCGTCGCCTCGTCGGGCTCCCTCCGGTCGTCCACTGGCTCTGCCGCCGCCGTCGTTAGGAATCGGGATCCCTTCGCCCGTCCATTCCGCCACCACCGTTATCGATTTTCTCTGCTGTCTCTCCCTCGTCCTCAACAAGAACGGCAAGAACACGAGGTACGCCCCCATCCTGATCTCATCTATACCTCTGATGTTCTTTCCCGGAGATTTTCGTGTGTTTGATACTGTTTGTATGATATCTTAGTGGTTTTGTACAAATGGAACGTGCATGTAGTCAGTGATGGTGAGCAGAGCTAGCTGTAGAGTTAGGCAGTGAGCAGAGCTACCTGTAAAGTTTGGCCGTGAGCAGAGCTATGATAGTGTGTTCATGACATATTTACATGCCTACAGGTAGTTTGACATATGAAATATGTCATGAATACACTATCATAGCTCTGCTCACGGCCAAACTCTACAGGTGGCTCTGCTCACGGCCTAACTCTACAGCTGGCTCTGCTCACCATCACTGACTACATGCACGTTCCATTTGTACAAAACCACTGAGATCTCATACAAACAGTATCAAACACACGAAAATCTCAAGGAAAAAACATCAGAGGTGTAGATGAGATCAGGATGGGGGCGTACCTCGTGTTCTTGCCGTTCTTGTTGAGGACGAGGGAGAGACAGCAGAGAAAATCGATAACGGTGGTGGCGGAATGGACGGGCGAAGGGATCCCAATTCCTAACGACGGCAGTGGCGGAGCGAGTGGACGACCGGAGGGAGCCCGACGAGGCGACGACAACGACGCCGGTGGGCGGCGGCGGCGGCGGAGTGGAGACTCAGACCTAACTGAGAGATTGTATCCACTTAAGCGTATGGACTCAATCCATGGACTCAATCCATGGGTTGGTTGTTTTAGTCAGGCCGAATCCGCTCCAACCCAAACCATATTTTGTATCAGGCCTATCCACTCCGATCCAATATGAAATCTTAGCCCATTCCAACCCAACCGAACAGATCCAAATTAACATCCAGCCCATTTAAACCAAATAGATCCAGCCCACTAGCAGGCTTAGCTGCGGCGGCTTCTTCCGACGGCGGCTGCAACGCTGGTGCCGCAGCGGCGGCTTCCGTTGACAGCCGCGTTGGCTTCGCTCGATAGAGCGGTGGTGGCTTCACTAGACGGCGGTCTCGTGTGGGCTGGATGCAGCAGCTTCTCTTAAGGGGGATTAGGATGATTAACTGTCGTGCGCAGCTCGCCTAGAGCTCAGGCGACCGTTTTTGGTCGTCTGACTCAGGCTAATCCAATGCTGAGTAGTACCAAGCCAGGCAAGAGGAGATGTCTGTCAGCCTGGTAACCAAACAACCGATGTTTTTCTCGGGCTTATCTCAGGCCAGGCCAAATTCTCTCATGGTAGCAACCAAACAAGCTCTAAATATTTTGCTTACTAACTATAATATTATTTGAGATGATGACGAGGCATATAATAGGTTGCAAAAGTCAAAACTCATCCCTACGGATGAGACGTACAAGACTTCTCAGTATTCATCCTCAAACATTTTATTCTTGCGCTAATATATAAAGCGTCTTCAACAACGTCTTCAAACTACGAAGCGTCTCACGTAACGTCTCCATTTCAGTTATAGCCTGAAAAAAAGAGACGACTTTTAAAGCGTCTTAGCGTCTTAAGGGAAACGTCTTATAACACTGGTTTTGTTGTAGTAATTGCATCGAGTACACAACTTGCTCGCTATGTGCAAACAAATTATAAAGCCTACACCGCTAGTAAACACATGTACTTGCCTTTGAGGCTATAACCAAACGAAGAGAACTATAGACACCATGTGCAATAAATTGGACACTTGCCTATATATGGGTAAGATTAGATTAATCTAGATGATGTGGATGCCAAATCGGCTGGTCAGATTATCACTGAAAGTGCAAATTCGCCCATATACAAACTAAAAGCAGGTGACAATGAACAAGTTAATTAACAAGTGCAAGTTGACAACTCAAAATAATTCTGCAGTTCTGCGCGCTCCCAGCTGCTGTTGGCCTGTTGCTACACAAGTTAATTAAGCAAAATAAAAGAGTATATTAAGCATAGTGGGCGTAGAATAAACATCACAGCACAGATCACGGAGAATATCGAATCGGTTTGTTCAACAAAAGCAGGTGCACGCGCGCATTTCCGGGTCTATGCACGCATGCGCCTACGGCTACGCGTCGCCGGCAAGTGACCTTGCTCCTTTTCTCTTCCACACGAGCTATGGAAGTGGAACACCGCACACGGCAGGCGCGACCATTTTGGCTAGCAAACAAAGCAGCAGCTGGTTAGCAACATTGTCGACCTCCTAAAATAATCTTACACCCTGCACAGTATATAGTTCTTCATGTTCTGTTCTTTTTTATATGTTTGTATAGAATGACGTTCTTTAAAGGAAAAGGCAAAATTATCTAGAACTTCTGTGCTCGTCCGATTTACCCCAGGATTATACTTTTTAGCATGAAAATTTAACTGTATATGAATTACCCTTCTCCCCCCCTCCCCCCAAAATAAGTTGATTTTGAAGGTTTTTTTTGTCTTATATGGCATCGGCCCCATCTGTTACTCTCCACCTCATCATCTTATATCCTCTCCTTCCTTTGGCTGTGACACAATGAGCAAGGCAAGGTGGCCACTACCGCATGTCGTTCCCCGGTCCTCCTTGCATGTCACAGAGGAAGCAAGGTGTCCCTCTATGTTTCAAATTCTCCTTATGACCGCCAGATGCCACTCCATTCCTTCATGGGGCTCAAATCGGTTGACCTACATGCGAGGAGCGGAGGAAATGGTGGTGGTGGAGAGGAAGATCGAGCAACAAGCGATGGAGAAGAGTAGAAAGCGGCAGACTGTGAGGATCATCTAGCTCGCACAAAGTTGCAGCCAACTCATGGTGGATGCAGCTCCGATGATGGTGAAATCACGACAGAAGCAACATGTGGATTCAAACTCATAGTGGACTATATATGCGATGTCAAGCCATGTCACCTTAGTACCGCTCGCCTACTCATGCATCCATCACCTCCTCGAGCTCAACCGGGTGGAAGAGGGCAGGCAGAGGTTGTTGTCAAATGTTCACTATCGAAGGGGGAAGGAGAGGAACGAGGGAGGCAAGATGACGGTGGAGCTCACGGTGGACGGCAGCGAGCAAGCTCTTATAGGAGATCACTGAAGGATCGGCGGCCTTGGGCTTTTTCTATGGCCAATGCGAAGCCACCTTCGCCACTATAGAAGTTTGTGGAGGTCTGAAGGGAGCGGAGGTGGTGGATTTCAGTGGGCAGGAGCTCAGTATGGGGCAAGCGAAAGACAACAATGGTGAACTCTTCCGCTAAGGTCGAGACTAGAGTGGGGCAAGCTCCTGATGATGGGCAGCATGGTTGGAGAGGGAGGATGAAGAGAGGAGGTCATTGCATGTGGTGTCGTTGGTTGCTAAAGCGAACTCCACCCTATAGGCCAGCTTCCAGCCGCCCCTGATTGAGAAAGAAAGAGAAAAGAGAAGAAATGGCACTCACTACATATGAGCTACCCATTTTTTTCTTATATGTTGTCGACTGACCACCCTACTGTCATGTAGGATCAAAATCTCTTCGAATTATTTATGGGGCTGATAATCCTGTGAATATAATTTAGGGTTTAAAATATTTGGTTTTATAGTTTAATGGTAATTGGACGAACGTAGAAGTGCAACAGGTTGAAGTCAGACTTTTTCCATGTTTAAAACCATCCTAATAATATCAAATGATGGTATGCAATTTTCCGGTCACTTCGATGCCATCCTGGAGGGGCCAAGCCCTAAGGGTGTTCACAAGGGCTGCAGTGTCATTCTCCCTCATCCCTCCACGGCGCTCTGTCTCCTCCACATCAGATGCCTTCTCTCCTCTACGAAGCTATGAGTGACCTGCAGAGGAGCCAAGCAGCTTCGTTAGAATTAGGCACCGAGGGCTTGAAGCAACGCACTGTGGCGCTAGTCTACTCGTTCAGTTCCTTTTGCGGCAGAAAAAAAGTCGACGCTGACGATTCCACACACCCAAATCCGTCGCCACCACCAACCTGCTCCGCCCAAATCTGCCGCCGGCGACGTGCTCCTCCCAGCTTGTTGCCACCCAAGACCTCAATGCCCTCTGCCGTCACCTACAGGTCGTGGAGATGCCACCCACATTCGAAGAAACGAAGGGGAGAGGCGTGACAACGACGACACCCGCCGCTCTGCGCTTCGACGCCTCTTTTTCGCCGGCCGGTGGTGGTGGTGGATGGCCTCTCGATCTCCACCGCCGCCGCTCGTCGCGACGACAACAACGCCCGCCTCGTCTGGATCCGTCGATTGGATGTTGACCGTCGCACCCGAGTCTCGCCATGCCCGGTTGGAGCACATCCGCCAGGCTGTTGCCGAGAGAGAGAAGCAAGGGTGACGAGGGAATAGAGAAGGGGAGAAACCGGCGGCGGTGATGGAGAAAAGATTCGGTGGTACGATGCGGGTAGTTGGATTGGATCGATATGTAATTTTGGTGGTGCAGGTAGTTGGATCGGATCGATATGTATTTTTGGTTCACTGACGTGTGGGGTTAAGGGTATAAGTGTAGTTGTATTTTGTGTTATAGGGTTCAAAATGCAAAAGTTTCAAGGATTAAGGCATGCAATAGTAAATATTATGAGGGCTGGCATGTAAAATTTCAGGGGCTGAAATACAAAACCATATTTGAGTGGTCTTCATTGGAAGATTTATAGCTCAATAGTACCTATGTGGCAGCTAGGGTCACCACCGGACCTCCATTGTGAACGCCCTACAAAGCCACGCAAGCTGGTGTCTCCCGCCACCTTTTTCAGGCTTCACGTGATAATTAAGAGGCTACATCTGTTTCTTGCAGCTCAATTCTTGCCGCTCGATATAAAGACACAAGTTTTGTGCACGGTACCTTCAGTTACTGCACGTCAAGTTTACTATCAGAGGGCAGCAACGGAACACACCACTTAGTATATTAAGTAAGTTAAATATAAATAACATTTAAAAGTTTTGGTAAAATTTGTCAGTTCAGTAACCGGCCAATTTGCTCGGTAAATGTCCGATTAACCCCTCTCCAAGGTACATCCAGTGAAGATAGGGTGTGGTTGTCCCCTTTGAAACACACGGGTGGTAAAACATATACAAATAGAAAATACAGACTACTAGCTATTTGGTCTGTTGCAACGACGCAAAAACATGACAAAAAAACCAAAATAGTTGCAATACGTACCAATAACAACTATGTCACTGTTGTTGGGAGCCGTGGCAAGTATATATGTTGCAATAGGTCCATTGCAACGATTTTTTTGTTTGGTGGCAATAATATTTACTTGCCACGGAATGATCACTGTTGCAATTGCATATGTTGCCATGCCTAACATCATGGTAATAAGATCTATTGCCACACCATAAGACGTTGTATTAGATATCACTTGCAACAAACTTACCACCAAATAAGACTCGTATGTGATAAGTCAAAACTTCAAATAAAAGTCAAAAAAATATTTTGAAATTTTTTAAGCTTTTAGCAATGTTTATATGTCACAAGCCATGCTTCCATGATTTTTTTTTTGCTAATTTTAGCATATTGTAGACTACCCAGGACTTTCCTCTCTCCAAGCAACAACCTCACAATTGGGCTATAAGCTTATACAGACAAATCTTCTCATACTTTTTATTTAACTATACATGAGTACGAGCTCGTCCACCATCCGCACAAGTAGCTATTGCAACGAAAATATATGATTATTGCAACCAAAAATATTTGTGGCAATATTATCAACATATTGCAATCATTTCTTAAAATGGTGCAATAACATCTATATATTGCAACGAAAATAAGAGTGATCACAATTTAATATATTCATGGCAATATTGTCCACATAATGCAACATTGTATACAATGGTGGCAATAAAGCCCTAACTATTACAACGAAAATCAAGATTATCGCAACACAAGATGTTCGTTGAAATATTGTCCACCTATTGCAACCATTTTGCGTGATGGTGGCAATAGCAACTATCTATTGCAACGAAAATTAAAATTATCACAACGCAACATATTCGTGGTAACATTCTCTATATATAGCAACTATTTTACAAAATGGTAGCAATAAAACATATCTATTGCAACTAAATTTGTATTGTTGTAATGATCTTTGTGACAATAGAGTAAAAAACTAGTGAGGATAATGTTGTGAATGCATATCTAAATAGAGGATTACAAGACACGAGAAATACATCTTAGAAAAAAACATATGAATTGAAATAGAGATAGACTCAATTAAAGGAAAATTTTCAAGAGGTTATAGCTCTCACTAAATTTCCACCAAAATCTACGTATAAACTTTGCTTCAAAATCCACATGTATTGGGCCGATCCTAAGAACTTTCGTACGATAGGACCTCAATTATATGTTTCAAATGCTCAAGTAGAATAAATTTCTATAGGATTTCATCCTTCAAATTTTCTAGGTCTTTGCTACAAATTAAAGGTAAAGGGTTCATAGATGCTACAAAAGGACGGCTACTTGTCAGCGTCCAAACTGACAAAAAAACCGGGGGTCAACGGAAACATTTGACAATCTATTTAAAAGATCAGGTTATACGTTGTGAAAAATGTCTAGACATTAATATATTTTAATAAAATAAAATACGAGAACTAGTGTACAAATTAAAACATGCAACATTATCCTATTACGTGTCACGTTACTTCTCAAATGCTTATAATTTTTACGGAGGGAGTACTTAAGAAAGTGATAAAAAATATAAAAGTAAAATTTGCTTCGGGCTAAGTTGGATTCATTTGATTACAGTAGCTTCATCCAACGATCAACGTTGCCTGAAGTTTCATTATTAGATCGGTGGCGCGAAGATGATGACGACACTTGCCTAACATTGAAACAGGCGCGCAAGACGGGCACGTGCAGCGGCGGAATGCACATGTGCATGCAGCAGAAGCCATGCCTGCATGCAACGCATGAGGACGGCTCACGCAGATGGTTCGATGGAGTTTAAATGCCTCTTTGGTACAATATACCAAGCTAAACTCACCTTTTATTGACGCCAGCTATTTGCAATTTGTTGAGTTGAATCATTATAACTGCTATTTTTCTCGTTTTTTATAATGGCCAGAACATGCCCTCTATCCACATCTGGCAAATAATTTAACAACCCCTCTCTCTAACATGCTCTAAAATAAGTAGGGCCTGTTTTTTGACTAAACTTTTCTGACTTACACTTAAAGTATTGAACGTATAATAATAATAAAACAAATTATAGATTCCATCTATAAACTACAAGATGAATTTATTAAGCTTAATTAATTCATCATTAGTAAATATTTACTGTAGCACCACATTGTCAAATCATGACGTAATGACGCTCAAAAGATTCGTCTCATAATTTACATGCAAACTGTGCAATTGGTTTTTTTCGTCAACATTTTGTGCTCTATGCGTGTATTCAAATATTTAATGTGACATTTTTGATAAAAAATTTGGGATCTAAACAAGGCCTAGAAATTGTATGACTAACAACAGCCAAAGTTGTGCCAAATAAGTTCAACAGCCAATGATGGCGGGTGATGGCTTTCTGCCCAAGCCAAAATAATATTTTTAAATGATTATTTTAAAATAGAAAAATGAAATCATAAATACCTGGAACACACGCCGTGCGTTCCAGGTCACGTTGTCATCATAAGTCATAGTTCTTTTAGGTGGCCATACCTCTAGCAAGATCCATAGTAGCTAGCACCCGCTATCTGCTCCAATTTCATTCTATATTATGTACAAATAATTTTGTATCTCACACATACAATGAGGCTTTAATATTTCAGCTTGTTCTGTCATAGCAATAAGAGGCTTTAATATTTTAGCTTGTTCTATCATAGTAATAATATTATATTCTTTATGGATCCTATGATCTATCTTTTTTTGCCTTTTAAATGAGTCTTTTTTTGGTTTGTGTATGCACCCTAGCTGCAAATTAAGTATCCACTCATTTTCTCTTCCCTACTTTTTTTTTCTGCCAACTCAACGATAAAGTTTTTGGAGCCAGCTTAGCATCCCTATTGTACCTGCTCTTATCATCGGACACTTATCGATGCTAAAGAAAAAAAAAAAGCATGTTCTACCAAATCAGTAAAAATAGAAAAAAGTGAAATATTTAAAAAAATGGAATGAGAGGTAGTTATATATGTCGGAATGCATTGACACGCATTTAAATATGAAAAATTTGGAGCCCCTTTTCGGTCGTCCCATTCGTACATGCTTGCCAATGGGTCTGTTTTTTTTTTAGGCTGTCAATGGGTCTGTCTATTGTCGCATGCGCCTCATGTTGCCGTCGGATGTAGAAGCTCAGGAAGTCAAGAGGAGACGGGCCCTCGAGCTCTCGGTGTAGGTCTGTGCGGTCGAGCTCATACATTGCGGATGCCGACGATACCTCCACCCCTGATTCCCGTCGGTGTTGGCGGTGGTGGCCAGAGCTCGAGGGCCACGGTGTGTGGGGGAGCTTCTCGGCGCAAGCACAATCGGTGGCCATCCGCAAACTCAACGGTGGCAGCTGCACGGGAGAAAGCTCGACGACGGTGGCTGCACTAGAGGTCATGCGCAATTATCACAGGTGCCGCCGCTTGCTAGAGGAGATAGATGAGATAGAATGGAGAGAAGAAGGAAAAAGAAAAGGTGCTCTACATGCATCAGCGTCCATGGGAGCAAGGCACATAAACAAGACCAGGTCAAACAACATTTATGGATTTTGATGTGTATTCTGTAAATAATTAAACCGGAATAAAACTTCGTTACAAGTTTAAGGGCAGCTGGTATTTATTCTTACAAATAATAAGTGAAGTTTACCTTTTGCCATGATAAATTGACATATGTTAATAGTTGTTGATGTTTAGGATAAAATGGAATATACACATTCGCTCAACACGGCGAGCAAGCTAGTCCAGCAGCCAGCATTTGCTGCTCTGTATTCTACAGGTACATTTCCAAAAACCCCTCGACAAACGAAAGTACCCTGCATCTTCCTCCTCGGAACAAACAAGTGGAGCAGTATACTTTCTTTGCTTAAATTTTGGCAGTATTTCGTTGACAAACTGTGGAAACAAATACATATACATCGACAGATGTGAGTGAGCAGAGCACAAAATGCGTCCTTCGAAGAACCTGCAGCTTCTGCATGCCTTGTAATGCAGATTACGTAAAGAACTAAAGATAGTGGAGTAACTAAACACTACTTGCAACGATAAATCGAACCCCTTTTCATCTCAGGCATGCATGGATGGATGCCAGCTGCTATACGTGCGTGATTTTGACTTGACGAATGATCAAGTGCCATTTTGCTGAAGCAATTTATTAGAGTCTCGCCACCATGTTGCCGGCAACTCCAATTTTTCCAACAATTTTCCAGTTTTCCACGTTGACTGGAAACCTGATTGACGATTGATTAGACCTGCAGAAAGAGAGCAAAATCGAAAGCAAACTCAGTGCGTGATCAGAGTGTGTGATCAGTTTTGGATTGGCTCTGCTCCATGCCGTGCCAGACTGAATTGAAATCGACCAGGACGGTTTCAAAAAGCATATGTTTGGTTTAGGAAAATCTTTACAAAAAGGTTTTTGGTTCAAGAATGTTTCTTTCCAAAAAGTTTAACACATGCTTTACGCGTACGATATTCTCAAAGAGAAAAAGGGCAAGACGATGAAGAGAAGTCTAGTCAGAATTCAGAAATGGGGCAGATTTGACTGTCAAGTCGGTTAATCTGTTCATTTTTTGCTCCAGTTTGCACGGCTTTCAAATTCTGTTGCCGCTGGAAATTGATCGCAAATTAGTAGTGGCCGTAATTTTTGGTCAGGCTCAACTGATAACACGCGCCGACATGTCGAGTCAGCGCTACAGCAGTTATAATTAATTAAAAAGTAGGCTAACGATCATTTAGCAATGATGACAAGTTGCTCACAAGTCACAAGTCGCAACTCACAAGTAATCGTCGATCATCGCAAGTGACCATGCATATTTTCATATTTATAGATGATAGCAAATGCTAAAAAACAAGAACATTATCAGGCATGTCGACTGTCCATTCGCTTTGTATTAGCACTGGCTTAAAATAAAGCAATGATTACTGATATATATTGTTGATGCACACTATAAAACTCTGTAATCAGGACCATGACCTTAATTTTTTGTGAAGATTCTGATGCTTTTATCTCCAGTTCTTTTTGTCATGCAAACATGACAGTTGACAGAGCTATTTGGTTAACTTGATGCTAAATTTACCACCAAAACTTTATCAATATTTAGCACGCTGTATCAAATTAGAAACCTAATTTTTGCCAAACGTTAACAGCAAAAACTTGGAAACCTCAGTCAGGGCGACCAAAAACTGAAAAAAAAGGACGGACATGAAGAGAAAAAAGAAGGGTCAAACCAAACAGCCTAGAAACATCTTTATCAACACGTATAGTCCGTGTTAGACCGTACACTGTATTTTGCTCATCCTGTTGGCTGTTCCTTGTCTCTTTGGATCATTCAGTACGTACGAATCTCACCATTGGCATTATACATGAAAGTCAAATGCAACTACATGTTAATATTTAAGAGGCGGCTGCATATTTCTATCATCACAATAAATGCTTACATCGTAATCGAATGTGGCTGCCACAACTAGTTGCGTTGACAATATGATCTTCTAACTTTTCTGCTAGCAAACTGCTCGCCCCAATTTTTCCTCGTCATTTATAACATCATTTAGAATCGATAGTCTTTAATTACAAGTGTTTAACAATTGCAACATAACTATTGGAATCACTTAACATATAGCTACGCATCAGAAAATATTTTGAATAACGTACGAAACTACTACTAATATTACATTTACAGTTCAACCCTTCATATTTGTATAGTTCTATATTGTTACGATATCAAAACTTAAATCCATACGCTGTAAGGTCTAACTTGAAACACACGGAAATCCAAAAAAGAATTATCTGATGAAAAGATGAACTAATTAGTAGTAGAAAATTTCGTAGAATTTCTGGAGCGGTAAAGCGACATACGAGCCGTCGGCGGTTTTAGACATTGAGCTCTGCGGCTGCGAGGCGGTCGACGCACGCATCAGGACGCACTCCGTCGATCTGCCTCAGTACGTCTCCGTCATCGAGTTAACTTTTTACTACACTTTTTACTCCTTGAAATGGTCTCCAGCCGTCGTTGAGCTGGTTCATCTCCTGTGTGGTGAAAAACTAGACCAGCCCATTAGCCCAACAACTACCGTGTGCTTCTATGTACCATGAAGCTTCTTTTTCATGGTTTAGAAAATGTTTTATGTCAGTGTCATATCAGGAGGATTTACTCACACCACAAAGAGAAAGAACAGTACAGTACCACCCAAGATAATACTCCTGTATTGACATGCATATTTGCACCTGCCGTATTTTTCTATTTTTTGGATGAATATGGATTTTGGTACAAGAGAACAGTTGGCACGGTGTTTGTAGTGCTTTCTTAGCTTGTTTGGCTAAAAACATGAATTTTGAGCCCATTTTATCTGGTGGTGTTTATTTGGTTTACATCCAAGTAGGGATGGATAACGAGCCAGCTCGGCTCGTTAAGGCTCGGGTCTTTCAAGCTCGTTACCTTAATGAGTTAGCTCGACTCGGCTCGCGAGTTGCTCGTTAGGCTTGTTAATGAGTTATATCTTATTTATATAACATTTATAGTCTTAAATTTGATATTTTATCATGTATTAGCATAATAATTAAACACTAACTAATAAAAAATTACTAAATATAAATTGTTGGGATGTAATTACATAACTAATTATTGGTTAAGAAGCCCTAAATACATAAAAATACGGTGATCTTGCGAGCCAAATAAGCAGCTTGCGAGCTGGCTGATTAAGCCGACGAGCTAAAAGACATGCTTGGCTCGACTTATTAAGATTACGAGTTCAAGTCGATCCGAACCGAGCTCGACACGAGCCGATCCAAGTCACGAGCTCCGAGCTTTCTGTCCACCCCTACGTCCAAGTGGCGTCCTGATGGTTTTTTTTTGGCTAGTAGAAGTCCTTCCCTTAATTTAAAAGGCTTTAAAGTAAAAAAAAGCCCCAAGATATTTATAGTGTATTTTCAATTTTAAGAAGTCAACTTGGTAAACTTCGACCAACAAGTAGTCAAATTCGAAGCACGTTTAGCATTAAAAAACGGTACTGAATAATTATAATTTTTTTTTCATTCCACGCATCATATCCTTGCATATATGCTTTATCTGAATTTTAAAAGTGTATATGTGATAAAATAAATTCAAATTAAACAAATTCCCATTGCATTTCCAAAAAAAAAAATGGTCTACCACTGAACTTTAAAAGGCACATGAAAAACGAGATGGTCAATTTACAAAACATCTCACAAAGTCAACAACGAGTAGTAATTAATTATTGAGTTGCCATCTATCGACACGTTGTACCCTAAAAAAACACTATGCATGTGCATGCAACAGTATTGATTTTTCCTGCATGCCAACAGTACTGATTTTTCCTTAAACAAACTCGTTTACCACGAACCATGCTACCGCAGTGGTAAAAATTTGAGTCAGCGACATCACACCTGAGCGGCAGAGCATTAGAAGCACACCAGCCGTAGAAAAAAGTGGTAATTAACTAGAAAATTCCACCGCGTTAGTACTTAATAAAGTAGCATTTCAAAGCAAAGCAAGCCGTTGGTCTAATATCGTTGATTTCTCCCTGAAGCTCCTTCAAGGCTTCAACTGTACCGAACTCACTGTCCTTTTAGTACGGATATATTTATTTAAAGAAGAGAACTTTTTACTTAGAACCTCCTAATATTCATTCGTTGCACAGTGGACCCTCTTTTGGAAAATATCTTACTCGTTCTTATCATATGAATCAAAGGGAAACATGTAAACCCACTAGCGCTGGTGTTTGATAATTATAATATGAAATGCTACGAGAAGATCATTTGGAGATGGAGGGAGTATCTGTTAATAGAAATGTGTTTATGCCCTTACCCACAAAAAAAAATCATACTCCATCAGCTCAAATAGATGTCTTTTATATAGGTGCAGTCAAACCTCAAAATATTAAATGATTAATTATTAAAACAATACGAGGATTTGGCATGTGAAAATAATATTGTTATATCTGTTATGAATATCATTTTCTTTTTATAATACCTTTAATAGCTTCTAAAACATATAGTTATCAAAAGTTACAATGAATCATTTAACATGGAGACCGTGCTGATATCCAAACGACATCTATTTATGAATTGAGGGAGTATATGTTGCAAAAAATACTATGTCGAAATGACATTATTCGGTAATTTGTATTGTTGAATTTGTTGAGTACTCTAACAGAATAATAGCGACACGAGAGGGATTAAAGGGAAATTTAACTTATATAGTATAATCTTAGATGAACCACAATTCAAGTATTTTAGGGGGAGAAATCTTTTACAGCAAATGAATCCGACAGTAAAAAGAAACTTTGCGCGGGCCGTATATATCCAGCATAGTAGCGAGAGCTGTAGCGGTCGGTCGGTCATCGCAAGAGTACAAAAAAAAAACCGCGCGAGGGGGCGGGGCGACTGACCGCGCGGGAGACGGAGATAGGAAAACCGAGGCAGCCAGCCCAGCCGCGCCGCGTAGACGGAGTACGCGGAAGCATCGCAGTCCCCATCTATTCGTGGTGAAGCTCGTATCGTATCGTCACCCCCGCGCGCGCGCGCGCGACGACCGGTCACCCGGTCCTCACTTGCCACCATCCCTCCTCGATCCGCAACTTGGACTTGTGCTCTTCCTCGCCCTGCTCACACGCTGAGGCGGTCAGTCAGTCGTAGTAAAGTACTCCTGATACATCTTCCTATATATGGGCGCGCGAGCTTCCCAAATCCCCAGCTAACTCAGAACAGCCTCTTCAACCAAGAACCAAACCCCATCGAGCTAGCTGTTGCTGCTACCTCTTCTTCTCCGTTGCCGTCGTCGTAATCGCTGCAGAAATCAGCCGGTATGCAGTTTATTGGTTCTGCATCATGGTGTTTTCTCCTCTTCTTTTTTTGTTGCCAGAGCCTGAGAGGATGGGATGGATGATAGAGCGAGCTCTCATGGGATTCAAATTAGGCCAACCATTTGATTTTGTTTCGAGTAAATAAATTTTGGGGATAAGCCACAAGTGGTCCACATGTTGACTACTCCCCATACATAAAAATCGTTTTTTTATGTTCAAATGGTTGCTATCGCCTTAAAAACTAGTGTAGCAATTTATTTCTCTGAGATGGATTTCGTGCCAAAGCTTATCCTTTTTTTTTGGTCCATGATTTGCAGAGTAGCTGGGAAGAAGAAGAAGTAGTCGTCGTCTTCAGAGAAAAGCCAGGACACCGATGACTCTTCGTCCACTCAACACAGAGAGAAACTTCCTCCTCTCCTCCCCAAAACTACACAGCCCCAGGGATGCCTGCTCGCCGCCGGTGAGGTCGCCCACCACCAGGTTCGCCGTCAGGAGGAAGACCATGGCCGGCGCCGGCGTCCTCGAGAGGTCGCTCAGCTTCAAGAATTGGGAGGCGGCAGCGGCGGAGGAGTTATCCGCCGCCGCCGCCGTCGCCGCCGGCGAGCCGGATGTCGCAATCCCGCCGCCGGCGGAGGTCGATACGGCGAGCCGCTGCATCAACGGCGCCCGGCCGGGGATCCTCCTTCTGCAGAGCCCCAACTCCGCCGCCGCCGCCGCGAACAAGGCGACGTCGCCGGAGCAGGCCGCGCTGATCGAGTTCATCTCGCCGAAGCCGCGCGCCGAGCTCGACGAGGCGGCGACCAAGGTGCAGAAGCTCTTCAAGGGGCACCGCACGCGGAGGAACCTCGCCGACTGCGCCATTGTCATCGAGGAGCTCTGGTGGAAGGCGTACGATTCGGCGTGCCTGAACATCAAATCCATCTCCTTCTTCGATGAGGGGAAGCAGGAGACGGCGGCTTCGCGGTGGTCGAGGGCCGGGAAGAGGATCGCCAAGGTCGGCAAGGGCCTCTCCAAGGACGAGAAGGCGCAGAAGCTGGCTCTGCAGCACTGGCTCGAAGCTGTAAGCTTCTGAAACCTCTTTGTGTTTTTGTGCTGCTCTTGGAATCATCGACTCATCTCTGATGTGCTCAAATGTTTGTGCTTCTTCAGATTGACCCGCGCCACCGCTACGGCCACAATTTGCATCTGTATTACGACATCTGGTCTGCGAGTTCGAGCACTGAGCCATTCTTCTACTGGTATGTAATAGTAGCATCTGAAACAGTTGTTCAGTTCATCTGACAATCTGCGCATTGGCTGAAAATTGGGGATGATCTTGTTTGATCCTGACAGTTTGATGTTGTTTTCAGGTTGGATGTAGGAGCCGGGAGAGAGATTTATCACCCAAAGTGTGCAAGAAGCAAGCTTAATTCACAATTGATCATGTACCTAGGACCAGTACGTGCACTATACATCCTTTTCCTCCCATATCACAACATATAATAACATGCAGTGGCTTACTAATCTAAATATTGCGTCTGCTGCAGAATGAGAGGGAAGCTTTTGAAGTTGTTGTGGAGGGTGGGAAGCTGCTCTACAGAAAAACTGGAGTCCTCATCGACACCACTGAGGATTCCAAGTGGATATTTGTGTTGAGCACTACAAGATCATTATACGTTGGACAGGTAGATAGAATGTGATTGTATTTTGTTTTGTTTTAATGGTTTTATACATACTGAATTCTATGTTATGATGAATCAATCCTAACTGTTTTACAATCCTTTGTGCAGAAGAAGAAGGGTAAATTTCAGCACTCAAGTTTCCTAGCTGGGGCAGCTACAACAGCTGCTGGAAGATTGGTAGCCAAAGATGGTGTTCTTAAGGTAATGATTTATATATCTGAAGCCATTTTAGCTGAATTACTTATGCACTCATTTTATCATTTCTTAAGTTCTCGGTAGACTAAACTCAATTCTTTTTATTCAGGCAATATGGCCATATAGCGGACACTACCTCCCAACAGAAGAGAACTTCAGAGAGTTCATCAGTTTCTTGGAGGAGAACAGTGTTGATCTTGCCAATGTCAAGGTAAATTCAACATCAAACAAATTTTGTTTGTCACAACCAAAATGTTTCCAGGGATGATATCTAATGAACATTTCTATGCATTTTTCAGAGATGTTCAGTCGATGACGATGAATTCCCGTCATTCAAGAAAACTGATGAGCAACCAGAGGAAGCTGAGAAGCCTGCTGAACAGGCACATAATGAGATCCTGGACAGCTCACAAATTGAGCTGCCTGAGCTAGACATAGTCAAGGATGCAGAGAATACTGAGGCAGCGCCGACGATGGCCAGCCGCCCATCCTTCAAATGGTCAACTCCTGGTGGTGCTCGTATTGGCTGTGTCCGGGACTACCCGGCTGATCTCCAGAGCTTGGCCCTTGAGCATGTCAATCTTTCACCAAGAGTGGTGCCCTCTCCAAGCACAACAAACAGGCTACCGATTCCGTCTCCTCGCCCAAGCCCAAAGATCAGGCTGTCACCTAGACTGCACTACATGGGTCTTCCAACGCCTACCGGTTGCAAGCTCCCGATCCCGAGCCCTGCGATCAGGAGGTCACCAAGGGATCAGTTCATGGGCTTTCATACACCTGAAGTGTCTCTCACACTCCCAAAGCACATGGTGAAGTGATGCCATGGCATTGTTCATGCAGCGGTCTAATGATATCATACTGCTGTTATCAAAGTAATAACAGAGATTTTTTTAGTTAGTTGTAGCTTAGATCAGAGATAACAATTTTTGTCATGTGTTTCTTTTGTTCATAGTGTGCTACCAGCCTACCATTCTTTAGTATGTTCATCTTCTTTGACCTGAGGTGCATCCAGGGCACAGTGTAAACACCGAGCTGTATAGTCTGGATTCGCAAACTTTCAAGTACAGAATGTAATTGTGAATTTTTTGGAATAAAAATTGATTTTTTTCAGATATATATGTGAACTAAATATTGAGTTCAATCCTCAAAATGTGATGTGGTATGACTTAGTATCACTTAGAAGTTAGAACACCGGCTTGCCGATACTAGCAGACCAACTTTTCATAATCTTTGCATGGAAATAAATTTTAGTTTCAAACTAAAAGAGTTGCACTGAAATTCAGAACTCATACGAGAGAATGCATATGGCAAAAGGGAAAAGAAGGCAATACAATCACCTATAAAAGGGAAGGAAAGTACCCGCAGGTCAGTTTCAATTCTGCCAGCTGAAAATCTTGGACGCGCAGGAGAAACGGACGCCTACTTTGCAAGTTTCTGACATTTTCCTTCCTTTCTTTTTGAGTAGTTGACCCATTACTTCTTGAATAGAAACACTGCAGTGGGAAAGATGATGTTGAGCTGTATCTGACTTTTCCCATGGGGAGTTGAAGATGTAGTACTGAATAACACGAGGATTTTCAAGTGTAACTTGTTCCAGTTGCATTTGATCATCAGATCATGATGGCGTGATATTTCTGAAATTCCAATCCCTGTGCCCCAATTCCGACGCTGTTCAGTTGAACTTCTTGTCAAAAGTTCTGAAGCCTACTATTGATGACTGACCAAAAGGCTCATAGATATATATCTGACTTCTCTTATCTTTATCGACTTCCTTTGTAGCTTGTTTTAGATGATGACTTCCTTTGTAGTAGAAAGTTTAAATTGTGTTATTTTTAGGCTTTATTTGCCCTTGTTTGTTTTGCAAATGTAGAGTGGAACCTAAAAAGGGTGCAAGTTTATTATATTATACACAAGATTCAGACAAAACTGTCGTTCGCTCCCTTTTGGAGGACAGATGCACATGTTTGATCGTTGAATCGATTCATACTGTTGATGTGAATCCGCATGTAGAGCAGGTGTAAGTGCAGCTCCCGTTCTAACTGGTCAACCTGAACATCATCTTAAGAAGTCGTATGATTGGATAATTAATCTGGAATTTTGTGTATTGTCATCTGATCTCATCTGTCGATGTGTTTTCTTATGAGAGATTGCCAAGCGCACACGGCTTTTGCTAACAAGCGACGAAAAAAAAAGTAGAAGCACATGACATAGTATTACTCGATGGCGCATCTACAAACTAGCCAAGTATAACATAACAAATGATTTTTTCCTCGCTTAATTAATCAAATTATTTTGGCAGTAACATTTAATGTTATGTTTATATATTCATGGAGCAAAGTTGATCCATGCAAAGAGCTTATATTACAGAGATCGCAAAGAGCTTATATTACAGAAAGATTTATGTGAAGTAATATGACAAGATTGTGTAGTCAAACCATGGTGCGCAGTCTCACTAGCATTATACGGAGTACTTGCTTTAGGTACAACAGAGGGCTTGCCAGGTAAATCATTATCATAAAATCTGGAGTCGCATACAATATATAAGTCAGCACAAATTTGTGCTACAAGGATACAAGTACAAGCTCCAGAGATCGAATTGTTTCATGAGATGCAACCAAGGGCCTTATTCTGTGGATGCTGACCCAATTGTTACACAGTAATAATACGCAAGCCAAATTTGAGACTAGTACTCGCAGTCAACATGTTTATGCTTGCGCATGCAGTAGGTGTGATGATGCTAACATGTAAACAAAACCCTACACGACAGAAATCTATAGTTGATACTACAATAGCATTAGAAAGAAAAATGACAATTGAAGGGCATATGTCCCTAAGAGGCAGTTTGTGCTGCTTGCAAGTCCTGGGATGCATCTGCAGTCTGGAAGTAATCTTGCAATGCGAGGGTCTCAATTGATTTGTTCTTCAAGCTCTTGATAGCATCGATTGTAGCACGGGCCCCATCCACAGTAGTTATTATTGGGACCTTGTAGGCCAGGGCCAATCTGCGGAGTTGGAGACCATCTTTGGAGTCAAGAGCATCACCTGAGCTAGTTATCACCATGGCCTGTATCTGACCATTCTTAAGCATGTCTCTGGCATTTGGTCGCCCTTCATGTATTTTCAGAACTGGCTCCACTGGGATGCCCTCAAGCTGAAGTACTTTGGCTGTTCCAGATGTGGCAATGATGTCAAAGCCAAGTTCCCTAAACCCACGCCCAATTTCAGCAAGGTGTCGTTTGGTCAGGTCATTTAGACTAAGGAATACAGTCCCGCTAAACGGGAGCTTCTGTCCAGCAGCAATCTGAGCCTTTGCAAATGCACCAGAAAACTCATAGTCAATGCCCATGACCTCTCCAGTGCTGCGCATCTCTGGTCCTAGAAGAATGTCGCAACCTTGGAATTTTTCAAATGGAAGAACAGCCTCCTTGACAGAAACATGCTTAGGAACAACTTCTTTAGTATACCCAAGCTCTGGCAATGTCACACCAGACATGACCAGAGAAGCATATTTTGCCAATGGATGACCAATTGCTTTTGAGACAAAAGGAACAGTTCGTGAAGCCCGGGGATTTGCCTCCAGGAGGAACACCTCACCGGAAGTAGTAATAGCATACTGGCAGTTCATGAGCCCACAAACGTTTAAACGTTTTGCCAGCTTTGTGGTCCATGACCGGATAATATCTAAGCACTTTGTGGAGACTGTTCTAGTGGGAAGGGAACAGGCAGAATCACCGGAATGGATACCAGCCTGCTCAATATGCTCCATAATTCCACCAATCACAACGTTGCCAGCTGAGTCTGCCAGTGCATCAACATCAATTTCAATTGCGTCAATTAGGTATTTATCCACTAAGACAGGGCGCTCTGGATCCACTTGCACTGCAGTTGCAAGGTATTTAATAAGTTTCTCATCATTGTACACAATCTCCATAGCTCGCCCACCAAGAACATATGAAGGCCGGACAACAACAGGGTAACCAACTTCTGAGGCAATAGACAAGGCATCAGATTCACTTCTTGCTATGCCTCCTTTAGGTTGTTCAATTCCAAGCTCTTCAAGTATAGCATTGAATCTTTTTCTGTCCTCAGCAGCATCAATAGAATCTGGTGATGTCCCCCATATCTTAACAAGCCCAGTGCCTGAGGCGGACAACAGCTTCTTATCCTCCAGATATTGTTGTATAGGAAGTGCAAGCTTTAGAGGGGTTTGCCCTCCAAATTGCACAATTATACCATCTGGGCGTTCCAAATCAATAACATTGGTTACATCCTCAACCGTTAATGGTTCAAAGTACAAACGGTCACTGGTATCATAGTCAGTTGAAACTGTCTCAGGATTGGAGTTCATCATTATAGTTTCATATCCAGCCTGATAAAATCATTGCAAACAAGGTATTAATACATCAGAATTAGAAAAATGAAGATAGGGAGCTTTTAAACATACATATTAATACTTGAGTATACAGTTGAGATAAGGCGGAGTTGTTTAATAATTGCAAAAAATAAAAGGTGGAAATAAATGAAGCAGAAACAAACCTCTCGAAGGGCAAACGAAGCATGACAACAGCAGTAATCAAACTCAATACCCTGGCCTATCCGATTGGGCCCACCACCCAAAATCAACACCTTTTTCTTGTTAGTTGGGGCAGACTCACATTCATACTCATAAGAGGAATACATGTAAGGTGTGTTGGCTTCAAACTCAGCAGCACAAGTATCAACCCGCTTGTATGTTGGAGCAACTTCCAATGCCAAGCGCCTTGATCTCACATCACTTTCTGATGAAGATGTCGCAAAAGCAATCTGTTTGTCACTAAAACCCCTCCTCTTCACTTGATAAAAGTCATCTTTTGAGAGCTGATCTAGGCCCCTCGAAATAAGGAACTGCTCAACATCCACTAACTCCTTGAGCTCAGTAAGGAACCATTTATCAATAAAACTAATTTCATGGATATCCTGAACCCTCATACCCTTCTTGAAAGCTGCATAAATAGCATGAATCCTGTCTGGGTTAGGTACCCGTAAACTATATTTAATCTTTTCCCAGTCCCATTCAAGTTCCTTGATGGGTGCACAACCCCACCCTGCAAAGCCAGTTTCCAATGAACGGACAGCCTTCTGGAAAGATTCCTGGAAGGTCCGTCCCAAAGCCATTGACTCACCAACAGACTTCATCTGTGTGGTTAATACTGGCTCAGACCCAGGGAACTTTTCAAATGCAAATCGCGGTATCTGCACGGTAAATGTAGGGTAAGGAAAGAAGATTAACAACTTTGCATTGATGTACGATAAACAATATAAACATGTCTGCCCTATCAACTTTAGTTCATGCCAACCAATAAAAATGCAGGTTTATCATCTCTGAAAATCATTAAGGGTAGGCACTGGGTCACTTTGTCGGTACCTATTGAACCACTCTAGTTCAATAAAATGAACTGAAGTGCAGCATTTCTGGTTCATATTGTGTATTTTGTTCATACTTGAAACAGAATGGGTCAACAGACGCCCATTGACTGACCCATGTCCACCCCTAAGCTGTGTTTTCTGACAGAGCATATTCTAATTTGTGGATGTGAAAATGCAGCAAAGTAGTTGATTACTATGCTCTGGAGTGTGGACAACAGGATATTCTATCTGAGAAGATAGCGATCACATCTTAGATGTATAGAATATGCACATGGTATCAAATTCTCAATTTGCATATTACATATTGGATATCCAAGGAAGGTTGGAACTTTGAAGTTGTACTGGAACAAAGTGTCAATTTTCATATTGCATATTGGATATCCAAGGAAGGTTGGAAGTCGCAGTGGAACTATCAGAAAAGTAAATATGCGGCTATCCAAGAAATGTGCATAATATAGCACAACTGATTGTGATATTTTGCATACTTATATGACTAATATTTTAACAAAGTTTTACAGTTGCATGGGCAAGATGATAACAAAGCAATGGGGAGCAAACCATGCAAAAATGGACAAAGCAATACCAAAACAAAGTTAGTGAGTGCTCAGTTGAATAATTTACACTAGTGTTAGTAAGAAGTAATGCTAGCGCACAACTTCTTTGACCTACCAATTTATTCAATACAACAATGCTGAACAAGTGTTCTTGCAAATCAATAGAGACATGTTGACAAGTACTGAGGAGTGAACAAGGAAACACAGAATTTAGTCTGTTATTGTGGTCATGTCTGCATTATTGGTAAAACTAAAAGCAAGACAGCATGCTTCTAAATACAGACAAAAACGCAACAAAAACGCAATGCACTAAATATCATTGCCCAAGAAATCTTAGAAACAGTGGGGAAAAAATGCACCTTAGTGACCACATAGTCAATGGAAGGCTCAAAGCTAGCAGGAGTCTTCTTGGTGATATCATTCGGAATCTGGTCCAAAGTATACCCTATCGAGAGCCTTGCAGCCATCTTGGCAATAGGAAACCCAGTCGCCTTTGATGCAAGAGCAGACGACCTCGACACCCTGGGGTTCATCTCAATCACCATCACCTCCCCATCAACAGGGTTCACTGCAAACTGCACATTGGAACCCCCACACTCCACACCAATCTCACGGATGATCGCCACGGAGTAATCCCTGAGCCTCTGATACTCCTTGTCAGTGAGCGTCTGCGCAGGTGCAACCGTGATCGAATCTCCTGTATGCACGCCCATGGGATCGATATTCTCAATCGAGCAAATGATAACCACATTGTCAGCCATGTCGCGCATCACCTCCAGCTCATACTCCTTCCACCCCAGCAACGACTTCTCCACGAGTACCTGCTGCGTGTGCGACGCGGCTAACCCAGCCCGGCAGATATCCTCAAACTCTGCCCTATTATACGCAATCCCTCCCCCAGTTCCACCAAGCGTGAACGCAGGACGAACAATAAGTGGAAACTCTCCAATATCCTCAGATATAGAGAGGCACTCCTCGAGGGTTGTCCCGATTCCGGACGGCGGCGTCTTGAGGCCGATGCGGTCCATGGCCTGCTTGAACAGCTGCCGATCCTCGGCGGCGCGGATTGCCGGGAGGGACGCCCCGATGAGGCGCACCCCAAGGCGGTCGAGCGCGCCCGAGTCGGCGAGCGAGACGGCGAGGTTGAGCGCCGTCTGTCCCCCCATGGTGGGGAGCAGCGCGTCGGGGCGCTCGGCGGCGATGATGCGCTCGACGAGGGGCGGGGTCATGGGGCCGATGTAGGTGCGGTGGGCGAGGTCGGGGTCGGTCATGATGGTCGCCGGATTGGAGTTGACGAGCACCACCTCGTAGCCTTCCTCGGCGAGCGCCTTGCACGCCTGCGTCCCCGAGTAGTCGAACTCGCACGCCTGCCCGATCACGATTGGGCCTGCCCCGAGGATCATGATCTTCTTCACCCCGGCCAGCTTTCCTCCCTTCGTCGGCGCCGCCGGGAAGCGGCGGATGGTGACGGCGTCGGAGGCATCGTTGGAGGCGGAGGATGACGCGCGGATGGAGAGGGAGCCGGAGCGGCGGTGAGGATGGTGGCGGCGGCGGGGAAAGGGGAGGAGGGAGGAGCGGGGGAGGAGGCGGTGGGGGGATGGGGATTGGGAAGGGCGGAGCTGGGACGGGGTGGAGAGGGAGGCGGCCATGGCGGCGGCGAGGAGGGAGGTGGTAGTGGAGTGGGGGATAGCTAGGCGGCGGCGTGGTGAGGGGAAGAGGTTGAGGAGGAGGTAGGGTTTTTTGTACTAGATGAGAGAGAGGGGTAACCCCCGTGATTAAGGGTTTAACCCTGTGCTCCTAATTTTCTATTGTGGGCGTGGATCACTTGATATTGGACTCCTACACGGGCTACACGATTATGGTGCCCGCGACTGTTCATGTTTCGAAACTAGTGTAGCGCTCAATCTGACGCAATTTGTTTTGATATCTGAATTTAAAAACTAATCGTGCACTTCTTCTAAACGAAGTTTGACTATGTGGACGCAAATTTGACCGTGTGTTTTGACATGTAAAACATGATTCGGATGTTATGGGCTTATGGCTATCTGTTTCGGGGTAAATTAATGATTTAATTGGCATGAGCGTAATTTGGGACGTAATTTAGGTGTAACTATAGAAGAGGATGAGGTGTGTTCATTCATCAAGTGCCAACGGCTGAAACTAAGAAGAGAAATGAGTTAAAAAGAGATGCGAATAAGTTGTTAGTGCAACAAAAGGTGAAACAGAACGGACAAAACTTTTTTGTTTTTATTTTTCCTGTAATAGCATAGAAAGAATAGATGGATGATGACGAGACTGAGAATATCTTCTATAGTGCTAATCCACAGCATCGTTCTTGCCTCTATGACCCAACAATGAATCAATTTCATTGTAATTAACCTAATCGTCTTCTATCACCTAATTGCGGCGTCGCCGCGTTACTACATGCTTAAACAGTGGACCTTGCCTTTCTCTCAATCCTGATTCAGATTTCTCAGCATAAGGGACATATCCCAACAAAAAAAAAAAAAGAACATAAGAGGACAGGCAAAAAAATCTGGGCGGGATTAAGCAACTTCGGCCACAGTCGAATGAAGGATAAAGTTTTAGGTTTGGTTAGGAACTCTTGATAACCGGCAGTCCTACGACAAAAGTACAACAAATTCAAGCTAACAATAATAAAGATGCCAATCAATCTTACTGACGATGATTTTTGTGGCCATATACTTACATGGGGTCGATGTTTCTGATTGATGATGAGTCACAATTTGTGGACGGTTTTGGTTAAAGAAAAATGATCTGAACACGCGATTGGCGCCACGCAACGGTGGACCCGGCGAGAGCGCACGCCATAAATCACCCTTGATGGCGAGATAAGATGGTCGCTGGTCCCTCTTACGGATAAGCCAAACAATGCAGAGACGGGGCAACTTGGCTCTAATGTGACACTCCAATTACCAAGCAAACAAAGCCACTCTCAAGAGTTGACACCAAAAGCAAGGCCCATGATGGTGAAATAGATTGCAGCGAGAACCATAGAAATAGCTGGAAGGCCCAGCAAATATTGCAATAGACTACGCTTAATTTATTATTTGAGCGGATTATTATCTTAGACTATCCCTTAATTACAACAATAAATAAAACATATTAGTACATGTGGTCTAAAAATATACATTAGAAGAATGGTTTCTTTCAAGAAATCGTATTTTTCGAAGCATGATCGACTTCAACAGTCGTGTGAAGCAGCTGTAAAAAGGCCATATCTGATAATTTTGCGTACAAAAGCCCACACTTTGAATTCTACATATTCATATACATCATCATTTTATTTTCAGTTTAGCCCAAAAATCAGTGAGATGACCAGAGGCCTCGTGCAGGCCCAAACTATCCCTGAAACCCCTCGCACCGCGCGCGGGGACAGACGGCGTGCCGTGTTTTTTTTTTTTTGAAATAGCCCGGATATATTAAGCAGATAGAAAGATTGTGTTCGGTTACAGAAGGGGTAAGCTGCTCGTTTTTGGCAGCAGAGACATAACAAAAAGAAGAAAACTTAAGGGGGTCTGAAACTTAATATCCTCTAAGATGATCGCTACAGACGGCGTGCCGGGTTTGAGTCTTCACCTTTGTATACTCCTTACTCCGGCCACAAAGGCATCCGCTCCACGCGCAAGCCCAAGCGCGCGCGTTCCAAACCGCGGCATATGCATGCACCAATGCATGCCGCGACCGAGCTGTGCCGCGGCATGAATCGAGGCAGCAACAGTGCACACGCCGCCGCTCGTAGCCACGTACTCCATCACTCCATCCATCGATCGCCACCTTTCCCGGATCCCACGCACGCACGCACCGAAACACACGATGCCACTACCAGCTAGCTTCCCATCCCAACCCCTCCCTACATCCATCGCGCCAAGCGCCCGTACTCACCGAATTCTCGATCGATCCCATGGCGAGACCGCACCCTCACCCAGCCGCCGCCGCCGCCACCGCGCTCAACCACCACCGGCTTCTCCACTCCTTGTCCTCGTCGACCTTCCTCGCGTCGTCCCCCGTGATCCTCAACGCCGCGTGGATCACGGCCCTCGTAGCCGTCTGCCTCGCGCTCTGCACCATCCACTCCCGCAAGCCTCCCTCGAAGACCAAGCGCGCGCACGGCACCACCCCAGATCTCGCCGCGTCGACACGGCGTCGCTCCGAACCAGGGGAGGGCGGGGGAGCATCCTCCACGCCGGCGGCAAAGGTGTCCCCAACGCCGAGCGACACCGCCAAGGCGGCCAACGGCCGCGTCGCCCACACGCAGGCGTCGGCGTCGGCGTCGGCGGAGGAGCGCGCGGCCGCCGTGCCCGTCGTCACGGTGATCGACGTCGGGACGCACGGGCCGATCGCGCCGGCGTATTGCCTCCCGGCGCCGGACCCGATCCCGCCGCGCCGGAGCCTGTCGTCCTCGGTGAAGCACATCCGCATCGCGGAGCGGCTCGGCTCGCGGATACGGTCGTCGAGGCGGTGGGGATGGGACGACCACGACGGCCACGACAACAACGACGACGACGGCGACGGTGAGACGACCGACGCCGAGGGGAGCACGCTGTGGACGAAGACGATCATCCTCGGCGACCGTTGCCGCGTCGGGGAAGACGACGAGGGGGTGGCCCGGTGGAAGAGCTACCGGCCGAGGCAGCCGCGGTCGGTGCCGATGACGCGGAGCAACTCCTTCGCCGGCGTCGCCACTCTGCAGGGCGGTGGCGGCGGCGGCGCGGCCAGACCTGCCGCCGACGATGTGCCATTCTATCTTGGTCGGAGAGGTAGCCTTCCTACCTAGGATGATAAAACGTGACGTGAGTACGTGACGAAGTTAGACGCAAATTAGTGTGCGTGGAGTTTATTTTCGTCTACTGTACGTACGTTGATCGATGTCCATGTTTCAGTGAAAATGCACGCGTAGTTTCAGTCATTGTCATTCAACGAACGCATTGCTAATGCTAGCTAGGATACATCTTACATGAATATATGTGTTTTAAGTACAAGTCATAGATTGTACAAGCTTCCACAACAACCATTTCATATACTCCTGCTTAGCCTGATTACGATATTAGGTTACCAGTTCTTTAACAAAGCAGGTTATCTTTTCCAGAAAATACGTAGGAAGTCGGTCCATCTCAGGTCTCAGCTACGGTTTAAAGATCTACCAACCAGGCCTTCATGCACAAACATAACTGAGATGAATACACTAGTCAAAGTATTCATCGGGAAGTTCTCATTTTAATTTTCAATGGAACACTTAATTCTGTTGATAGATTGATGAGCAGTTGTTTCCATCGGGTTCACCGACTTACCATAGAACACAAACAGTTGTCTTTTACTACTCAGCAAGAGAAGCCTGACACAGTCCAACAAGATTTCAGAACAAATATGAGAGCAATACACATGGTAATAACCATTACTAACTCCATCCACAAATATAAGCACTTGAAGCTAGATGCTTATATTTGTGGACAGAGGGAGTAAAAAGACAGGTAACAAATCCTCGCCAGACAATGCATTGCCTTGCGGCCAAAAGGAACACGCTCCTCAAACATGTCAATAAATTAAAGTTACTTACAATTTCCACACTTTCTCAGACAGCAATTGCATTCTGAAATGCACACACGACACACGATCCAGAGGACAAATATCTTGACAATCTTGATACAAGATATTACATCTAAAAAGACTAGCACGCAGCATCTAGAGAGCACAGTAGGAACAAATAAGAGCCTGTACAGGGGCCTTAAAAACGTTGTTTAAGGTCATTGCCGCTAGAGTACCAGGCCGACCCTTTATTTAGCCAGCCAGCCTCCAGTACCTCGGGTCAGCAGGCTTGCCATCCCAGTCCAGCATAGCTCATCGATCTTGAAATAGGGAAGCAAGATGAAAGGTTATCCTCACTACCCATTTTATGCTCAAGAGATCATAAGCATAAGATTCCGATGATATTAGTAGTGGATCCTATCGTTGCCATCAAAATTTAGGCCTTGGATGCCTCTTATAGTGGACTCATAGTTCTTGTTAGGTGGTTGTCTGCCAGATGACGAATGCCTGGGGTCAGAATAGTCAAGCATCTGAGAGCTCCTGCGTGGAAGAGCACTTCTTTGGAATGTCCCAGGGCTTGCATCTGGTGTGTGGCTACGTGAAGGTTCACCTTCGTTATTTTGCAGTTCTCGGCTACTAGAAACAACAGCTCGCCTTAAGCCACTTGGCCTACTCAACATAGTTGAACCGGAGAACTGCAAAGTCATATGAGGATTACATATTATACAGCCAATACATAACCAAAAAACTTAAGGCATCCATGGAGCATTTATCACGGTAGCAAGTCAAACAACCTAAACAAAACTACAAAACTCACCAAAGCATCTTTTGAAGTGGACATGTCTGGCCTAACTGGGGATTTCTGTTTTGATAAACTGCCACCATTTATTCCTGCAGGTGGAACTTGACGTCGTGTAGGATCATCTGTCCATCCACTTCTTCTTCCCTCTTCAGTGGCTAAATCAATTCAGGACAGGGTTAGCCAACCTAAAACTCACAAATTAGACAGATAAACCATATAGAATCAATGAATGCAAGTTCAAAAACATATGAGCTAGATCATGGCAACAAAAGAAACTTTTTTAGAATTCACCAGCATCAGGTTGTGTGCCATGATTTAAATCAGGAACTGTCTATATTACATTTGACAGAAAAAAAAAACAGCATCAAATCTTGCAAATTTTGGACCGTTTGATCTTGATCCAACGGGCCACGGCCCTCCCCCTCTCCTTATCCACACCACATTGACAACGTCATCGCTCCACCTTTCACTCCCAAGACTCCTTGATCTTGCGACGTGATAACTGACGGTGCCATTTTCTTCTTTCACTTCTTCCCAAGCTCAGGTGGACCCTCGGCCAGCTATGTGCCCCTGCTCCACTCTCCATCTCCGGCTGCTCCAGCCGCCAAATCTACCACCTAATCAGTTTTCCTTCTCAAGCTCCGGCAAGGTGTCCCTGCCCCACCCTCGACCTCCCATCAGGCGGCTCTTGCCACCACTTCCCTCCGCCTCCTAACCTCTCCAATCCACTTTGCGCCTGCCATCCTCCAACCTCATGGCTCCGGCAGTGCCACCGCTGGGCTGCCACCTCCCATGGTCATCCCTCTAAGCCCTAGTAATCCCCTTTGTACCCCCATCCCCCCACCCCCCTTCCTACCCGTCCCCAAACTCCAAAACCGTAACTTGTCAGGCCGCGGCAGTCGCGGAATTCAGGCTTGCCGGAGTTCGTGGTGGTCACCAGAGCTGGAAGAGAAAGTAGACTAGCACAAATCATGGGACATATCCTAAGTTTACAAATCTAAAAAATTTGTGCCCCATATTTCTGTCGAGTGATATTTGGCAGTTCCATTTAAATTTCTGTGGCAACAGTAGATTATGTTGCACCTTTTTTTTGTGATATTTCCCAATATTCAAGTAGCAATCACAGATCAATTACAATCCATAAAATGTAATACCTGATAGCCTATTATTATTTGCTATTGGAGACATTCCAGAGCTTTGCCCTGCCCCTGCAGCCTGAAACAAAAGATCATGGACATTTCATCAGATACCCATCCATGTATGCAAATGCAGGAAGACAATGCTTTGGCTTGCACTGACAATAGCACGTGGTGGAATACTGGTCATTTGTGACTGCTGGTACTTGAGAATGGTCCAGTCGAAAACATAATCAAACTGAAACCCTACAGACAGAAGAAACATTCTCAGAGGTATCCCCAAAAGAGCATTTTTTTTTAAAACACATTGCACAGAAACCAACCCTCCCGAATGAAAAGGTCCCTGAACAATCTCTTCAGGTAATGATAGTCTGGCAAATCTTCAAAACGTAGTGAACGGCAGTAATGGAAGTAGCACGAAAACTCAGAAGGGTATCCGCGACAGAGAGCCTGAAAATGAAAAAGAAAGTGATGGTAAGAATCAGTTGATCCATAGCCATATTTAAGTCTTAAGAGGGGAAGAATGACCTCAGTTGATGTGGCAATTTTCCGTTCGCTAATTTTCTCATACTTCTGTTTCTTGGTCCCAGCTTTCAAACCCTGCCATGGAAGACTGGCACCAAGAAGAGCAAATGTCTTTGTTTAGAGCACAACAGATCATATAAACATAAACAAATCAAATAAAGCTAACATAACTAACCTTCCTCTTAAGAAGTACATAAGTACATATCCAAGAGATTCAAGGTCATCCCTCCTGCTTTGCTCTGTTGAAAAAGCAGAAATATCTTCATTTGTTAAGCAAGATGGTGCATTTACCGGCAAGCCAAATATTTAAGACATGTATACAATTATGCAATTAAGATAGGTATAGGATTAATATTCAAGTTGCACTGGATTTACCTATTCCAAGATGCGTGTTTACACTAGCATATCGAGCTGTCCCAGTCAAATTTTTGTTCTCTCTGCACTTTATTAGACAATTGTCATACTGTTTCTTAAGAAGGGTAGTAAAAGTCTCACTCGGAAGGAGAATGGCAGTTGGTAAGAAAAAACTTGTATCTACAGACCAAATTTTATGCATAAACACAATATGGTTTTGACAGCGTGTGAGACAACATTATGCTGTACCAAAGCAATTTGACTAAATACCATAAAAGTGAAAAAAAAATGATAATTTGATGCAACAATACAAACAAGATGATTAAATATCAACCTCATAGATAGATGGATTACGATGTATTACCTGTATGGAATGTGCTGGTGTGTTGAAGTGTCCCTATATTTCTTTGCCAGTCCAAAATCAATCATGTATACCTAAAGCAGATAAGGCAGAAAGTGTAACTACACCCACCTTACATTGTTTTAAAACCTAGAACAAAAAAAAAGCACCAATAACACTCACCTGATTTGCTCTCTTTCCAAGGCCCATGAGAAAATTGTCTGGCTTAATATCTCGATGCAAGAAGGACTTTTGATGTACAAACTCAACTCGATTTATCTAATAAGAATGGGTCGAATTAGAAACAACCAAATGCATTGAACCAGATAAGATTACAACATAATAATAACACATAGCAAGGACACGTGTCCTTGATTATTATACTGTACCATTTGATCAGCAAGCATTAAAACGGTTTTTAGAGATAATTTTCTGTTGCAAAAGCTAAAAAGATCCTCAAGGCTTGGGCCCAATAAGTCCATAACCAAAACATTGTAATCGCCCTCAACACCAAACCACTTGACATTTGGAATACCAGCTGCAGGACAAAACAGAATGCAAGTTGTTATCTACATAGAAAGATATATTGACTGCGAGAGGGGAAAAGAACAAAAAAGCAGGCATTACTTCCACCCTGCAGTATCCTGTACAGCTTTGACTCATACAGCAATTGTGGATGTTTTGTTTTCACATTCTCCTGGACAAAACATAAGGAAAGAGGAAGGCATATCAGTCCAGAAAGAGGCTTATCAACACATACAGGGCAAAGCCTGAAGTTGTTTAAATGGACAATCAGGATATATCGACTGAGTGAGACATCATAACAAAAATTATTCTCCCAAATCAATAATGTAACATGTATTTTACAAAGTACATCGTACCAATGGGGTTACAATTAGAAGCAAAAAAGTACATTTTTGCTGACAGATATAAAATTGTGAAAACGATCCAGCAGCCACTTCCCCTTAAAAACGACTGTAAAATCAATCCATGGGTACAAATCTAAACTAGTAAGGGCAAAATTGACAAGAAGAGCTTACACAGCTCAACTGGTACCAAAAAGTTCCCAGCAGCATATGCCATACAGGGTAGGTGACATTTGTCCCAGTGTTCTCTTGGTTTTCTACTTCACAAATTATCAGTCCAAATGTGCTAAGGTGAATTGACAGATTCGGATTCAGAAGAATTACCGAGCAAACACTCCCACCCCAATACACATATTAATTACCCGGCCAATCCACTAATTAACTAATCCGGACAAATACGAAAAATACCAAGGATTATGCATCGGCTCACCAGCTTAATAGCGACCTCCTCGTTGGTCTGCACGTTCGTACCTGCATCGTAAATCCACAAACACACCAAACAATATGAGCGATACCACAAAAAGCAATAGCTTTAGAACCAAAACGGATTCCACAAGACGAAGCTAGCTGCCGCACGAACCGAGGTAGATCTCCCCGAACGAGCCGCTCCCGAGCTTGCGCCCGAGGCGGTACTTGTTGCCCACGCGCGGCTCCATCGCCCGCCGCCCAACCCGGCACCCGCGCGCGCGCTCACACAGCCGCGCCGGTGACCGCAGCAGGGCCTAGACCGCAGCGAGCAGGCGCATCCGGCGAATTGTGTAGGATTGGGGGGACGAGCTAGGGTTTGAGGGGGGATCGGGGCGCAGTGTGTTTTGGATTGGGGGAATTTTTTTTTTTCCTTCCTTCTCTTTGCTCCTTGTGCGCGGCGGTGGTGCTTTGTTTTCGGCGAGCGTGGGCCCTCGCTCGGGATAAAGCAGGAATTGGTGGAAGTCGTAGGGCCGGACGGCAAAAGGTTGCAAATAAGTCCTTGTTTACTTCGTAAAAAAATTTGGCGAAAAGATCACATCAAAGGTTTGACCGCATGTCAGAAATGGTTTTCGGACACGAATTAAAAAATTAATTTCATGGCTAGCCTAGAAACCACGAGATAAATTTTTTAAGCCTAATTAAGCCATCATTAGCATATGTGGGTTAATGTAGTATTTATGGCTAATCATGGTCTAATTAAGCTTAAAAGATTCATCTCGTTGTTTATAGTCTAACGGTGTAATTGTGTTTTAATTTTTATCTATATTTAATGCTTAAAGATTCGAGGTGATGTTTTTTGAAAATTTTTGAAAAACAGGGCCTAACGTTTGCACCGCAAAACTCTTGGATTCGGATTCTCTACCTTCATCCCGTGAAGTCCCATGGTGCGGTGGAACTCCTCCACCGTCCGATGACTTCAGAGGAATCCAACGGCCTGCCTGTCATGCGCTTAACTTGGGCCAGGTCCAACAAACGGCACACAATCAGTACATGAACACTACTGCTGCAGATTGAATCTTCCGCCAATCACATGAGCTGAAGCATCTTAAATTAAGAAAATTACTGCTAATACATGAAAAAAATGAGTAGAATATCTCCAAAATGAAAAACCAATTCCCTAAATAAAATGAAATCTCAAATAAATCATAAGTTTCAAATAACATCATTCATTACCAAGTACAACATACTGTCAATTCACATCACTAAGCTATAAATATTGCTTGTTGATAGACAATACAACTAACAGCCAAAATGTATGCAGGTTTTTTTTTTTCTTATTTCAACTTTTACAGGAACAAATACCAATGAACTTTACACCGAAGACCAATTTTAGCTCAGAAGGTTCAAGGGTATTGCACGAAGTACGAATCATATTTTTTAGCTTAATAATGTGAATTGATAGTATGTTTTACTTGGTAATGAATGATGTTATTTGAAACTTATGATTTATTTGAGATTTTATTTTATTTAGGGAATTAGTTTTTCATTCTGGAGTTATTCTATGGATTTTTTTCATGTATTAGCAGTAATTTACTTAATTTAAGATGCTTAAGCTCATGTGATTAGCGGAAAATTCAATCTATACTGTAGCAGCAGTAGTGTTCATGTGTTTCTGTTCCGTTTGTTGGACCTGGCCCAAGTTAAGCGCATGCTTAGGCAGGCCGTTGGATTCCACTGAAGTCATCGGACGGTGGAGTTTGACTGCACCATAGTGACTTCATGGGGTGAAAGTAGAGGATCTGAATCCGTCCCGCCGTGCTCATCACCAGGGCAGTGGCGGCCGCTGATGGCGTATTCACCTTTGCAAGAGATATGATGCCAGTAGCCTCTGTAGACAGGCGGGTCGATGTGTATTGGCGTCATGTCGGCTTACTTCGACGACGAGAGGCACTACGAGGCGATGTAGCAGGCTGTTCATGTTTACCTGACGACATCATTGAAAACCTGGACGCGTCACCGCGTCGCCCAGGTGTATCGTGGTATGGACACGCGGTGAGGCTCCTCATCGATGTAATTGTCTTTGCACTACTTGGTGGATCGATGGGTATCTTCTCACAGGCAAACCAGAGGATCGAAAGGATAGACGCCGTGTCAGCGCTCACGGTTGTCTATGGCGCTCTCACTGGTCTCCTTTACTATCTTCATGCTGCTTTTCGCAGATGTTCCGAGCAAGACCGTAAATTGTCCCTTACCTTGAGTATATTAGTCGAAACCCCGCGCCTTGCTGCGGGATTTCTTATGAGCAGTCACAAACAACCTTTTTGAATGAAATAAAAAACCACTAATATGAATGCTGCTAATAAAGAGTAGGGTAAATGGAAATGTGTAAAGAGTAACAATATATAGTGTGACAACATGGGACAGCACAATAAAAGAGCTAACACCAAATGAAATGATTTTCAG
Organism: Leersia perrieri; assembly: GCA_000325765.3. NCBI lineage: Eukaryota > Viridiplantae > Streptophyta > Magnoliopsida > Poales > Poaceae > Leersia > Leersia perrieri. The sequence goes on along the minus strand of CM002476.1, from coordinate 15,299,908 downwards.
CTGTTATTCCACTCGAAAAATTGGTAAATGCAAGCTATTTCTCTTTCCGATGGACGTCAAACATTTGTTTCAGGCATGACAGACTATAATCAATCTCATACTTTATGGACATCAAACACTATTTGAAGCTAATAATTTCACTACAAAAAAAGTTTGGTCATGTTTTCTTGAGTAGCTGATCAGTGTAATTGACTAATAATTACCAAAAAGAAAAGATATCAAGTGAGATAAATAAAATATTGGAGGTGGCAAATGTGCCTACTCATAGAAAAAAGCTCAGGTATAAAAGTGGGAAAATATTGAAACCCAAGTAATTCTGAAAGCGTGCAAATATTGAAAGAGCTAAGGCAAAACATCAGTCATGATGATAAAACGACATGTATGCACTGAAATAATTAGAGATTTTGCTTTTCCCCTTTTGAATCAGATCAAATACAAAGAGAGTTTTTCTTTTTCCTTTTTGAATCATGCATGACAATCTTCTTCGCCACTTCAAAAAGTTAATTACGAATGAGGAACTTGGAACAAAATATAGAAGAATTTAATAGACAGGAAAAACCTCAAATCAACATCGAGAACTCAAGATAACCTGAAAATGTCCAGGACCAGAACCGACACTGGGATTAGAAGGCCATGAAGCCACTGCTGCCTGCAGGCTGCAGTCCTCAGGTCCTTTGGATAATTGTGTCCTTTTCGCGATTGAGTGTTGGATGGCCAGTAGGTGAAGGAAAGTCAGACCACTCATGCAGCAGCCACCATACTGCTCAACTTACCTAAAAATAAAAAAGGTCGATGATAATGTGATAATGTTCACTGCTACCCTCCAAATTGTCCCATCTAACAGAGAAAAACAGTTGTAATCATATAGAAAGGACACCTTGAAAATAATGAATGAATCATGAATGTTTGCAGTTGAAGACATGCACAGAGAGCCCATTCTCAGAGTAGCTCGTCAAGCTGTGAGGATATTACAGGGCTAGGATTAGCAAAGTCTTGTCTTAAGGATGAAATAGCCAGAGGCCTGATGAGAGATTGCTCAGGACCTAGGTCAACAACAATGTGCAGGCATTGGTGGGATTAGGGAGCAAACTTGAGTGAGATTAACTAAAAAAACATATACCTGGAATATGAAAATTCAGCAACAACCAAACAATACTTGGCCAGATGTAAAAAACAAATTAAATTTCATATACTGAATTTGCATTTCCGAACACCAACTGCCATACGAAGACCGAGTCAGTCATTCAGATTGGATAATGCCCTGCTCCACATCTTCAAAATGTTCAAATATATGTGTGCAGTGTATTGTAGTTGTTGCACATGCATGTTTAGGCAGCAGGCGAGCAGATGGCAAATATATCTTGATCCACAAATGAATGAGGCCATGCATCTGGCAATTTACATGTTCGAAACAGAAATATACTGCAAAAGCTAGACACAGTGGAGAAGAAATAATGTGACTCAGGATGGGGTATCAAAAAGAACACACACAGTCACACAGTAAGACACTCGAACAATCTGATAATGAGATAATCAGTAGAACTTCGCACAATCTAATAGGCGCATGTGTTAATAGCCAGAAAAGCGGGTGAATTTCACTTGTCTGCTGCAGCTGCCATACCTGAATTGTCATTGATCACGCGGCGTGAGAGGAGGGGAGTCGAAGGAGTAAGAAAAAGATGAGTGGTAGATCGATGATTAACGGATGAAATTACGGTTGCAGTTGCAGAAAAAGGAGAGGGGAGGCGATGAATCGTCGCAGGGAGCCAGACTGGTTGCCAGACCATGAACTCATCTCATGGCAACCGAGCGGATGGGGGAGTGGGGGAGTCGCGGCGTCCATGAGTGTGCGACGCTTGAGTTTTGTCTGCCGCGTGCCTGCCCTTCGAGGGCAGCCGCTGTAGGAACAGAGATGCCCGTGTGCTTTGGTTTGGCCTAATAAACAAAAATCTTGCTAGGGTAGAACATGGGCTGAATGGACTGAAACGTGCTGTATATGGGCTGTACATGAGATGTGGCTAACATGTGCTACACGTGGCTGCATCTAAAAAAATAAGAAGGCTAGATCGGACGGCTAGAAAGCGGGATGACATGGCCGCACAGATTCTCAGCTTTATAGCAATCAATGACTTTAGTGGGTATCAACTTTATAGGACGAAGGGATAAGAAGACTAACCAAACTAACACAGTTTTTTCGGCAATAGTACCGCTGATGGAATTATCAATGGAGTAGGAGTGTGTTTGGTTGCTACACTGAGTAAACCAGCCTGGAACATGCTTGGGAGGTGTTTGGTTGCTACCCTAAGAATATTTGCCAAAGAATTCTTGCCTGAAGAAACTTGCCTAAGTCAGGCCTAGCAAAAAGGTCACCTGAGCGAACCATAGCCTTTTCTCCTACCTTCTAAGTAAAATCACCCCATCCCCTCCCTCTTTTACCATTTCTTCTTCTCACTGCTACCTAGGGTTCTCACAGGATAGAATCCTCCCAATCCATCCATGGCTCGAGCGGCGCCCCAAGGGGCTCCTCCACCTTGTAGATCCGGTGCCCATCCACTTCCTCCTACACTAAAATCCTACATCAACCAACCTGCGGTGGATGCTATTTGGTGACCTGTTCTTGGAGCTGACATCCAAGTAGAGAAAGAAAAGCAACAGAATTGAAATGCAATCAACTTTTCAACTCACTAGTGCTCGTGAGATTTCAAAGCCTCCACTAGCTTTTCCACGATCTTCTGCATCAAAGTGAGAACACATTCTCAAGTTCTTTTTTTTTCGTTTCCCCTCTCTTGTTGCTGCATCATTAAGGATCTGTAGAGAGCATGTCTGTTAGAAGTAAATCTTTATGAGACATTGCAATGTGTGTGTTTTTCTCCACTTATTTCTGATTTATTTGTCATATGATACTCAGATGGATTTAGATCATACTCATGAATACATTATCCAGCAACGAGCTAGAACTTTGGGTGTTTTAGCTGTTGTGTTGACTATTTTTCGTTGGCGCGATGTAGGAAAAATAGACAGATTCCAAGGAAATATGGGCCTTTGGTGGATAGAGATTTGATCAGACAAACAAGGCTAGATGATTTGTACCATGGAACTGATATCAATTGTATCAATCAACTTCATATGAGGAAACAAGTTTTCTGGAAGCTTGCCTCCCATTTACGAAATTGTGGTTTACTACGTGACACGATCCATGTTTCAGTTATAGAGCAATTAGCTATGTCCCTGCAGACTGTTGGTCACAATTTGAAAAATTGTGTGGTTGGATTTTTTTTTGTCAAAAGATCAAGTGAGACAGTGAGTCGATACTTCAATGAGGTGTTAAGAGCTTTATGTTATCTTACTAAAGATATGATACAACTTAGGTCTATAGACACTCATTCAAAGATAACTAGTAACCCAGGATGATTCTACCCATATTTTGAGGTATCTCTTGTCAAATTTCCATATTTTTATTTTATTTTATAACATATTTTTTCATTAACATAGGATTGCATTGGGGCAATTGACGGCACGCATGTCCCTGCCAATATAGTTAACAGGTTTAGAGGTCAGAAGCCCTATCCATATGTTCTTGTTGGATAGGAAGGTTTAGCTCATGACTCAGTAGTAGTTCTCAAGGCTGCCCTTGAAAGATCAAATGGAATTCAAATACCTGAAGGTGTGCACAAAGTCATAGTAGTATTTTCAGGTGTACAATAATTGTGGCAATAAAGTAAAAGCATTCATTTTATATGTTGTGGGAAAATACTATTTAGATGATGCAGGGTATGTGGCAAGACCCAGTATACTGCCACCATTTAGAGGTGTCCGATATCATCTGAATGAGTATGAAGGCGGGAATCCACCAAAACCACCCCAAGAATTATTCAATCTTCCGCATTCCTCCCTTCGCACATCTATTGAGCGAGCTTTTGGAACCTTAAAGAACCATTTTAATGTCCTTGCTAGCAAGCCATACTTTCCATACAAGGTCCAAGTGAAGATAGTCATAGCGTGTGTTGTCCTATACAACTGGATACCAACCTATTGGGCAAATTGTAGCACAAAGCCCAATTTTGTCAATTGACAGGTGGTCCCTGTGGACACCCCGAGTATTATACCATCCAGCGTCCAATGCGACCATCACAAACTATTGGAGGAGTGAGATCCATACACAATTAAATAGCCACTCATCCTCAATGTGTCCATGATCGCGATTGACAACCTTCTGTTATAATAATCAAAATGCCGAGTAGTGAGCGTAAGACATAACCGTAAGATAGCTTGCTAGTCGACTACGTCATATGCCCGTCAACCACGCGAAGGCAGTGACAAAAAACATACCCCAGTGACTCGATCCAAAGCGCTATCCCCGATTATCTCAAGCGATCAAAACCTGTTACTCATGCTTGGCTAGTCCTTAGGAATGCGACTAGCCTCGCACTTTCATCGCAAGCAATTAATAGTCACAACAAGTACCATATCAGGGATAAAAAGATAGTGAGGTACAAGACACAATATAGGGTCTGAGGTCCCAACATACAACACATAAGTGTACTAGCAGCGGAAGTCTCAAATGAAGTTCATAAGCAAAAGATAAAACCGGTGGCGCCACAACCCCACTAGGGCAAACCAACCAGGTAAGACTCAAGCTGCAGGATAATAAATCATTTATCGCCCTCGCTGCCCTCAGCAGGGCAATGACCACACAAGAAGCACAACTCATAACCAGAATCTTCTCCTGAAATTGCAGACACCGGGGTAAGTACAAGATTGTACTCGCAAGTCTTACCCAAAATTATATATATAAGGAGAGAGAAGTATGCAAGTTTTACCTTAACCTAAGCCATCTAGGTTCAATATTTGCATAAAGCCAATTTTATTGAGCAAACAATAAGTAAAACAACTAAGGAATAGTAAATCTAGCATCAATTTAATTTATGAACAGCAAGTATATAATTTTGAAATGTATAAGCAAAAGAGCCCAAATGACGCTCTCATCAGCAACCATGGACTACCAAGGTCCATACCAACATGGCACAACAAGCCAACATCACCATCAAACATAAATCCATCCATAGTTTGATGATAACATAACTGAGATGCACATCAAGCATTGTCCATATCCGAGGACGCGGCTATTCAAATAGATTATACTCTGATCAGAGGTGTACAACTGGACCCACACTAGATGAATAAGGATCAAATGCTACCCACAAAAGTGTGGTCTGCCAAGTGATTCAAGCTCATCACATGTCCTTTCCTAGCCCCACCCCAACCACCTAAACCACACCGAGGCTCTCGACAACTCAGTCACGTGCATGTGATGTGACCAAGGTGGGGTCACCACGTGGAAGATACCCCTTGTCGTGCTCGGCCAACCAAGCACTCCGTGGATCCCAAATCCTCACGCTTTTCCGATGGGCGTAAATGATCATAGTAGGTTTAGTACTCAAACAAGCCATTCTATGCTTGGCATGTGGTAAGTACGAATGGTGCCCAAATAGATGTCAAAATGTTCGGTCCTTAACGACTCAGATGGGGCTACTTGCATCAGGGAAACCAACCTCCCATCATCGCCCTATCACCCGTCCAAGTCCAACAAATTTTCATCAACCATTATTTAGTGTAAGTGCTCAAGTTTTAATCCCATTACTCCAAGTTGTCTACATACCATAGTTAATAACTCCATCGATCCATATAGTTCTAATATTTCTAAGCATGGCTAAGCATAAATGAATAAAACATCCCAAGTATTCCCAAACAGTGGTAGTAGGGTATAAGGACAGCAATACAACAAGAGCTAAATGCATAAATAGGTTCTACCCATACATCAAAACCGACAATATTATTAACTAGATGGCGCATGCATAGATATATACGTATATATTACAAACAAAATATTTTGGAGAAAGCATAGGTTCTATAGGCTTAGGTGCTTGCCTTGCTGCTGCAATTGATCACACTCGATGTTAGGTTCTCCTTCCGTGCACTCTGAATTGTCCAAATCTATCGATAAGAAGCAATATGCGAATAAGTGCCAAATAAACATGCACATGCAAAACGATTAATATATTATGAAATAAAAACAGTGGGTAGGGAATAATTTAACTTGAATTTAGTGGATTTAGTGAATTTAGTGGGTAGGGAATATTTATTTACGGATTTTACAAGTTAAATCATATGAAGGCTAAATAAACTCCTAAGCATGATTTAAGAGGTAGTTTTGACAAAATAATTTCCACAGAAGTGAAGAGTACTAAAACACAATCTCTATTTTAGCTTTTACCAATCATTTCTTACGAATTTATTAAGATCTAGACCACACAAGGGATACATATAGCTATTTATATTTTTACAGGGAAATCCAGTACAAAAGTTGGTAATTTTTATTTTATAAAATTGTAGAAAACATTTTTATTAATCCATAGAAATTTGGTTCACCAAATTTGGAGTTGGCATGAATTTTCTACATATTTTTGAAGTTAGCATATTTTCCTGTTCAAACTTTAATCCTAAAAACATTTTCTTTTCTTTTATTTCTTTTTCCTCCTGGCCAGGCCCACCGGTCAGTGGCCTGGCGCTGGACGCGAAGGGCTGAGCTCTGCCGCCGGCGTTCTCGCCAGTGGCGATGGCGAACGGCGGGGCAGTGGCTGCCAGACCAAACAGAGAAAAGAAAAAGGAGGTCGAGGGGATCTCGATGGTGGTCGGGTCGACAACGACGGCGGCCGAAGCAGCGCAGGCGACAGCGACGGGCGGCGGTGGGATTCAGCCGGCGATGCATGTCGCATTTTGGGAAGGCAATAGGGCAGTGTCAGGGAGCTCACCAAGGGATTGGACGAGGCGGCGACGAAGTCCAGCGGCGATGGTGGTCTCCGGCAGCTGCGGGAGGACGGCAGTGACATGGCGGTGGCTTGAATCGCTGCATGCATGCGCAAATTAATTGGTGAAAAGTCGAGAGGGAGTCGCGAGGATGGGCTAGGCGCAAGGAATCACCGGGGAGCTTACCGGAGCGGTCGGAAACGGCGATCGATGGTGGCGGACGGCGGAGAAGGGGAACGATGTCGATCTCCTCCGTCAGTGCACGGTTGGGGATGGCACCGATGACTGCGGGTGCGCGGGAGCGAGGCGGACGTGGTGGCGTGACGGCTTGGTGAACGGAGGTCGGAGGCGGTCGGGGCGGCGGCGCGATGGCCGGCGGCCGGGCGTCGCGGTGGCGACGTTGCCCTCGGGACGTGCTCTGGGACGACTACTGCATGCAGGTGTTCTCGACAACCCACTACACTTAAAACCACGAAATTTTGAGGAGAGCTGCGGCAAGCACCAGTGAGTATGGAACAGGGATCGGAAGACGACGACGTTGACCTGGTGGCCGGCGATGACGTCGACTTCTTCTCGGCCGGGGAGAAAGAAGGGGATGGAGGGCGAAATGGGGGTGTTCCTCTGTGTTTCTTGGTGCTGGGAGAGAGTAGTGAGAATGAGGGAATTGTCCAGATGCTTGGAGGAGAAGGGAAAGAAATGGAGTGACACCTCTCACTCTCCCATGCTTGCATGCTAAGAACGTGGCAAGGAGCTCTTCTCTTGTACCAGGAAGTGGGAGAGGCTAAATCACTGCCATGTGGGCCAAGGAATTACTAGTGGGACCCACATGTCAAAGATAGAAGGGTTGGAGAAGAAGAAACATAGAGAAAGGACAAAATTAGGGTTATCCACTCTCTCATTTACATAATAATTCGAATTAGCTAGGAGGGAAACCAAAATTTAGGCTCTGGACCTAAAGTAGTATTTGGAACCTAGTTTCTAACCGAATTAGTCTCACTAAAATTTTTTGAGTTAATTAATTCTAGTGAAAAAGTGAAATCAGTTAATCTGAAAGTTAGTTTGAATTTTTAGGAGGTTAAAAAAGTTAGATAAAATACCACAAAATTTATATTTGGTGAAGATAAATAAACTAATATTTGAATAAAATATTAAACCTACATGCTTTTGTTCAAGTAGTTGTTCATTTGGAAGTTGTTTCGATTTTGCCGATTAAAGTTAATATCATTATCAACAGGTGATTATAGATTGAGAAAATGGTTATACAACCTAAAAGATGATAATTGCACTCCTAATTACCTGGTAATTTACATAGGGTTGTTACAGCTCTCCCCCTTAAAAACAATCTCATCCTCGAGATAGCGATGATGTGTTTGTGATAGAGAAAGAATAGGTACTTCCAAGATGATCATCACGTTCTGATAGCTTGGTGGAGACACTACCAAAAGTGAGAGGCAGTTTTTAGCTCTGCGGTCTGATATGATCTTGGTGGGAACACCAAGAATGCATACAATACGAGAAAGGTACAACTCCGCCAATTTACTAACTCTGATGGTGGAACAAATGGGTAGAAGATGAGTTGATTTTGTTAGATGGGTAAACCGGTGATAACATCCATTCCATTAAAGGTTCAATCGTTGCATGTGCACGACACGCGGGGATCCGGGGGACCCCCTTTTCGGTTCGGCAAAGGGGTGTGGAATGCCAAAGCCTGAGTTGAGGGGAAGAAGAAGGTGGGCAGGAAGGAAAAATCCCACTATGCACATAAGACAGAGATTTATACAGGTTCGGGCCGCTGGGAAGCGTAATACCCTACTCTTGTTCTTGTTGTTCATATGGCGGACGAAGAGTTACAAGGAGTTCTCCCTCGGGTGGCGCTAGAGCTGATGATTGAGGCAAGTGCACTCTAAGTTATCAGTGGTTTGTATCCAACCCTTTTCTATCTTTTTCCCCCCTTTCTATGAAGGACCTGGGCCTCCTTTTATAGTGTAAGGGGTTACCACAGTGGTCCTCTACTGTTTTTTGACGTGTGAGGGATGTTCTCCCACTTGGAGCGGGCATGCTTGCCCTGTCTTGTCGCCTGTGCTGCCATGCCTCCCTCCCCTGTTGCCACGTCACGGTGGTCGGCGAAGAAAACGGGCGGAGAGGTCACCGAAGATTTAATGCTTGGGGATGTCATCCTACCCAACCAGTAGCGGGGCCCGCTTGTCAGCATCCCACTGACTAGCCTAGGCACGGAGTAGGAGAGTAGAGTACTCACGTCCCTCTGCCACGCAGTCGTCCGTCGCATTAAAATGCGACAGAGACAGGGCGGAGAGGCGTGATGTCCCGTGGCGATAGCGCTGCCAGCGCACTGTCACCGAGGGAAGACTTTCGTCAGCCACCCCCTTTCCCTCGAACCAAGAGAAAGGAGGTGAATAGGTGATGATGAGAGGTCATTGATGCGACGGGACAGGCATCTCTCCCTGCAGTCTTAAACGCTGTGGTTTGAAGACAGCCCGCACCGCCTCTCCTCCCCTTCGGGTGGGTAGAGAGAGAGAGAAAGAGGGGTGCGGGGTGCACAGGGGGCTTAGGATCGACCCGAGCCTCTCGGCGTAAAACATATGGGTCTTTGGGATCTACCCGAAGCCCTTGGTGTAGGGGTTCGGGCTCTGGGCGGCACACTGGGTCAACCTCAGGAGCATGTCTTCATCAATACTGACCAGACCGAACACCACAAATCCATCAGCGAGTGTCTAAGATGCCCCGACCCGGAGGGGGTTTGCTCGAGACCTCGGGAATCCGGTGGTATCCGGGGCATGGCTCGCGGCCCAACAAGTCCCTTCGGCACAAAGGCATGGCCGTTCCCGATTTTTTTTATTTTGATGATTGGCTCAACCGTTCACACATCAAGGATAAAGAGGGGGGTTGACACGCAATATATATATGGCTGAAAGTAAATTTGCATTTGATATGATTAAATAAAAGTAGTAAAACCTTGGTAGTACCATTGTCGACCACAGGGGTCTAAGTTGCCCCGACCCAAAGGGGTCGGGCTCAGGTGATTTGGGGCCATTGTGGGCATCACCATCTTTCGCGTCATTGGCCACGGGGTCCGGGGCCGTCGGGCCGCTTGACCGCTCGGGGCCTTATAGCCTCTCTGAGGGTCGGGGGCACCTAAGGCCGCCGGACAAGGGGGTAGGGTACCGCTCGGGCACAAAGGGGGCCGGTGGCCCCCACTCGCTCCGAGGGCTTCCCCAGCCGACGCCGTCTCGGGCTATCCTGCCACGGAAGAGGTAGTTGGGGGCATCGGAGTTGCCTATACCCGGCTCGGGTGGCTTGAGGCCATTGCGGGCATCACCGTCCTTCGGGCTGTCAGCCACGGGGTTCGAGGCCGTCGGGCCGCCTGATCGCTCAGGGCCATACGGCCTCTCTAAGGGTCGGGGGCGCCTAAGGCCACCGGACAAGGGGGCAGGGTACCGCTCGGGCACAAAGGGGGCCGGTGGCCACCACTCGGCCCGAGGGCTTCCCTAGCCGACGCCGTCCCGGCTATCCTGCCACAGAAGTGGTAGTCGGGGGCGTCGGGGTCGCATGTACCCCTTCGCGCACCACGACAAACGCCGCACTAATGACATATGGTGTTGTAGCCATAGAGATGTTGTGAGCAGTTTGGAGTCCCGCTTAAACCTGCAAATGTTTAAGCAAATAGACTTGCTTCCAAGGGTTATACATGGCTTGCCACTTGGTCTGTTCATCCTGACTTCTCGGCAGCCTCTTGAGGGAAACAAGTTTGGGCGACGCGCGAGGATGAGTGGGTGACCCATAGCGTCTGGGCATTGGCAGTGTCCGGAATGAAACTGGCTAGACAGAATACCATATTCCTCTGCCGAGATCTAAGCTGCCTTGACCCGGAGGGAGGTTTGCTCGAGATCTCGGATCTTGGGTGGTATTCGGGGCACGGTCCACGTCACGAACGCTTGTCCTCAGCACACAGAGCCGATCTAACCCAAGCATCCTAACACGTGCCACAACTAGCCCTCGTTTGCCACCGAGGACAGAAATAAACATTCTTGTGGCAGCATGCGAACTTGCAAGCGATAATAGAGGAAAAGATTCCCAAGCCATAACTGAAATTATGGATGCGAGATTGACAATTAAATAAATAAAGCACTTATCTTTGATCTGTTGTTTTGATGTCGTGGAAGATGTTCACCCGAGATTATTGTGTCGGAAGTCGATGCGGCATCGGGTGGGAGCACAACGTCGGTACTCCCGCCCAGCGGCGGCGGTCACGCCTCTAAGCAGCCCCCAGCCCCCTCCCCAAATGGAGGGGCCATGGCTGCAAATCTCATGCAGCGGGTGGGAGCACGTCGCAAGTGCCCCCGCAGGACGACGGTGGTCATGCCTCCTGAGCAGCCCCTAGCCACTTGTGTGGGCACGACACCGATGCTCTCGTCGAGGAGCGGCGGCCGCGCCTGCTGCGCAGCCCCTAGCCCCCTCCGCCGGAGGGACCGAGACCGTGGATCTCATGCGAAGAAGGTGGCATCAAGCCATGGTGCGCGAGGAAGTGCACAAGTCTTGGCGAAGAAGACCTTGCCGGAGAGTGGGAAGCTCGGAACCTCAAGCCTCAGCAAGTGCACCCCCTACCTGGCGCGCCAGATGTCGGTGCGTGTGCACGACAAGCGGGGATCCGGGGGACCCCCTTTTCGGTTCTGCACAGGGGTGTGGAATGCCAAGGCCTGAGTTGAGGGGAAGAAGAAGGTGGGCAGGAAGGAAAAATCCCGCTATGCACACAAGACACAGAGATTTATACAGGTTCGGACCGCTGGGAAACGTAATACCCTACTCCTGTTCTTGTTGTTCATATGGCGGACGAAGAATTATAAGGAGGAGTTCTCCCTCGGGTGGCGCTAGAGCTGATGATTGAGTCAAATGCACTCTAAGTTATCAGTGGTTTGTATCCAACCCTTTTCTATCTTTTTCCCCCTTTCTATGAAGGACCTGGGCCTCCTTTTATAGTGTAATGGGTCACCACAGTGGTCCTCTACTGTTTTTTCACGTGTGAAGGATGTTCTCCCACTTGGAGTGGGCATGCTTGCCCTGTCTTGTCGCCTGTGCTGCCATGCCTCCCTCCCCCGTTGCCACGTCGCGGTGGTCGGCGAAGAAAACGGGCGGAGAGGTCACCGAAGATTTAATGCTTGGGGATGTCATCCTACCCAACTAGTAGCGGGGCCCGCTTGTCAGCATCCCACTGACTAGCCTAGGCAGGGAGTAGGAGAGTAGAGTACTCACGCCTCTCTGCCACGCAGCCGTCCGTCACATTAAAATGCGACAGAGACAAGCGGAGAGGCGTGATGTCCCGCGGCGACAGCATTGCCAGCGCACTGTCACCGAGGGAAGACTCTGGTCGCCCACCCCCCTTTCCCTCGAACCAAGAGAAAGGAGGTGAATAGGTGATGATGAGAGGTCATTGATGCGATGGGACAGGCATCTCCCCCTGCAGTCTTAAACGCGGTGGTTGCACCGCCTCTCCTCCCCTTCGGGTGGGTAGAGAGAGAAAAAGAGGGGTGCGGGGTGCACAGAGGGCTCAGGATCGACCCGAGCCTCTCGGCGTAAAACATATGGGTCTTTGGGATCTACCCGAAGCCCTTGGTGTAGGGGTTCAGCCTTTGGGCGGCACACTGGGTCAACCCCTCCGGGTGGCCACGTGGCTGCCTCGGGGCCTAATCGTTTGACTCAAGCCAAAGGACTCTAAGTCCCATGCCAGACTTGGTTGTCGCGTGTAATGCACCCCGTCCGGGGCCTTTGTCATGCCCTCGGGATACCCCTATATCCATATCACCTATAGGTTCCATCGCCGGGTGCAAGGGTAGCAGGACAACGTTTGTTTGCTCAATTTATTCGCTTCTTGTTGGTTTTCCTTGAGAAAATCCATAAACTTATCTTTTCAGGAGCTCATCAGCAGGAACTACTTGCGATGTATACCGGTTCTTGTCAGGGTTCATTCTTACCTTTGTTTTTTGTGGCAGTGCAGAAGGCCGTGCATGTAGCGGCAAAGGTGGTAGCATAAGGGCAGGGGAAGGGGAGGAAAGAAGAGGAACATTGCCCCAACTACCACCTCCCCAACAAGCTACCACCTCTGGTTTTGCTATGCTCCTGATTTGTTAAGGTGAACTCCGTATTGCACTGCTTATGGTCAGCTTGAAACTTGAAAGGAACGTGAGGACCGAGGAAGGGGGTGAAGTCATGATAAAGAGAAAGGTTCAGCTGACAGACAAGGCTGTATTTTAGTTAACACAAGTGATAATAGAAATGAGGTTTTGTGATACTCATGACCAAAAAACTGAGTTTTGTGAAACAAATTGCAGAACATTAGGTTTTGTGATTCATGTGCCTCAAAACCCGTGGCTTTGTGAAATTCTCTTATTTGAACGACGGAGTTTTGTTGATATACTATTTGGAGGCTTGTTGTATAACTGAAATTGTGCCATCTATTAATAGGAACAAAATTGAATGTATCGTTTATGGTTAAAGCTGTTGAGACTAGAGTTATATTTACCAATTGACACATTTCAAAATCTGAATCAGGGATTTATCTAACATTTGGCCATTACATATGGTGAATAATAAAATATTACAAATATATCTGGCCATTGAATTTCATGTATATTGCAAAGAATGTATGCATGGACATTCGTCCTATGGTCAGGTTTAGCTGCACAGAAGGCTCCTCCTCACTTTTCTTTAATATCTCTACAACGGGGTTGACAACCTGAGCAGTCTAGCTTTGAAACATAAAACAAAGTTTTTGACCAATGTATGTCTAAAAAGTGTTATTTTCTAGCTTTTGTTTACATTGTTTCTCTCTGGTTGTCCCTACAGACAGATTCTCAAATGGAAAGAGCAGCAACATATACATTCAAGTTCTACTATCAATCTTTACCACTCTTTCCCCTTTCCGCTCCCGCGCATCATTTTCGGCTGCTGCTTCGTCGATCGGTCACAGATCTGTCACTCCATCGGCAGGAGATTCGTCGTTGGCGCCGAGGATGAACCCCTTGAGGCAGGTGAGTGAGAGGCAACGCAACCACCCTCCTTGATTTGCATGATTTGCTTGCCGATTTACTTTTTTATTACTGTAGGTGTGATGGATACATGGCAGATGGGGTCTTACCTTTGATACCTACAAGATCCGAGCGGACCGCCGGGGTTCTCGCACTCGTCGACCTAGCCATCGTTCATGTTTGCCCCTGCACCGTTTCCACCCTTCTGCTCCCAGCTGCCGCCTCCATCCTTTTGCACCAACTGTCGCCTCTCCCCTTAGCAGCACCATCACCTGCGGGGGCCCATCATTGAGTTGCAGGCCCGGACGCGGGCGGCGTGTTAGGGGGAATCTAGATCCAGCCGATGACAACACAACAGATTTGGTGAAATTTGTGAGTGTGTAGCAGATGTATGTGTGATGAGGCAAATATGTTGTTTTAGGTATCATAAGTTGCAGTTTGAACAGATTTTTTGTATGTTGCAGAAGCTAGTTCAGATGCATCATTGAATGAAAAACTTGTGAAATCTCGTGATTCATCATATTGCTTGGTTAATTGATTGAATTAATTGTTGAGGTATGTGGCCATGTTTGGGGAATTTAGTGTGATTCATCTAATTGTTCACTTGATAGTACAATTGTAAATATGTATGTGCTAGGGTAGCGAAATTTTTTGGTCGATATTCGTGCAAAGTTAAATCAAATTTGTATGTGTGGTCGATATTCATGCAAAGTTAAATCAAATTTGTATGTGCTTGGGTGAACTATTTTGCTCCATATGCATGCAAAGTTAAATAAAATCTTCGTGTCCTTGGTTAGTGAACTTTGTTGTGGTTTCAACACAGAGAAATATGCCTATTTAATTGTGGTATTTGATGGTGTGTAGGTAAGTGCTTGGTTCAACAACTCAACTGACCCCATCAAGAGTGTTGCAAGGAAGGGGGAGACATACTGGACCAAGGTTGCTGAGACCTACAACAGTACAACCCCAGTGGATATGTAGAGGGATGCTTCCTGTTTGAAGAGCCATTGGCACAAGACTACAACAAAGGTCAACTTGTTCAATGGGTGTTACTCAAAGTTAAGGGATGCCTGTATATGCAAATGGGAGAAGTGATGAGACCTGCTCACGGATCAGGCCATATGGAGTTGTACGAGAGCCGCAAAAAAGGATGGTATGCAGTACGCAATTCTCCCAGGTGGAATGCCCATGTGTCAAGCTATGGTAAAAGCACAAGGAAGTTTACTCCTGACCTCCACAAGAATTCAGTCCCTAATACACAAAAGAGGCTTATGGGTATCAAGAGGGCAAAGAAGGCAAAGGCAATGTCAAGCAAAGTGGCCAAAGCTACCGTCCAAGTGAGCGAGCGCCTCAAGATCCTTGTTGAAGCCCATGAAACCCAAAAAGCCCAAGATGAGATCATGTAGGAGTGTCAGCAAAAGATCTCATATCAGCGGGTTGAGGCAGCCAACATCATGTTGAAGGCTGCTCAAGAGAGGGAGGCCAAGAAAATAGATGCTAGAAAGAAGACAATGGATAACTTCTTTAATTTGCTGTAGGTGGATATGTCAAACATGGAGAAGTGGGCTAAGGATGCACATATGAAGGCAATTGAGCTTCTTAGTGATGAGATCTGGGGTGGTCGTGTTGCTGCCTCAGACAATGGCAGTGATGATGATTGATCAGTTACTGCTAAGCACAAGTCCATATCTTAACTAAATAGCTAAACTATGCCTAATTATTGTTGTCCCTTTAAACTTGTTTTAGGTAGGTGCACCAACACATTTTGGTGGATGATATGCTTTAATTGCAGGCCGATGTAACATGCCAGCTGGGATTGAAGTGCTTTAGCCGCAATCAATTTGGAGCAATTTTTTTGGTTCTGCAAGTGTGGCTAGATACTTGTGCATTGGTGGCATAGATGTTTTTTTTGGATTGGTGGTTGTTTATGTAAGGGAATGATAGCAACTAGCATGTAGGTGTTGGTGTACTGGATTGTGTGCTACGAATACATATGTGTGCTAGTAATACCAAATTAGAGACTATGTGCAAGTAGTAATTGCTTGCTAAGAAAATTTGTATTGTCATGTGTTAAGATTATGATATGTGGTGTGATGAGGACATCACTCTTTCCGATCCACACAATACACCTCCGTTGGATATTCAAGGTCCAATCACTAGAGCTCGCATACGACAATTAAATTTAGAGGTGAACTCGTTTCTATGTTCTTATTTGTATGATTTGGAGAATAGATTGCTACCTAATGATTGTATTATGATTAGGAATCATGGAGAGGACATGGAGTCATTTGGAGGGATGCTTAGGGGCATGGAGGATCGTCAAGGGCGTCCAAGTCAAGATGGAGGCCCAAACCAATTCGACTTCGTCACGGTTCGGAGTCCAGGACCAGTCTGCACTAAAACAGGCGCCCCGGTCGCATACGTGCTCGGATTGAGGCGTTCTTTATATGGTTGGAAAGCTAAGAAGATAACCTTTCCAATGGTTCTGGTCCCACCTTCAAATTACTCATGAGTCAATGGGTATCGTCCGAACAAGTTGACGTTCCGAATCTGATCCGGTGTTGCGTCACCGTCTTTGGGCCTTTTGGGCCATGTATCGTGTCCAAGTCCAATAGGGACGCGTCTAGGGGGTCTTGCGCGGCCCTAACCTATATATATCAGTAGCCGTCGCCTAGGTTAGGGTTGGGTTTTGCTTAGATTATTTCTGTCAAGAACAGTTTCGCCGTTTGATCGGTTTGTAAGGCCCCAACTCATAAGCTTAATCATTCATCTGTAATTTTGGTTGCTATCTATCTTGTTCTTGTTTGTGTTCTTCGATTCGCAAACAGGGATTAGCCTTCTCGGCGAGGCCATCTGTGTTCCGGCACGGGTGGTAACCAGAGGAGACGTGGTGCTGCGATTGCAGGGCTCAGGAAGCCGGATCGACGTGTGTTGCGACTCCGCCCAAATCGTTGGTTATCAGAACCTTTCGGAAGATCGGGAAACCTAGTCTATATCATGGTGTTGTCTACACGGTCATGTTTTTCTCATGAACACTTTATTTGGGCTGATGTTATTTCACTCATGAAGTTTATGCAGTACTGAACCATTTCCTCCAATCAAATTATTTGTTAGTCCTTATTTTTCTGAAATGTCTTTTCAATATGATGATGATCAGGGCGATGATTTATTTAGATTTGAATATGCTGATCCAATTGATTTGTTTTCCTTGGATGAATATCTGTAAGGCAATCGACATTTAATTCTCTTATGATTGATACGTCTAGCAATATTCAGACCATGTTTGAGGCATCATCAACTCTTGTGATTATATTAGAACATTAGATAGGTGGACACTGCCTTGTAAATAAATAATAGACATAGGTAATGACTTATAAATAAAAATAATTAGCAATTGAAGAACTCACATCCAGTCCACTTAATCAACACATTAATATAACACATAAGGTTCAACATGTATGAGCATAACATAGCCATATCTTGATGAACACATAAATATTACACATAAGTTCAACACATATGAACATAGCCATAAGGTCCACTAATTGATTGTTCATCCAACACATAACCATATACACATAAGTTCAACACATATGAACATAACTAAGTATGGTGTATTAGGCAAGTATAAAACACCAATCTGCCTCTAAACTCCTGCATGCTAACACATTAGTCTTGATCAATCTTACTAGGTTGTAACCTACACCTGTTGGTTATGACTAAAATTGGTTTCAGGAGAACCAACAAACCATATGGTATGAACCATACAAAAGACAAAGCCCGCCTTACTCCACCCAAAATGTGTCACTCCAACCAAAATATGTGCCCCACTCCACTTCCTCTAACCTACCATTCATATGCACTAATTTAGAAGACCGTCAATATAACTCCAAGAACACCCACGCAAAGGCCTAAAACAATCCATTTAGTCGTCTCCTTCACCTTTTTTTGGCATCTTCATAGCATTTGCCTTGGCAACGGCAAGCTCAGTCTCAATTGTATCCTTATAGTACACATACTCCATCTGGATCGCCTGCAGCTTATCGTGCACATTGGCGAGCACGGACACCTCATCACTGAGCTGCCTTGACAGCACAATAAGCATGATGAGCTACGCAGCTATCTGCAACAATATCAATGATAAACTAACCCAAATGAATCATACCTAACTTTAATCCTATAAAATGGGGCGCAAGCCCAAACCAGAAATAAGTCACATCAATCAACAGGAATAATAAATTAGAAGTGAACTATTAAAATTAAACCTAACTCTAAGTGGAGACTTACGATATGACTTATCAACAGTCCTCCTCTTAACTAGACTTCCACGATAAATCTCTCTTCAACCTTCTAGTCCTGCATGAGATGGTACAATCACATACTAATACCAACATAAAACATGATAAATAGGAAGTTACCTACCCGAAAACCAATTATGCAAGCCATCGAGAGGTTAAGACAGATAAATGTTACCGTCATAAACCAATGTCATATTCTTTTAAAGGTGAGGGGATGTGAACAGTGTAGATTAGCATCCATGATGACAGAAATAATGCCAACATCATAAGAGCAATCAGATAGCGAAAGGTCCTTCGATCCTAGGAGCTGAAGTTAGAAGAAGGAGACCAATATAAGGAACAATGACAAGAAGGAAGCTAGTAACCATCAAGTATGAACTCAACCTGCAGCTTGTGCATCACACCAGGAGTATGCAAGAGAAGTGGGGGCTGGTCCTGCAAAAGATTAAAACAAAAAACAAAAAGTGGCTTAAATTTATGGTAAAAACTAAAAAGTTCAAAAAAAAACAAAAATGAACCGAGAAATGAAAAAGTAAAACAAACCTTTGTTGGAGTGCTACCATTAGAAAAGCAACTGCGGCAAAAAAAATTGGGAGTTGCCAATAACATTTTTAACATCTTTAAATGTGAGCTTAGAACCGTTTCCATCTTTTTAAATGAAGAAATGAAAAATTTGTGCAAAAAATAGACAGGGAACAAATAAAGGCAGTTACAAAGAAAAGAATCGATCAAATGAAACCAGAGCAAGAATCAACGAACGAAACCAAAGCAATCAACGACTTTGGTTAATGGGTAGGCGTGGCAGCGATCGAGCCCTTCTACAGGATGGCGTGGCGTATAGGTAGGGAGGTCTCTTGTGTCCACGTTGCTATGGTGAGTTTTTTTTATTAGGGAAATACTGAAATGCTCTGGATTTCGACAACGCTTGGATTTTTGTATGTGTTGGATCTAGGCTATTGAGTTTTGTAGGTTTGATTTGCACTGAATGGTTCCATTCAATTTGTGTAGAATACTCAGTTTTGTTGGATGCATGTGTGCTGTAAATGGTGTCACTGGTTTGTGCGGACGGATACCATAATAAGCACTCATTACACAACGCTTGACCAACCGTGATTGTGGAGTTTGCATGCTTATTTTTAACCCAGTTGCTCGTATATGTGTTCTGCATGTGGCTGTAGCTTCGGTGAAATCAAGGCCGGGTAATCTACTATCTAAAAAAATGTGTGTGTTTTGGGTGAATATTGTGGTGATTTATAGTTGGGGGAGCTCTGATTTATGAGTAATATGTCGGATCTGATTTAGGTGGAATTTTCTTTATCATAGTATGCCCAATGCAGGTGATTAGTTAATTTTTCATATTATAGTTTTGTTTGTAGTTGCAATCTTGGGATTTAAGGTTACCATTGTAGGCACATGAAAAACATTAGGATTGATTATATAGAGTGAGCTGAAGTTATTTCAGGGTTGTTGGGTCTTGTTTACCATGTTTTAGATCAAAGCCAAAAATAGTTTTTTAGATCCATGGTTTTTTTTTTGTGATGCTCTCTGTCTCCGTTTGTTTTTGATGTGTGCGTGTGTGAAATTAAAGCTCTTGAGCTAACCGATAATAGAAGGATCAGATTTGGGGATGCATTTCGGTCCATGACGTCGTCTTCTCTCGTGTTAAGAGTTTGCTTAATTTGAATTAGGGATTTAATTTTGGTGTTGTCTCTCGCTGAGATGGATCAGTAGATCACAGTTGTACTGCTTCTAGCCTTCAAAGAACGTTTACAATTGATTCTATCGAGTGCGTACTCTGTAATTACATTGAATTAGTTCTTAGATAAGCAATACAAGTCTTGCTAGAAGCTTTAGATTCCTGATTTATTGTCATAGAATTTGTGGTTCTGATATAGTAGAAATTAGAAGGTTCGGGGGCATGGATATGTTCTGAGATTTTGACACCATCAGGTTTTATTTAATTTCAGCATAATTGGGGAAACTTATGTTGTTGTTCTAAATGAATTCCCATCCATGGCCATGTTATGTGCATGAGCAAATGCCGAGTTTGAGGACAGCCACACGAGATTTCAAACTTTTGCTTGGCTTAGGTCCTTCTTCCAACGGCTATCCAAATTGCATAGAAAACTTTAGGTCATGACCTCTGAAATAACATATACGTGGTTGGTGGGTTCACTGGTTCATGAAAGAATTGCTAGTTGATCTTATTACTAGTAATACCGGTGAACTGTAAGAGCTGATGCTCTCTATTTTCCTCTGTTTCTAGTTTGGTTTGACATTGTTCTTCTTGTTCCTTTTTGTCTTTTTGTCAATATGCCTCATACTAGGCCAGTGATGTACAAGAACCTCATAAGGCTAGAATTGCTGAGCATTGTATTTCAATTCTAGTATGAAAGAAAATGAAGAGTATAGTTGATGTATTTTTTCTTTTGTGGATTATATATTTGTTCTAGCTAGGATAATTCTTTGTGGATTGTAGTTCTTTTTGTACTTTGTTTACATTTTGTATACGATCTGTCTTTGTGTTGATTACGTGGTTTGTTTATTTGCCTGCTGTTTTACTTTGTCTGATTTTTCTTTGTCTTTGTCTTGCTTTGTTTGAGCTTATGGAATTTTGCCTAGATGTTTTGTCCAAAATTTTACTATATATAGCTACTGAAAATTTACTACATATAGCTATACATAGTCATTTGATTAGTTCAATAAAATTCGATATGAAAAGTTAAAACTTTTTAGTTTTATTACCTAGTAGAAGATGTTAACTAGCAAGAACTATTATGCTAAGTCTGCAAGAGTAGTGTCACTTGGTTTCCTCTGTCAGTAAACTTTGAATTTGTCCTTTGTTATGAGGATTTTGTCAAGTTATGGACAATAGGTCAAGTTTTATCTATTGGAAATTATTTTTGTATCATCTAGAATTTTACTAAATTTCACAACCAAATTTTTATGTGTAGGGGTGTGTGGGAGGCATTAGACAAGCATGTGATCCACATGCCTGAGAAGGAGCCGCTAAGATGAACAAGGGACCCCATAAGTATGTCCGGATGCTTGGCAAAAGTTCAAGGCATAGTGTGGAGAGGGGTATCAACATCGATACTTGCCTTTTTTAAGTTTGAAATCACCAAGTCGGTCATCCATTTTTACCTGCATGCCTAACTTAATAAAGATCACGATCACAGGTGCCCCTAGGGATGATGTGACATGTCCATCATTTTCCATTATTTTGTATTATGTCTTCAAATATATTGCACAAATGTTTTTGGTTGTGTTCTTTGCTTGATTTTGTTAGGTATTTTTCTTTCATTTAGCAATATTTCGCTTATACACTTCTACAACTGGCAAGCCTTTTGCCAAATGTAAGAGAAGTTTACAGTTCAAATTAACAGCAACCCGTTATAACAGCCAGTACTTCCTTTTTTGGATATGTTCTGTCTTGAAAGGTGTATATCTTTGTTAGGCTTTTGTTTCACTTGAGATGCACATTCGTGTTTCATATTTTCTTTCATACTGGGCCAGCTGGCTAATGCTTATTTTCATACTAGATATTTTCAGGGCTTTGATGCGTTCTCAGGCATGGCCAAAAAACAGGTCAGTATTTTGGGTGAGGCAAACGGGCCAACAAAAATTGACAAACAGGCACAAATCAAGGATCTGTTAAAGAATCGGTGGGTGCAAGGCATGCTAGGAGAGAACGCACGGGGGAGGAGCATTCCAACGATTGATGGTTGCACGACACATGCATATCCTACTAACAAAAATCCGTTTCGTCCGTTGCTGAATCCGTTTTGAGAATCTCACGGCAACTATGCTTCACACGGAGAAAAACGTACGCGTCGTACACTCGTACGCATTGCGAGGATCTCCTCCCGGGCCAGATGGGCCTTATGTTCATCGCTTGACGGCCATGCTATATGAGTAACCCCACCCAAATTCTTAGCGTGTTTTTTTTTGACCGATTCCTAATAACTTCTTAGTTAATCACCCGAGATCAACCGAATACCAAACAACTTCAAACTGAATCCAATTGATCTCCAGTATATACCTGTCATTAAACTAGCTGATGATCTGGGATTTCAAATTGAACAGATTTAAAAAAATCAGATTCTATGAGTCTATGATTATTATTTTGGGATAGTGTACTATGATTATTTCTTTATGCAGGATTTTTTTTAGAAATCTGTAGTCGGGTGCATCGACTACAGACGCTGCACCCACCCCCGTGAAGGAGACACGTGTAAGAAGTAATTTGCAGCTATCGTAAGAAGCGGAATTTCTGAAGAGCTATAAATTGCTGCCATAATAAAAGGTACAACGAATGGAAAGAATCTAATGACATTTTTTGCATGCATGCGTTATTTCCGGTTTCATCTATAATTTGTAGTGGCATGAATGGAAAGAAATATATTTGAATTTCTAAAGAGCTATAAATTGCTTTCATGGAAAGAATCAAATGATATCTTTTTCGAATGCATGCGTTAGTCAGGTGCAGCGATAGTGGGCACTGCACTACCGTATCAATCTGGCAGCCCCTACAAAATCAAAATCATGCATGCTACAGTAATCACCCCGTAATAACAGGGTGTGTGTGTAATTTCCATGCATGGTGTGTGTGTAGTATTCCTTAATCAATAGCATGCATGGCATGAAGTATCTTTGATTGCATACAACTGTACCGACCATAAAAAAACTGGACAGTAAATGTGTGCATGACTCATTGTTCTCAGTTGTAAAAAGTGTCTCCATAGAAAGGAAAAATCGCAAGTATTGTAAGAATATGGCTATATCTGGTTTTGAATGAGTGTAAATTTACTATTATGCTGACTGTCATAATAAAAGGTTCCATGCATGTATTTAATGACATGATTTATAGATATATGCGTTGTTTGCGATTTGCAGCCATATTTTAAGTTGCCATGCATGGAAAAAAATTAAATGGAATGATTTAAGGTGCCATGCAAGGAAAGAAATTAAATGCCATGATTCAAGACTGTTTGCATATTAATTATTCGCATGAAATCATGCACACCGTCAATGAAGAGCGGCAGTCGGCATATATCCATTGCTGGTTCATCTGCATTACACGAGTGTTAAAATGAATAAGCAAAATAAATAACATATGATACAGAAATATTATATTTTCCTCTCACTCTATGGTGACTTGATAATCCAACGCGAGGAAATTTATAATTAAGAATCCTTAATTATCAAGAAATGACAGAGTACAGGGTGCAGGTGGTGCACGGGTGTTTTGGACAGTGCCGTGCATTCATAGTCCCGAACAAACCAACCACGACACCATCTGAACCTCACGCTCTGTGATGACTTGATAATCCAACACGAGGAAATTTTATACTAAGGTTTGTTAATTATCAAGAAATGACAGAGTATGAGGTGCAGGTGGGGTGTGGTTGTTTTGGACAGTTCCACGCATTCACAGTCCCGAACAAACAAACCGTGACACCATCTGAACCTCACACTCTATGATGACTTGATAATTTAACACTAGGAAATTTGCCTCCACCACGAAGTATTTTCCTACTAAATGTCTCAATTACCAAAAAATGACAGAGTATGAATTGCTCGAAATCATCAAGTTGTCTTGGACAGTTCCGTGCATGCACTACTCTGAACAAACCAACTTGATGACCAAGCACTTAACACTCTGTGATGACTTGATAACTTAGGAAATTTTTAATTTAATTTTCCTAATGTGATAAAAATCCCAAAATTTCTAACGCTATAAAAATTTTATATAAATGTTAATAAAGCATATGCCGCACCCGAGTGCGTCTTTCTGATGGAATAGGTGGTAATCTTCGCCGAAGACAACCACTTACTCCATCGAGAACAACGCACTGAAATGTTATATGCTACATATTTACCATTATCGAGTATATGATGCCATATATAAAAATAAATTCAAAACTTCTCGAATAAATGACATGAACTAGCTTAAAGTCATACACAATACAATATCAACGAACTAAGCTAGTTCTTGCTCCAACTAACGAACTAAGCTAGTTCTTGCTCCAACTTCAAATGAATAAACTAGTTCTTGCTCAACAACTAATACACCATAAACCACCTCGTACTTCTCTAAATATAAAGCGTAAAATGAGCTCCAGTAAAAGGAATAACGAGAGAAAGAATTTGCGCACCTTTCAACCAAAAATGGACAAACGAATCGATCAAAATCTCGCAAAAATGATGGAGTCATCAAGAACAAGTTTGAGCAAGAGTAAGAACTTAAGAGCTTGAGCAAGCAAAAATGGGCTCGGGACTGTCGGCTGGGGAAGAAGGAGCAAGGATTTAAGGGGATGGAAAAATTTAGTCCCGGTTGGTGTCTCGAACCGGGACTAAAAGTCACTAATTAGTCCCAGTTTGATACACGAACCGGCCCGGTTCGTGATACGAACTGGCACTAACTTATGACTTTTAGTCCTGGTTCATTACATAAACCGGGACTAAAATGTCCCCCTGCCGACGCCTTCCAACGTAGGTGTTGGGACTCGGAGCTTTAGTCCCGGTTGATAATACCAATTTTGTCTGGGACTAAAACTCTGGATATTTGTCCTGTTCTCTGCGCGTCGTGCGAAGAGCATTAATATGTTTAATCCGTGGGAGTAAAATTGAATCAAGCAGAGTATTGATATGGATATAATTAGCAGGCAGCTCGAGTATAAAAATACGAGTACACGTGCCCCTCACGGATTGAGAAGAAGCAGAGTCTGGCTCTGGCCAGGTATGCCCACCGGCCACGTACTCAGTGCCAACAATCAAGGGGGGTGTGTACTTTGTGTTGAGTATCAGGACTCCCGTACTACAATCTCTTCTGGCATGTCTAGTCTGGCTTTTTATGGTTGATCTTGGTGACTTTTTATGGTTGACCGGATTTGACTCAAACAAGGCTCATAGCTACTCTATAAAATTAATATTAGTATATTACTAGTGAATAGAGCTAGTATAGTTCCAAGTCTAGCGGAGGCTTTTGAAGTTCAGTAAAGTTCTTATAGCCTTTTCTTTCTTCTTGTAAGACATTTCGATTATTAATATAATATTCTTTTTTATACAAGTTATTATTATATTCCAATCATAAAATATGAATGCCATGATTAGTCTATACTTAATTAGTATAAGTTGTATAGCTAAATGTTCTGGGATTTGCATTGATGCCGGTATAATGTCTAATTACTGGGTTCATAGTCTGCTTAGGCTAAGCTAAGGGACATGGGTTCGGGACTTAGTTGCTCTACTTCAGTTGCAAGGTCGTAGAGTAGTGAGTAGTAACTTGAGCGTGGGGCTTAGGTTATGACTCACCATTATTTGGGAGTATGTACTCTAGATGATTTGCAGGTCGCTGAAAGTGACAGCTCAATACGGGAGTCCCCCCGCAGTATGTATTCCTATATAAAATTTTCTGGGGTTAGATACACCTCCGTATCCCGCTTTGGTTGGATGGTTATGAAAGGTTGTCGTAAGGAACTCGGCAACCCGGGGTAGTCTTGCGATGCATCAGGAGGATGTAGGTACATTGTATTGTAAAAGGGTTTATGCTACATGATAAATACTAATTAGGATTACTAAGCCTTATGTACTAGAAGTATAGAAGGAACATAACTAACGTATATACACTAAGTCTAATTTAGGAAATATATACACTAAGTCTAATTTAGGAAATATAGAAGTTAGCTAGAGCTAAGCTGTGTGTCAACCTACCCTCACAATTATGTTTACACCTGCATAGACTGTAACGTATGCAAGTACATATAATTTATCGGTATAGTTTCATTCTTACAAATCTTCACTTGAGATTAAATACGATACCTTAGAATACTTCCGGGTGAAATGCTACAATTGTATATCCGTGCGTTTGCGGGTGTATTTCTGTAAACCATATATTACCATTGAAATTTCGAGCCGCCGTCGCTGGGAATTATATTTCCAGCGATGACGTTAAGAAATACCAACAAACATTTCTGATGCCGTTGCCGGGGAAAATTTTTAAGAAGAAACTATCATCGATATTTTATATATACCTTTGCATGGGTTATCGTCCTTTGCAGGCTAACCTTGGTTGTTTTCTCTGTTTATGTGAAACTAGGGTAGTGCATGACTGGTTTCAACCTGACGGAGAACTTCCATGACAATCCAAAAGTTTTCATTCGGAACGTTAAGCTAAGGGTTGTTCCGCCTTAGAAAACCATCTCCGACAAGGAACCAGTCCTTCCGGCGCCAACACCATTTTCAATGGTTGAGAAGACACTTTGTGAGTACGCTGCCCCCTCCGCTGACAATGTACCCACCGGGCCGCAAGTCAACATTGGGGATGGTGATTTAGACTTGAAGACCAGCACCATCACCATGGCGCATGCGCCCGTTCTATGGCAAGCCGAACAAGGATGCCAGTGCTCACCTCTAGCAGTTCCTGAAGATTTTCAGCACGTATAAGATGAAGGGAGTCAGCACGGATGCCATCAGACTCCAATTGTTTCTGTTTTCCCTTCTCGGAAAGGCGAAGCAGTGGTTCTACGCCAACCGTGCCATTATCAACACCTGACCTCATCATGGAATGGACGACTGGCTAATCCTGCAATGCTTCTACAATGGACTCGCCCTGTCATCCCGCGACCACCTGGATGCTGCAGCTGGAGGAGCCTTCTTCTCCAAGACAGTTCGAGCAGCTATGGAGCTTATCGAGAACATGGTCTCTAGCATAGGCTGGAGCGATGAACGACTCCAGTCCCGTCAGCAAGGGATGCACCGTCAAGGAGACGGACCTGCTTGCTGCCAATATCAGCCTCCTAATGAAGAAATTCGACAATTAGGAGAGAGAGGAAGACCTGAAGGCACCATCAACGTTCTGGAGACCCGTGCCGAGGCGATGTACATGGGCGGAAACAACTTCTGTCCACAAGGAGGTCAGGGGTAGAACCAACCCCGTCCATACTACCATGGAGGCAGCAGCAGCAACAACAACAATAACAACAATGGACAAGGTAACTCATATAGTTCAAACTCTATGAGAGATGCTATCATAGAGCAATCTAAGGTTTATGATGAAATTAGTAAGAAGCTAGTTGCCACCGATAAAAACCTTGAAAACATAAATATCAAACTAGATGGTTTTGCTACCGCCTTCCAGAACCAGCTAAACTTTAACTGGATGCTAGAAACCAAGCTTGCACATCTTGTTGCATTAGTTCCTAAGGAGACTGGAAAGATTCCTGGGCAACCAGATCCTTCCGTAGAAACTGCCAAGGCAATTACCATGTGGGGAGATACCACACGGGATTCGCCCCACTCTAACCATGCAGGCAAAAAGGCGAAAGTGCCCCATCTAATGAAGCTAATGGAGGAGTGTAGCAACGCTATACTCCATCGTCTCACGGAGAAGAAAAAGGATCCGGGATGTTTTATGCGGACAATTCCTCCATTCCCGAGAAAATCCATTTATGCTTAGTGTTTGTTGGAGAATTACCATTTGACTTTATCTTTTTTTTTGGTTAATTGGATCTATGCCATTATAAATGTGAGGGTTTAGAAATATGCCACTACAGTTTCATAATGTGGAACCATGCCATCACAAGACTCAACAAAATTTAGATGTGCCATGATTTACGTTTGAGAGGCCTGTTGACTCCTTTTTTTTACAGAAATTGACTACCGTATTTTGGTATGGACCAAATTGCCCCTGCTCATTTCCTCTTTATCCACACACAGCAAAATGAATCTGGCACCGTTCGTCTCTCAGCTCGTTCTCTCTCCCACGAGCAGGAGCGGCGGCCACGGCGGAGAAGTGTGCGACGGCGGCGGCGCAGGCACCGGCGGCGTGAGCTGCTACGGGGAAGCACCGGCGTTGGGCGTTGCTGCGGCTGGCGGCGGCGCAGGGCGGCGGTGGCGCAGGGCACCGGCGGCGTGAGCTGCTGCCGGGAGCGCCGGTGTTGGGCGCCGGCGCCGTCTGCTGCTGCGGCTTTAGCAAGGAGCAGCATCAATTCAGTGGAGGATTGCAGGCTTTAGCAGTAGCAATGTGACGGTATCAGAGCAAGCGGCAGTAACAATTGGCCTGATGCATTGCAAGGAGCAACAATTTGTGCTTTCAGAAAATATTTGAACACATTCTGTTGGAGAATTGGTCTGAATTAAACCAAATGTACATGCTAGAACTGAAATGTATATGGTTGATCTGATTGTAAACAAATTTTCTGGAATGTATATGCATGAATGTACAAAAGAACAACAGAAATGTGCTTGAAGTGCGAGCAAGTTCTTAGCAACTAGTTCACACTTTACATATACAACAATGAGTTGATGTCGCCAGCCGCAGCAGACGCCGCCGGCACTTCCCCACAGCAGCGCCGAACGCCGGCGCTTCAACGCAGCAGCTCACACCGCCGGTGCCTGCGCCACCGCCGTGGCCGCCTCTCCTGCTCGCGGGAGAGTACGAGCTGATAGAGGAACGGTGTCAGATTCGTTTTGTTGTTTGTGTGGATAAAGAGGAAATGAGCAGGGGTAATTTGGTCCATACCAAAATACGGTAGCAAATTTCTGTCAAAAAACGAGTCAACAGGCCCCTCAAACGTAAATCATGGCACATCTAAAATTTGCTGAGTCTTCTGATGGTTCTAATTTATAGAATTATGATGGCATATTTCTAAACCCTCACATTTATAAGGGAATGGATCCAATTAACCCTTTTTTTTTTCAAAATCATTTTTGAAAATGACCCCATCCATTTTTTCTTGTGTACATGGATAGTCTCATGTAAAATTACCATCCCTCCATAATATTTCTATCAGGTAAAAATACCGTTTGGCTTAGACGAATAACTTTGTGGGCAACCGGTGTAATTCTATTAGTCCCAATGCATAATTTTCTCCTAACGTTTTGTAATTCTCTCCTTGAAAGTTTTATTGGGGATGGTTATACTAAAGACAACCTTTTGGATTGTTGATGCATTGCTCAGAGTCCCCCTGGTATAAAAAGATTTGTAAAATCTAATCATCTAATACTTGCCCATTTGCTGTAAACAACAACAGACGTGTGGTGACGCGGGAGCACGATGTGTGGCACTAGCGCAGGCGCAGTTAGATTCTTAAGAACACATCTTATTCTTCTCTGGCGAGGTGGTGACAACTCTGGCGACGACAATGGTGGCGGCTACGACTCCGGCAAAGACAACGTTGGCAGTGACGACTCTAGCAAATCCCGACCATATATTTAGGGTTTGGAGGTGGAGTGGGGGAGGAGGGGGTTCCCAGTGGCGCCACCGGAGCCATGGGGATGGAGGCCGATGGTGGACGGGGTAGGCGGCAGGGGCGACCAGCATCTACGGCACGAGCTGTCGTCGCCAAAGACAGGGAAGGAGTGGGATGGAGGGGAGAGCGGGAGGGTGCTCGCCGGTGCCGGAAAGCATGGCCAGCGGTGGAGGGTTGTGCGGTGGGAGGGTCACGACAAGGAGGGAGAGAGGGCGGCGTGGAGGGTGAGAGAGGGTGGGGGTCGGCAGTGTAGACGGAGGTGAAGGAGAGGGTGTCCACATGTATCCCTAATGTGTGCACGGTCGTTCTTAGTCAAGTCCAAAAAGATTGTAGTGTACATATCATTCTTTGGTCAGCGGTAAGTACCAGGCAATTAAAACCCTTTAATTGTTTCTAAAATAAGAGTTAAAGTTTCCATTTCGTAGTTAAAATAAGAGTTAAACTATTGTTCTACAGTATGTAGGCTGGTCAAACCAATTGTATCGGTCCGTTCCAGCTGATTATCGTCCTGACTGTTCAGGATCTCTCATCTGGATTAAAAAGACCAGAGCAATACAATTGCCAACACAAACGAAATGACGGAGAGACTACTCCTTAATTTAGACAAAATCAAGGTACGTCTTGCCCTGCCCTCTGGAATTAGTCCACAGTGCTTGAAAAAGAATTATATCATGCGTACATACATAGCGTGTATGTTCAAGTCACTACGGATTTGTTTAATTACCAGGAAAAACAAACGGTAAGACCGACCTGCAAAACTCATTAATTTACAAATACGTTTACTTCGTCTAAGAGCAGCTCCAGTGTGTCAAAAGAATAAACAATAGGACATAAAAATGAATCGTGCCACTGTAGCAACCCAACCGTGTCATAACACACAAAATAGAACCAACTTCTTGATACAAAACAATATACTTGTTGCACGTACTGCTTCGAATGATCGATGTGCATAAGAGCTCTTTAAAATATCGCCATCGATCACTCGTAGTGAATGGTGAGAGCGGACACCATATGGTCCCATCAACATATGTTATCAACTGAAGTGTAAGTCTTTGGGCCAAACATACCAACAATATAGATAAATCAATTTATCCATTGAAGATGATTTACACGACGACTTGACCAACCAGCTAAAGGATCTCTCCTCTGGGAGATGGAGTTACTTAGTTTGTTGTGCAGGACGTGGTTTTAGATCGCTTTCCTTGTTGACAGTTGCCTAGTGGAGTTGTTTACATTGTTTTAATCTACGGAATTAGCCCAATCTAAAGCTTCGCTACGGGATCTCAAACAGTAAAAGAATACTTGTAAAAACGATATTAACTGTTAATTTATTAGTTCTACTTTAAACACTGTAAAGATCAATACTCCACGTTGTTTTACCTCTTGGTTTCTTGATATCTCTATGTACCACAATATTGAGATCTATCTCGTACTACCCCTCCAGTTTAATAATACTAGACGATTTAGACTGTCCTAAAGTCAAATTTTTTAAACTTTAAATATAAATAACTTTATAAATATTTCTTTTAGCAACATAAAGATTATTTGTATAGATTAATATTGAAAAGTACTTCAACAAAATCATATATTTGTTGGTATTTCTATATGTATTATAATAGAAAATATAGTCAAAGTTGTTTTTCGAGGATCATATCCTTATCCAAAACGTCTACTTTTTTAACCTGGAGGGAGTACTTATAACCCATCATCAAAGTAATTAATTTAAAAATTAAATACCACTAAAATTCTTAGTTCTTGAAGCAAGCCCCATCGTAGAAAAATATTGTATATTGCTCGCCCCTGACAGACCTCGATGGGGGCATACGCAGGAACTTTATTACCATGGAACCTTCTATAGGATAAAAGAAGGCCAATATCAAAATTTACAAAATAGTACAAGTTTGGGGCACACTAGTGAAAAAAAATGATTTTTCCACATGGCGACATATCATTTTTGCGGGCGGCACAACAATGGAGGATTTTCCGGATATGGAGGAGGTGGTGGCGGTGGCACCTGGCCCGGCGCGCACGTGGCATGGCCCGGCGCATAGAGCAGTGGCGACCCCGGCAAGGGCGACGGCAGCCGGCGGCGGCCGACTTTTTTTTTTTGTTTTTCTCAAGCGGGCCACTAAATGGGCTGTTTGGAAAGATGCTTTTCTGGGTGGTCGTTGCTCCACCCGGAAAAAAACTGCCGCATGGAAAATTATTTTTGCAGGCGGGTGCCGATCCGTGTAAAAAATGGAGGATTTCTCGATTCCAATCGGGCGAGGCCCTAACCCGCCCCCAAATATCACTTTAGCCCGCCCGGAAAAACGTTTTTCGGCCTACTGGCATAATCTGTGATACTCGATCAGATCCTAATTTTTTGCTCGTTTAGACGAGATCGATTTCAATATCTATCTGTGCATGTATGTACAGAAAGTAATTGTAAAGCTCCACATATTCTTACTGATTTAAATTAAATTTTTTCGGGGTCCTTTCTTATATATCTTTCACACAACCACAAAGCTCAACATATATAGACAATCATCCATTACGCTGCATATTCATATATCTACAATCATATTAAATTCATTAATATAATTGTATAAGCACACATTTTGTTGCAACGTAATCAATAGGAAAATATGAGTATGCTTAGAGAGTATTTGTGCATATTGTCTTAATTGATACATGTATTATGAAAGAATGTGTACATATGTCATATGTATGACATGTTAATCGGTATGGTTTAACTTATTGTTGGTCTTGGTGCATAAACCCTAGCCCAGTGTCAACAGTGGTGGAGATAAATGGGACGGCCAGTTGCCTGACCCCTCCAATAAAACAATTTTTCAAAGGATTATGTAAGGAATTACATGATTAAGCTAAGAAAATAGTGTATTAGCCCCTCTTGATCTGTTTAGGCCCCGTCCTCCTGGAGTTCCTAGCTCCGCCATTGAGTGTTAATGTATAGTTTCATCACACGGCTTTCAAAAGTACTACAAAATTTAGTTTGGTGAATAAAATACTCTCTTAATACAAAATTTCATCTCAACGGTTTCATATGCTACCAATTAAGTGCAAGTATCATTGTGGGATTGGTCTAATTGAGTTGGGTAGAAACCACTCTCAATGGTGTTTCAATGGAGTTTCATGCGCTTTGAAACATCACCAACTAAGTTTCATAGGGATGAAAGACATACTCGTTAATTTGTTTGTCATATTATTATTTTTACTGATTTGACACCTCATTAAATGCTGATAAAACCTCCACTGAGACTGAGCCTATATGATGATAAAAAAATGGGAGAGTATCATATTAAGCTCATTAATTTCTCGCAACCCATATATATATATATATATACTACTCCCTCCGTTCTTTTTTTTCATCATTTAATGAAAATCGATCTTGATATTTACAATTGAGGGAGTTACTGTGCATATTGTCTTAATCGATACATGCATATATTACGGAAGAAATATGCATATTATGACTGACATCTTAAACGATATTGTATAACTTATATATTTTTGGTTTTGGTACAAACCTTATATGATGATAAAAAAGAAGGGTCTAGTTAGAAATCTGGCGGCAGAAAAAAATCCAAAATCTGTCAAATGTAAATATAATACATCTATAGTGTAATTACATTATAACTTAGATGTAACTACAATGTAACTGATACACAGATTAGATGTAAATAAGCATAACAGATGGTAGTTTAGCTGGAAAGACTTGCACATTGTAGAGCACAAGTGACGGGTTCGAATCACCATGCGTTGGTTTGTTTCAATTTTTTTTCCTTCCTGTGCACAAATCTTAAAGCGTAATTGACAGTTGAAAATTTGAAAGATGCCTCCCTAGTTTTCTGTGCAAGATATCTAGCAAATCCGAAAAAGAATGGAGTAACTTCTATTTGACTAAAAATGCTCAACATGTTAAGGGAAGTAGATCATTAGAGTCATACATGCATGGGGCTGTGTGAACTGCGCACGAATTACATGCAGTATATGTGTGCTGTGAAGAACCAAAGAACTGACACACGGACTTTCTGTTAGAGAACCCCTCACTACCGAGTATAGTCCTAGGGATTCTCTAATCTGACAAAAAAGTGGAGACACAAGATATAAGGTGAGACTAATCGATCCATTCTTTCATTCATCATACAATATGAGCCTCCTCCTTCTATTTGTAGACATAGCCTTATTCAGTGATGTCTCAATTAGTTGTAATCTGGACCGGGCCTTCGTGGCCGCCCAGTTTCACAGCACTTTCCACATCGATGACATACAGTATAGTGTTGTATATATGTAATGTGTGCGCTCACAGATTTGGATCGCATGGTAACGAGGATTAAACACATATCTCGTACGGATAACTATCTATGTTGCTTGTCCTCGAAGGACGATCGACGACCTTGCAAGTCAAAACGTTTGTAAATTTCTACCGATCGATATATATATCACTCATGCATGCGCCCTATATATAATTTCATTGAGCTATAGCTAGGTATTTCCGTTTGGACCGCGATATTAGACAGCCAAATGCAACTCGTAGAATCCGAGTACCGCTTGACCCAATTAAAATATATTAACCCCATAATTAACGCTAGAATAGCTCAAACCATACCCTGCATCAAAATGATGTCTTTCAGTTCCTTAATTAGTTAACATGCGTACCCAAATTTCTACCAAAATATTTTTATGGGGTGCTAAATTTCGTTAGTATCAAATGCCCCTAACAAAACAAAAATGAAGAAATATTGTATTTCTTTAATTTTTTGAAGTAAATATTTCTTTAAATGGGCTATGATCGAATAGAGAAAAATACTAATAAGCTACTCCTATATACGTATAGGAAAAATAAGTATATTTTTAAGACAGATTTTGAGTAGTACAATTGTATTTAATGTGGGATTGAGAATTGTAATATCAAGCTTAATCTCCTAGAAGCTAGAGCCTAATTAACCGAGCATCATCTCCATGAAGCTTATGTACGTAGTAATGTATATATAGTCACAGACTCACAGTGACATATTTGGCTTGGCTGATGAGATGAAGGATCCAATTAAGTTCCAACATATATCTATATATCCAAAGTATACGTAGCTACGTACTGTGCTGTCGATATTCATGGGAACAGAATACCGGGAGCACGTACGCATGTGGCATGTGCGTGTACTGCTACTACGCTAGCTGCATGCTTTCTTGCCTTAATTAATGAGGTGGGCCCCGCTCAGCTTGATTGCCACTTTGCCAGGTCCAACGCGCCTCGTCATAATCAACTACAACTCCAAATTAAATACGCCACTCACCGTAATCAACTCCACCTCTAATACCGAGCGTAACATGCAGGAACCAAACGATTTGAACCAATTATGGGTTAGAAGCGAAGGTGTCGAAGAAGCCAAACGCATCTGAATTCTGAAACCGACGACGGATGACGGAAACGTCACCAATATTTTAGGCAAGGATTTGTTGAGGAGGTCATCTTAAAGCCAATCTCAATGAAAATTTTATAGAGGTTTCATACATATTAAATGAGTTGTTACATAAACTAAACTAATATAAAACTGTGACATGAAACTTTGCATCGTGAAACCTAGTTTCATTTATAAAGTCAATTGCCATTAGATAACATGACATTCTTAAAAACCATACAATGAAATTATGCATTGAGAATGGCATAAGATAACCACCTCTAGAAAAGAACTAGTATACTACTCTCTACATCTCTAAATGATATTCATATTTGGTTTAGGTGGAAATACCAATACAACCTTGCATGTCACTTAATTTACATCGATTTACACGCATAGTTATTAATACAATCTAGTGTTGGCCAACTAAAACACACATGTATACAAAAGGCATTTACTTCTGTACGGAAAAACAAAGAGACTAGTACTGCCTTATGCAAATATGAAGATCATTTGGAGACAACATCAAAAATCAAATATGAAGATCATTTGAAGATGGAGGAAGTATCTTATTTTGATTCTGAGGGAAACACCAAAATAAATATTCCACATTTTATTAGAATGCATACACGGCAACGACTTGGGAGACGACCAAGCGCCTCCTCCTCCTTCCCCTTCCGCCACTATGGGGCCGGGGCTGGGGGGACATTTTCGTCCCACAAGGCTTCAGGGTTGGGGCCCTGGAAAATTCCAGGGGCGGGGCGGAGGTGGGGGAAGGATTTCACCCGTGGGGTATCCCAATGGGCCCTGATATACATGTCATCTTCTAAATTGTAGAATTTGTAGCCCATTAGGCCCAATAACCCCTCACATCTTTCATCCATATAAATAGTCTCAACCAAAACCCTAACTCCATCCCGTCCTCCCCAGCCGCCGCCCCTCATCCGCCTACGCCCCTAGCTGTCCGCGGCCCATGCGAGGTCGATGCAGGCCGCCACCGCGTAGCTCCAGGCCACGCCCCCATGGATTTCTCTCCTCTTCGCTGCGCAGACCCAGCCTCCGCTGCTCTAGGTCGACGCCGGCGCAGACCCAGCCTCCGCGACACCACTTCAGTCTGCCACCGCACCGCTCCAGGCCATGCCGCCATGGATCTCCCCTCTCCACTGCGCAGACCCAACCTCCGCTACTCCAGGTCAACGCCGACGCAGACCCAACCTCCACGGCGCCACTCCAGTCTGTTGTCGCGCTTCTCTAGGCCGCGCCGCCACGGATTTCTCCCCTCTCCACTGCGCTACTGTAGGCAGACGACGCGGGCCTCACCAACGCCGTAGCTACGCTCTAGGCCTCCGGCGCAGCATTCGCTCTCGCCACCACGTCGCTCCTGGTCTCCTGTGCGGGCTCGCTGTTGTCCTTGTCGGCGCTGGTGCTGGGGGGCTGTGGGGCCCCGGTCGGATGACGGGCCCCGCAGGGATGGGGATGGGGGAGAAATCCACCCTGAACACCGCTTCGGGGCCGGGGCGAGGAAGGAATTCCGGGCTCGGGGACGGGGGCGTTCTGCTCCAAACCGGCTCCTACCCACCCCGTTGCCAAGCCTATTCCCCTTCCCTCCACCTCCACGCCTTCTGAGCAGGGTGTGGCTAGCATGCATGTGATCACACGATTTGGGGGCACGCTATGGGTCCACTCTCCTTTGGTATATGCGTAGCATGTATGCATTTATTTGTTTTGGTCCCCTACACATGCATTTTTTTGCAAATTGAAAAAAAATTGTTTGAAACAACATAAATATATGTGCACTACAAACTTTATATATATATGAACTAGAAAATACGTAAAATATTTTAATATAACATACATATCTTAATCATATATATTATCTATATAAACTTTGGGTCATATAAACTTTTGGATGTACAAACTTTAGATGTGCATATAGTGTTAAAAAATAGCGGTGAACCAGAAAGTCCGCTCACAAAAAATTCGGTGAGAAAACCAGAAAGAAAACAAAAAAAAAACGGAAGGAGTACCGCCGCACCACCCCTCCACCGGCCTTTGTCCTTGATTGTTAACCCATTCCTTGACTGCCATGTGGGCTATGCGGCGTGCCGACCTAGAGGCGCGCAGCTAATTGTCCGCTATATTTTTCGTCTTGACCGGCCACCGACAAAACCGGCCGGCCAGCCACGACGATGGAGACGGAGGGGTTGTCTTCCATACTTTTTGTTGCGGCGGCCAGGGAATCACCGACGAGACATTGACGGTGCAGTGCAGCCGGATGGCTCTCATCCAGTGCAGCTCTGGCCAGATCAGGCATGGCCAGATCTACCCCCTTGCCTGATCTGACCACCGGGCAGCCAATTCAGTCGGACACGTGTAGGCGGCATGGTGGACGTGCGCATGCGACGATGTGTGAGCGTGATGCTGGTGTTGTGCATGCTTGTGGCCCATGGCAAATGGGCGCGACCCCTATAACCCTACTTTGGGGAAATGGGTGTGTCGCAGGAGGCGGTGTCCCAGCATGGTTACTGTGCCACCATGGCTAGATCCACCCCCCCACTACCGGATCTAGTTGGAGGCGTAACGGGGGGCACAATAGTGTTTACCGGTGTAGGTGACGGCACAAGCACGAACAAAGGCTAGTGTGGTCTAGGCCGGTGTGGGAGAGACACAAACCAACAAAAGATGGTTGGTCGGTGTGGCCAACCCATTAGTTCCATGGCTAGCTCTAGTGGTGAACCCATTAGTTCCACAGCGTCATCCTAGGTCCGATGACGGGTGTCGATGAGGCTGCAATGGTGGGCTGGTTCTCGTTGTCCCAGCTGGTGCGATTGTCACCACCTAGGTCACTGTCAAACGGTGGTTGGCAACTATATGGGCGATGATGGATAAGTGATTGTCATATCTTCGGCGGTGCAATGCTAGGTAGGTTCGGGGGTGGAGTGCAACAGACGGTCTTGCCGGCGTTGTGGCTACTGATCTAGCCGGATTGCCTGGGGCAACGAAAGCAGGCAAGGGCGACTGTTGCGCCGTGACAGATTGTTTTGGCAAGGAGACGGCATGTTTGGCCAAGGCCAGTGCAATGCAGAGATGATGGCGACAGTTGTCTGGCATGGAGGCCGACATGTCGTGTGGCAGGGAGAGTGAAAAGGCAACAACGATGCAGTTAGACGAGCCGAGGCCACAATGATGCAGGTTGCAAAACTAAGGAGGAGACGATGGGAGCGTTGTGAGGCGAGCGTTGCAGGACTGCGGTGATGCATTTGCCATGGCAAGATGGCCATGGTAGCATGGGGAGAGCAGGGGATCAATTCTTCTCTCTCACCATCTCTCCATCCAACCCAACTATATGGATAATTATGGTGCATGTCAGAGGTTTTGAACTCCTTGATGGCCAGCCGGTGATGAACAACTGATGCAGGGGCTACGCGTTGAAGGTTTTTCGGATTGTGGTGGCTTCTAAACATGACAATAACATTTTGGCAAGGGGAGGGCAGAAGTTTGCGGGCATATGCCCTGCCTTCAGATTGGCAGCGGCAATGCATGTAGGCACAATGTTCCTCTTAGTTATGTTGTGTAAGCCCGCCTCTCCCTATGGGTTTCTCAGATGAAAAACAAGTATGGCTTCTGGAACAGAGTTTAGTGTCGTTTTGGCGTCATTTCTTCGGAGGTATCGTTTCGATCAACCTTTACCTTTGGGGTGTCATGTGCCAGTCTGACTGACTAGTTGGTAGTCGATTGCTGCCAGCAATCAGATTCACCTAGAAAATTTCTGTTTGAAACAAATCAGACTTTTAAAATAAAGTTAAAGAGAACCTTCAAATAAAAAATAAAAGGAGTTTCAAATAGAAGAAAATTAAACTTTCAAATACAATGATATTTAAGTTTTAAAGAAAAGAAATCAAACTTTCAAATAGATAAAAAACTAGAATTTTTTAATTTCACAAAACCGTGCACCGGCAACAACCGTACGAACATTAGCGATCTTAGTCTTGTGCCTGTCTTGTGTTCAGTAGCGAGGGATTTGTCGTAAACACATGGTGAGGCGTGTTTTTCCTTTCCTTATTATGACCCTTGTATGTATTATAATCTTTTTCTTCTACTCTATTAATATATATGAGGTAAAACTTTTATCTCCTTTAAAAGAAGTTATTTTTTGAGTTATATACGCGCATGCATGTTCTGTTTATTTTTCTACGTAAAGGAGTTTTATTGATCTTTGACAATTATACCAAGATATACAATTACTCTCAGATAAGCATAACTAAGTAGAAGGCATACAACCAATAATTATATACTTCTAGGTGACGTGCAGGATGGCACTTAATCTCTCTTGTCGTACTGTATATAAACAATCTAGAATGCCCGTGTTTTATGACTATATATAGATTCCACATTTGAATTACTGACAGAGCATAATTAGTCAACAGTATAGTTTATTTCAACGAACATTATAATGTATAAACAATAATGAGTTAAATCGTTTCTTCTGGTACCGTTGTTTGTAGTAGAGTTATCACTTAGCAGTAATACAAAGTTACAAACCATAGTGATATTAAGTAGTAAATCCATCAATGTCTCAAGTCTACTAGTGGATCTGTGGATGCGGGTATTGCCTACTGGCGCGGAAAATTTTGGGCACCGACCTCTAGCGTAGAAATTTTGACATTGACATGCTAGAAGACTAATAAAATCTTGCACGGTATACTCCTTTCTATATACAGAGCTCACAAAGCGCAAGCAACCCCATATACCGATACGTACCACCATACATAGTAGAGTTATCAACAATCAATTCTAGAACTCAAAGATTAAGCTGAAAGCCTATGATCGAGTTCAAAACTCTCTCCAGAGCAATGAAACTCCTTCCAGTTCCAGTATTACTGATCTTGTCACTGACATGGACTACTGTCCTTGGCTGTGAAGATGAGGCGTTGGCAGTGGCCTCACCGGAGGTGAACCCTCTGTACTACAACTGCAGCCTATCAGGTGGCAAGTACGATCCAAACAGCACGTACGTGTCCAGCCTCAAGAATCTGGCGGACCTGCTTGTCGCGGGGGCCAAGGCTTCCAACTTCGCCTCGAACAGTTCAGGCAATGTGCCGGATCACGTGGTCTACGGCATCGCGCTCTGCCGCGGCGACTACTCCGGCGACAAGTGTGCTGACGGCCTGAGAAAGGCGTTCGACAACGCCATCAACGGCCTCATCTGCGCCAACTTCAAGGACGTCACCGTTTACTACGACCAGTACATGCTCCGGTTCTCCGGCGAGGACTTCAGGGCAAACTTATCAAACGCCCCGGCTTGGGTGGCGTGGAACATGAACAACGCGACCGGCGGCAACGCCGACATGTTCGGCGATCGCGTCAAGGAGCTGATCACCAAAATCACCGATCTCGCGGCGTCCAATTCATCGAACTCCTCCCCGCGTTCTTACGCGACGGGGGAAGCGGGTTTCTGGGACCTTCATGACCTGGACGTGGGTAAAACCCATGTCGACGTGATCTACGCGCTCGTGCAGTGTACGCCTGACATCAACGCGACTGAGTGCGGGTGCTGCCTGGCTGGCATCGCCTCGCAGATGAAGAGATGGTTCGGTAGCGCCACCGGTTACCGGCTCGGCGGGAGAATCCTCGGGGTCCGCTGCAACCTCAGGTACGAGGTCGACCGTTTCTTCGAGGAGAGCCCCGGTACGTTCAAGACTCATATGCGAACAACGAAAAGTACGTACCCCAGCCCCTTGTTTATTATATATTATATACTCTGCCGTCCTAATATATAACAAGTCCTTTTCTTTTTTGGTGAATTTAATATTTAAATGTTTTAACTAGTAGCCAAACTAACAATATAGGTATTTTGTGACATCCTATGATTACTAATGTATTTTCATATGTATGTTCTAAATTTTAATAATATTTTATAAAATAAATTATTGATTAAAATAAATAAATTGAAGACTGTATATAACACTGTAATTCACCTCATAAATTATGATGGAGCTAGGGAGTATCATGGGTGTTAGTTTTGTCCTTTAACTCTGATCCAGTTTGTAGGGTTTATAACATGCCAAGACACTTCGATATATCCCATGTTTTTCTTATCCATGTTTTTGAAACATTTTGTGTTCCATCGGAGTCACACACCTTTGTTTTTTTAAGAAAAATTATATCTTTTCCTTTAGTGAACTAACTAATTGTACCGTATGAAGTTCGAAATAGGTTAGTATAGGCTCTATTTGCGATTACCGTGAATTATGAAAATATGGTTTCATGCAATCATATTAGACATTTCGGAGTTTGCAAAATTAACTGCTTTTATGTTAATCTACGTTGCAAATAACAAATATTATTGAGCTCCAAATTATATCATGAAAGAACTAGTTGGCATAACACTTGGATCTCTCTCTCTCATCATGCATGCATTTGCAGCTCCATTGAGCGGGGGGAAGATAGCCGGAATTGTCGTTGGAACAGTAGCCTTCTTTATTATAATTTTCTCCTTGATAATATTTGGATTGCTCAAAAGACTAAGAGAAGGTAAGATTAATTAAGACCTGCTCTCTAATATATTGGAATGAAGGTAGTAATTCTTAAGTAACTTCTGTATGTTTACGCTTATAGTACAATGCATCGCATCCGTGATTTCCACTATATATACTTTATATATACTTGTAGTCATTCAAGAGTCAGAACGGCAAAGGAAACTAGCAAAACTTGAGACGGAGATCATAGAAGAGATATCCCGATCCAACATGGAGATGATTGGGCCGCTGTTTTCACGCTATACTTTACAACAAATGAAAGAAGCTACAGGAGACTTCTCCAAGGAAAATGAAATTGGGAAAGGCGGTTTTGGCCATGTTTACCAGGTAATTATATTAGAAACTACATGTCGATGGCCATTAAAATCCAGTGACTTATT
This sequence comes from Leersia perrieri, assembly GCA_000325765.3. Lineage (NCBI taxonomy): Eukaryota > Viridiplantae > Streptophyta > Magnoliopsida > Poales > Poaceae > Leersia > Leersia perrieri. The sequence continues at coordinate 15,258,187 of CM002476.1, read as the reverse complement.
TCACTGCCAGAAATCAACATTATATATACCAGGATTTCTTACGATACCCAATACTAGTCATATGTGGGAGTAGTATAGATGAAGTATACCGTTAATTTGTATGGTTATTATAGTAATTGAACTATTAACTTACTAAATTATTCACCACACCATCGACTTTAAATTTTAAATTCACGATATTTAGCTTCTTGCATGATGAGGTCACGCAATTAGGACTGTCCTTTCTATACAAATGTTCTATATACTACAGATGTATACTACCATGTATTAAACACTAGTATAATTTAATCTCGACCGTTTATTTACTAGTATAATTGACGCGTTAGATCGGCTGCTCTGATACCATGTAAAATAATAGGAAGAGATATTACAGAATATTAGACTTGTTGTATTGAGTCTTGGAGCTGGTATATATAGGAGATACATGGGATAGAGATAAGAAAGGATTATAGATAAGAAAAGGAGTCCATACAAATCAATCCTATCCTAATACATCTCTAACTGCCATATACTCTAACAACAATGACGGTCGTTGGCAACAACGGAGGCCTCGTCAACTGTCTACGGAGTGTGCGGAGTGAGGAGACCGTCCTATAGTCAGAGGAGGAAACTTGACACCCCTGCTTGCTCCAGCACCAATATATATACGGCTCTGCTTAGTTGCTCCACGAGAAGATCTAGCTACTCCATGGCATATGGTGTTTTTCTAAGATAATGAAAATAATTCTTGCCTTTACTGCATAGAAATTATAGCCGACTGCTATATAGTTTACAGGACTAATAACTGCAAATTATAAAATTATAAACAAGCTAGAAGCTGCTAAACTTCCATAGAACTGATATGGGGTAGGGGCTACTTTTGGATTTGTACTACACTAAAAACAGCTTTTGGATAAAAGCATCTGTCTGGCTTTTGCCCTTTGGTTGGCTTTTGGCTTTTGCAAAAGCAAAAGCAGGTTGGAAGCCCAACCAAACACACCCATAATCGTCCAAGTCTGGTCATAAATCGCATAACTAGTTGTTTGTACCAATGGCTTATAAGCTGCACATAGTCATTGCGTAACTCAAACCAATAGTTGAAACTAGTGAGCGATCCCTCGTTGACCGAATCCTGCTCTCATCACCGTTGGCGATCGGTGTAGAATCAACATGGAAGAAACGCCGAAGATTAACTGAGTCATAAACAGTCTTTAGTCAAATCTTACCACCCTAAAACGAATCGAATCTGACAAGAACACCTTACACAGATGAACCTCAATTCTAACGAGTGGTTGAGACCTGAGAATCACCAGATCCGTTGTTCACGGCATAGATTTGACCCGTTGCACCACCCCCACCAACGGCTAAGAAGATCCACCACCAACGGCTCCACACATTGCTGCCACTAGTAGAAAAATATTTTTTATAGGCGGGCTAAAACCATTTCTACAGGCGGGCCTGGTAAATCCACCCGCCTGCAAAAAAAAAAAGGACAGCAAAAAAAGATATTAAAAAACGCTAAATTCGGCGGCCCCGAGCGCCGTTGGCCATCGTCTCCAGCCGGCTCCGGATCCGGCCGCCTCGGTGTGGCCACCGCCAGATCCGGCGCGCTTGGCCATTGCCCTACTCAATCGCCGTCCATGCACTGCGCCGCTGGCCGCCATCTCCAGCCATCCCCAGGGTTGCCAGTGCCGGTTCCGGCCGCTCGAGGGTCGCTGGCTCCAGATCCAGCCGCCCGGCCACCGCTGCCTGCAGCCCACTTCATGGTTGCCGCCACTACCCACTGCCCATTGCCGGCTGCCCCAGGGCCGGATCCGCCGCCCTGGGCAACCGCAACCCTCCACTGGCAGGCGCACAAGTGAGAGAGAGTCGTCGGGTAAGAGAGGGTATGAAAGAATAGAGGAAGAGATGTGTACGTGGAAGGAGATAAATATAGGAGATAAGGGGGCCGGCTGGTCCCCTCCTTTTTTTCCTTCTCTCTCTTTTCCTTCCCTTCTTTTTTTGTTTTTTTTTATTTTTACGGGCAATGGACTTTTTCCCCCACCTCTTAGAAAAATTTTCAGTCTCTCTCTCTTTCGATACTGTATTTTTCATAAAATATATTCAATGGTCATTCATGTATTATTGCTATCATTTGTTTTACGTATATATTTCTACCAAAATCGTATTTTTTTGCTATTTATGTGTTTTACCATTTCGGCAATTCAAAGGGGTCTAAAATGATGTAGCCAGGCCTATGATAATATTCCTGTTGTGGAACTTATTTAAATTTGTGGATAAAAAAGTATTCAAAGTTATGTCGTGTTGCCTTTTGAAAGAACTTCAAACACTACTTTTATTAATCAGTGTAGGTGTCATTAAAGTATATATTCCTTTTCCTCAAAAAATAATTTCATATACTCTTGATAAAAGGGAGTAGTTATCTTTGAGAAAATGTACTTTCCTCCTATGTACCATCCAATTTTGAATCTCGCCAGCTTAAACATTTTATATTTTTTTAGGAACACAGTCATTTTATATTTATCTTGTCAAATTGTCCTGGTATATCCTTGGGAGCAATGAAGCATGGACACACAGTAATGTTTACTCAGTATTTGTGGATAATATGGGTACCGGGTATCCACCCGGGCCATTGTTAGCCCACGAAGAGAGGATGTTCTAGAAGATCAATATAAGGAAGACAAAGAGGCCTGGCCCATCAGTGCCTTGTTTCTCACGGCA
>CM002476.1:15239052-15255387 GCA_000325765.3 Leersia perrieri | reverse complement strand
GATGACTCGGTCCCCTCTCCCTATATAAGGAGGGGTCGAGGACGTCGAAACAACACACACATATATCTCATCATACACCATATTCAATCATACAAACTCGGCGGAATACTTCCTCCGGACTGGATTAGGGTTATTACTCTACTGGAGGGCCTGAACCAGTATAAATTCTTGTGTTCCGTCACCATCTAGCTTTCAAGTTCGTGCGTAGCCCCATATAGTTTATTGCCGGGACAAAACACCGACAATATTCATTTCAGGAAAGAATTCACAATCCTATGTTTGGGCATGGAGTGCAATCATATTAGTATACGTGCGCCTACAGATCGATTGAGTTTAGTTGTAAAATATTAGATATTTAGGATAAATTTTGTCAAATAATTCCATTTATAATAAAACTTTCAAAACTTTGCTGATCATTAACTTGTAATACTTCGTTTGTCCTAAACAAACTATTTATATATTGTCCTTAAAAAAGTACATCATATCATAGTATCATGAAGTTACCAAATTTTATAAACTACACTGCAATATAAAATTGTGGTCAAGCATGTAAATTTGATGCACTTATATATTGTCCTTTTGCCTGATGTATTTTTAGGGTAAACTGCCAAGTGGACCTGATATAGCAGTGAAAAGACTCTCGGTATCCTCTTCTGGCCAAGGTTCTGACCAATTTATGAACGAGATTAAACTTATGGCAACTCTTCAACACAGGAACCTAGTTAGGCTTCTTGGTTTCTGCATCCAAAACGAAGAAAACATACTCGTCTATGAGTACATGGCGAACGGAAGCTTGGATGATCTATTGTTTTCCGGTATATTCTTTACACTAATTAAGTAGCAACTACCATAAATAAGCAAAATTGTTCTGTCGTTTTCTAGCTTAGAAGATTTTAAAAATACTTCAACTGAATGATGTCTAAATTAAATCTGTCCATTTATTGCTTTATCTAATAAAGTTATATGTGCAGATAGTACTGAAAGAAAATCTCGACTGCTAAATTGGTCTATACGCCTCCGCATAATTGACAGTATCGCTCAGGGACTCCTCTACCTCCACAAATTCGCGAGACAGAATACATGCATAGTTCATAGAGACATCAAGGCGAACAATATACTGCTGGACGCTGCAATGAATGCAAAAATTTCAGACTTTGGAATCGCTAAGATATTCTTCCCAAATCTAATGGAGTCGGCTCCAACGAGAGGATGGGGAACATTGTAAGAAACTGATCGCGCGTTTATGTAACTGATTTACTCCAAAGTTGTACAGTTTCAATAATTTAAGTGCATTCCAGCTAGTTTTACCTTTCTTAAGCTTGCTCAACCCATCCCTAATTACACTACATGCTAACTAATTTTCATTAAATTTTCCCTGTAATATTTCAGTGGCTACACTGCACCTGAGGTGTTTCTAAATGGCACCTTCTCCAACAAGTCCGACCTGTACAGCTTTGGTGTGCTTGTCTTAGAAATCGTAAGTGGGACTAAGGTGAACTCTGCCTGCCACCAATATGGAAGATCGGACAACCTATTGACCTATGTGAGTATACCTAGTTCTACTTTGCTAGTATATGGTGATGGTTTTCTGTGCTCCGGATCTCTAGTATGTACAGATCAATATATGCAGGCAAGTAAATGCAATTTGCAGTTTATATTTTGGGGCAATTAATACATGGTAAAACTAGTTTTTAGCATTCAAAGTTCACAATTTTAGATACTAACGCTAGGGTTACATTACAATTAACTGGCACAAAATAAAATAAAAGTTCTGGACGAAGCAACATGAGAACAAAGCAATCATATACTTTCTACGTAAGAAATTTACACGTATAGACTATACCATAAAAATTTCATACATACAAAATATTCTACGTGGTATATAAACTTAGCACATAGGAATATATAGATGAATATTTATTTTTGAGCTGAATTCATGGCATGAGACATAGAAAGAGTAAAGGCATCCCTAAATAAGTATTTAGGAATCACGTGAGATCAATTATGGAAATGCTGGTCATGGTTGATTTTGCATGTACTGAAATTGAAGCATGGCATGGGATAAAATTAAAGTAACATAAACCGAGCCTAGAGTGGCATGTGGGTCATGTCCTTGTTGCGGGGGGTGAACGACAATCACAAATTAAATCATAGGCGTTAGTTTGAGGCTATCCCACAGCGGAGAATCGTTGTTGGATCCAACATGTTAATCCAAAACTACTCCTTTTAGTAGTAGCACAGATATAGCATCGAAAGATCACAGATCATTTTAATTGCAATGAAAGTTTACATCCATTCTTCTAATTAGCATACCATCCAAAATTCAGTTAAGTTTATTTTACTTTAATAAGATGCGAAGAACCCTAATTGCCCTATCACTCATCTTCTTCCACTAGCTTCTGCTCTTTGAGGTTGAGTTCGGCCGTGGCACCGGTAGATTGGCAGGCACCAAAAAAATAGGCACCTCACGAGCTCTTATACTCTCTGTCTTGCGTCGATCTGTCATCGAGCTCTAGTGCAGGCACCTCGAGCTCTTACTCTCTGTCTTGCGTCGAGCTCGCGGCCTGGTCGGCGCCGACGAGCTCTCACGGGGCTGCACCATAGACCTCACCCTAGGGCCTTGGCTTCTACCCTCGAGGTCTCCGTAGCCATTGCTTGTGTGTTCATGCCAAAACTCCGCATTCGGCCTACCACGCACAACATGGCCATCAGTATTGTTACCGTCGAGCTCCCCGTGGCCGTCATACCCAGCTTCCACCCTCGAGATCCCACGTGCCCAATGCCATTAAGCTTGCCCTTAGCCCTCACTGGTGACCTCGCATTAGTCTTTGTTGATGAGATAGAGCCTAGCCTCCACCTTCAGTCCCTGAGACAACCCCTATCAACCCCATCTGCCTTTTTGCATGCTTGCTCGGATGTTGCCATGGCATTGGAGCCTGTGGTAGTGGCTGCGTGTGGTGACTGCTGGAAGAAAGAGGAGCGGCGCCAATGTTTTCTGGCGCTGAGATGCCAACGATCTAGGTACCGACCCCCTCATCCCCATGGTAAAAAAATTCTAACATAAAGGCGTCCGGCGCTAGTGTCCCATATGACGAGGAAATTATTTTATAGATAGGTCCTTGATGTCAAAGACACGAGCACCAAACATCCCTTTAGGTTAGCAATTTTTGTGACCATGTGGATGAGGGTGTCCGTGCCAACATTGTTGGTGCAGTAAGAAAGGACCATTCCGATAATAAGTTTTCTAAGAGTCTATTTGTAAAATAGTTTTTTTTGCAAATGACTAAATATAAAAAATCTAGTCGTGATAGAGGGAGTAAGAGGGTGGCCGTCGAAATATGATGGCGATGGGTAGCATGCAGCGGCGCGTCGACTCCAACTCTGATGACGATGAGGCCGGTGGGAGAGACATCCAGGGATTCGGGGAGATTGGCAGGGGTGGCGTCACCTCATTGGGGGTTCAGGCCGTCAGCCTCCTCCTTGCATGAAGGAATGATGATGGCGATGGTGATGGCGGCAGGGTGGAATGGGGGCTGGAGATGGGAGGGGGTGTGCTTCGTCATCAGATGTTTCTAGAAGATGGGATACAAAGTAATTTCTAGCTTTTCTTGTGTTTTTATATGATTCTCGATCATGTATTGGGTTGATTTGATTTGATTCACCCATTGTGTGGTTCTTCATCTTCTGTTTTTTTCCTCTGCTGCGAAAGCCTCTAATGCGGTTAGTTCGGTTATGACCGAGACCGAAATGATCGGTTTAAATTATTTCCCTAACCAAACTGTCTTAATTTTCTAATAACCAAATTTCTCAAATAATCAAGGAACCGAAACAGAATTTCTCAGTCTAAACGATGCCACCCCTGAAACATCATGTGTATAAGGGTGTATCTTTGTGGATGTCACTTGGTATGATCTTTTCTGTTAAACTTGAAACTTATATGCATTCTGAAATATTAGAATATATGATAAAAGTTTATTTGAAAAATGGTGCATTGCATATTCTGTTTTGTTGGCACATTTTTACAAAAAGGTGCTATATGAATCTTGTGTCACGAAACTTAATCAATGCATGGACAACAAATATATTCATGCATAAAAAGATGAACTTAAGTTGATAATAATGTAAACCATGGATGTGCAAATCTCCACACATCAGACTCTGATCGTTAATACGTTGATGTTCCATAACTCAAATTAGACCAACAAATTCAATAATAAACTTCTCCTTTGAATTGAATTAAAGTGTGGAGGCGTCATAGTACTCAATTTAGGGTAACATGTATTGTTGTGTATACGGTAATCATGTATATAGATACCCTCATGACTATGGAGAGAGGCCCACCAAGTAGTAGATGTTTAGAAAAGGCTAGGGATAACATTTTATACTGGAAGATACAATCCGGATACATCGTCTGAATTCTTCTTTATCCTGCTATAATTCCTAATTGGAATCCTAGAGTCTGACTAGGTCATGACTTCCCTCACATGGATATAAATCTACGGACCCCTAGAGGACTCAAGACTGTTCAATTGCATTTGATGGTTTACAATTCGCCGAAGCACATCAAAGACCCTCATAAGCACCTCGTCAATAATCTGGCCAATTCGATTAGCCCCACATATACACATATAGCCATATACCCACTATATACTATGCAAAGTGTTAGAGTAAACTTTTGCAGCGGCTCATTGTACTCAACAACTCACCTGATCTATTTAATTAGGAAAACATGCCATTCCCCGACGGGATTTGAACCTGTATAAAAATATGAACCCCTCTGTGTTTGTTTCGTATTTTTGTTAGTCTTGTTATTAGTGAATCCCCTGGTCTAATAGATTATGTATTCAATTTGTCAATCTACTACCGAACAGATATTCATGAATGCTATAAATATTATACAAATTAATTTGTGGATCAAACCTTACGTTAAATTCACTCATAAAAGTGAGTTTCTAAGAGGCCACATCATGAAGATTGTTTTAGCCATAGGATCTTGATGTATACAGAATAGTAGCCATTAGATAGCTATGTGCACTGCTAATTGGGCCCTTATTTCAGCCATTTATCGTGGGCCAGCCCTTCACGACCCAAGGCATCCAAGCATCATGAGTAAAATGTCCCCATTAGCCCCCATTAGCACATCACATGCAGAAACCACTACAGGCACACACACAGCCTATCAGTTGTCAAACTACCTCTTGCGTGCTGTGCATTGATGAAAGCAAAAAAGCAATACAGTTTCGCTAGCCGTCGGTTCCCCTGCCCACATTGACTACATGAAGTAATTGTATTTGCATTTTCACGCATGCTTCTGAAAACCGTCGGCTGTTGATTGGCATTCATGGGTGATTTACGTATAACTCTCGGACCTTCAATCCTCCTTACCACCATAAGCATTAGCTCACTGCGGCTGTCAGTTCATCGGCACATTGCCGAATTGCCCATGGTCTATGGATGCATGCGTGCAGATCATTAGCACTGCTGCCCTCAACACCGTCAGTCCAGAGCTGCCATGCTGATTGTGTTGCCTGAATCCATCATATCAAACTGCATTTAGCACATTAGTGACCGCCTGACCGGTATGCATTCAACTTTTTAATAATATTTATCCTTCTGGTTGTACGTAACTAGATACACCTTGATGGAAAGGTAGTGAATTGGGGATGAAATTGTGTGGTGCTTTTATAGAACGGAAGGAGAGAATCTTGGTGCCAGTCTTGATTTCTACAATCAATTGTGTGGTACTCAATTTTGGTTGGCAATATTTCTCCGATTTGTGCTATACTTTGTTATTTGTTAATTTGTTAGGTACCATGTTAGGGTTGTCTTTGGTGCTGCACGAAACAATCCAGCTGCTTAGAACTAGAATTTAGACTAATGTACAGTAATATATATGACAATTAATCGCTTTGTGCCTGAGAATTTCGTTGTTTTGATTACTGTTTTGATTCTGGTATATTACACTAGCACACGACCATATTGCATCCGAGGTATTGAACCATTGAGACTAATAAGTATTTCTATTCCTGCTTGCATTAATCTTTTTTTTTCCATTAGTCATCATCTAAAGTCATATTACAACATTGCGCAACAACGTACGAAGTGTCATCTAGTTACATATATAGCTTAACTATTATGCAAACATGAACAATAATATTATAATAATCACCGATTGTGAATTACACGGGAATATACCAAGTATCTGTCGGGTTTGCGCCTTGCCACTGATGAGAAAACCGTCAACTCCTGTCACACTGAGTTATCTATGAAAATTGTGGTCATAATTAAGATACAACAAACTAGGATATTTTTACTTTAAATGCACCAAATATTCCCTAAAATATATTTTAAATATTACGAGTTCATGCACCGTCATCTCTCATCTTAGCATCCTAACCATCTCACCTATAGAGCATATGTTGGTTTCTCTTTCGATTGATTGTTTTGACAATTTCCTTTCAAAAAGGATAACACATATTTGAAACACTAGATGACTCAAAGTAAGAAAGTTCTCTATAACAAAATTGTAGAGACACAATTGTCATACAGGTCACTAAAGCAATTCAAAGTTCAATATGGCTCTTTTCACTTGTAACACATATTTGGGCATGCAAATAATATTGAATAAAAACATTGTCTATTATAAAGTTGTAAATTCCGTCAAGATATACAAGGATACATTATATGTTTCTATTGGAGGTGGTTCAATTTTTTTTTTTGGTAATTTCGCTTTTTCCAAATAGACAATAGAAGTGGCTAAGTCCAAAGGACAACTTGGTTAAGTGAAATAGAAGTAAACAATAATGCAGTAAATTGTATTAATTATAAGAAATTCTCTCATATTACATATGGTGGGGCTCTTTAATAGCCTAATAATACCTAGGGTTTTCTTTTTCTATAAGTTTTTTTTCTTACACATGAGTTCACATATATGTCCCTGGAATGATGACAATTGGAGGGATGTAAAGGTCTTAATTATACTCCTAGCTGGGCCCTTATTGGACAGCCTTCTATGATTTGGGGCATAAAGTGATGCCACTTTGGACCGATGGCCCTTCGTCCTTGCCTCCTACTTCGCCTTGTCCTTTCAGTTTAGCATCGTTGTTGACATCGCTCGAGCTTCGCCAACTTCGCCTAGTGCTTTGTTGGGTTTGTTTGTGCCATGGGCGGCTTTACCGTTTGCTTCACCTCGTGATGACTTGACTCCAGTGACCCTTCCAACTTTGCCCTTTGTGCCATCTTTGTGTGTGGAGGCCAAAGAGGGTGTCAGGACCTATCTTCAGTAGACCCCATCACTTATATGCATATTTTGGCACAAAAACAATCTCAAATGAAAATTTTGTTGATTATAAAGTTCTAAATCTTGGTGAGCGCTACAGCTTGATATTTAATATGAACTTTTATTTGTTGTGCATATGATGCAATTGTAGGCTAAACGAATATTTTTGAACTAATTTAGTTTTTTTATATTACTAGTTTTAATATCAAAAGAGGGAAACTTTATTATTTCTGTATCACAAAGTACTGCTATGAGGTTATAATAATTAATAAACTGATAATTACCATTAAAGTAATGATAATAATGTATCTTATTATAGTTTAAAGAAACCCACTTTACTCCCCTAAACTATGTCAATGGACTCATTAACCCCCTAAACTACCTCATTTTACTCCCGAACTATTAAAAATAGTTTACTTTACATTTTAACATTTCCTTTTTTTTCTTTATACAGGGTTTATGTTGATATGAAATTTTGTGCAGATATAGATGACACCATTATCATGTTCCAACAAGCTTTCAAATTTTCTTCATGACAATTTATTTGAACTTTCAAATTCTGATGTTTAAATTGGTGTTACATGCTTCTGATCAGCAAAAATAGAGATGGAAAAATTGTAAAAAAAAAAATAGATAGGCAAGTAGCTAGTAATTCATATATCCATTCTACCAAATTTAAGTGAAAAATATGACTTGTATAGAGAAGTTGTTAAGATGTAAAGTAAGCCCTTTAATAGTTCAGGGCGTAAGAGGGGATATATCATATACACACAAGCTTTTCGGATACAGTACATGCATACCAAATAACAAAAGTCACCAAAAACATTAAAAAACTTGTACATGTACACGTTCCTGGGTGGGAAATAACCCCAAGATAATTTAGGGGGTTAATTGATCCAATGAAATAGTTTGGGGAAGTAAGATGAAATTTTTCCTTAAGATAATCCTAGCCTTTATATCTCTAAAATTTGGACGGATCAATAATAGATGGTACACCGTAAAAAAATCTTTTATAAAAAGACGGAAACAACTGGACATTAATACGATGATTACTGCAGGCATGGCAACTGTGGAATACTCAAAGATGCACCGAACTTGTGGATCGTTCCCTAATTTCAGCAGGAGAAAACGTTGGGAATGCCATGTTAGTGAGGTACGTCCAGATGGCCCTTCTGTGCGTGCAAGGCAACCCCGAGGAGAGGCCAAGCATAGAGAAGGTCATTGCGATGCTGAGCAACACAGAGACCCCAGACATTCCAAAGGAACGCCCGGCGTATTACAACGTACAAGTACACCCCAGAGCAAGTCATAAAAATGGTGCGATCACCTCCGAAACGGAGTTATTCTACACTACAACTGCTAGCAGTACAAGATTTGATCATGGCCCTACGTAGATCCACAACACATGGTACCTTGCGGTACAAGATATACTTACTATATTGAACTGGAGTTATAACTCTTCATCTAATCGCATTAGAACCCAACCAGACCACCTGATACGTACTACTAGTTGATTTCTTTCCCTTTTAAGAGATGAAATGTTTTAAATTAGTTGTAAGATTCAAAATCCATTCAAACAAGTATTGTTGTTACAAATATGCAACAAACAGGGCCGTCTCCAGAAATTTGTGGCCCCCGGATGAAATGCAAATTGAGGCCCTAAAATTTTAGAAAATTCGTGTGTATATTTAATATAATAAGACATAATTTCACTTAAGCACATAGTTTCAATATATGTTCACACAGGATTTAGGATTATATGAAAATGTAATGCTATAATCGCACGATGGAGAGCTCAAGTATATAATATCAAATAATGTATTGGATACTAAGCTCAGGATGATATTATCAAGTGATGTATACCGCCACAAGGCACTGCATGGAATTCTCAATACATGAAATCCAGTGAGTGATCATTAATTCAACACGTACTGACGCATTCATGCGTGCGCTCACAGCGGACCTCGAGCTCACAGGACGGTAAGAAGCAGATAAGATCAACGGCATTGTTGTAGCGCAAGCTTGGTATATATATACAGCCGTACTACTGCTTAATGCGATAGCATAGATTGATCTATCAAGAAAACGCGGCACAAGAAACTGTATTTGTGGTAGATTAGATGAAAAAGATTGATAGATGGGAAGACGGTAGCTGAGTCATCAATGGGGATGGATCCAACCCGGGTCGATCTATTACGCAAATCTCCGATGGGGGCCCCAAATTTCTGGGGCCCTGTGCGATCGACCAGTTTGTATGCCCTCATCGATGGGCCGGCCATGCAACAAAACGAGTCCAATATTGATCATGGACATATTTGAATACCGTCTATCATTTCAATTTCTAGGCCCACCCGTTTTTTGTTGCATCCAGCCAATGCAGCAATATTGATTATTTCAGTACAAAATTCATGCATCGTAATTTTATTCACTTTAATTTCGAGGAATTTTCTTAAAAATTTCATGAAACATGGTTTCTGTACGAGTGAATCCATGACGGCTTTTCCTTGCTAGCAGAGAAATTGTCGTTGATTTATGACAAAATTTCCATTGGACGAATATTCTCTTGTCAGCACAAAGTGATCCTGCCCTAAGCAATTCAGGCCAAAGCCATCTCATGCGTCAATCTGGTCATTGCATCCACCGGAGAAACGATCTTTACTGGGTTAGCCAAAATCCACAATAGTCCTAGTTGAGCTAAAATCCGGAACTAAAAATAATTTTTCTGTGAGGGGCTAGGGAAGGCCATGGTGGACATGCTGGATGACACGTCAGACTCTAAATTATCTTGTCATTTATATTTTTATTTAGCATGTATCCTTTTGTACTAGTCGAAAAACTAGCTTGTAGATTATCAAAACTAAGTTAATGTAAAATTTCTTCTTGTTGCCTAAACACAGATGGTTTCTTTGCCATGCATATCTTTACTCGAGAACTGAGTTATGTACATCTTATGGCCCCTCATAGTTGTAGGTCAGATATGATCGTTGTTGCAGAGGAGCTATTTGCTGCTTCACAAAGTTGTAGACAACCTCGTAGGCAGTCAATCCTTCTCTCCGCATTCGACTAATACATTTTCTTCATCTTCTATCCATAATAGTGATTACTCCCCAACTAACACAATATAAAAGAGAACTTCCAACAAAGCTAATAGATCAATAAAAACACATCTATCTTATCATTCACATTAACAACTATCTTGTTGTTGGATCAACTAGGAAGAAAGCACGCACAGATGCGTGTGCAACTTATTTAAAGTTTGTTGATATTTGTTACTACCTTCGTCCCATAATATAGCAAGTTTTGATAGGATAGAACACATCCTAGTACTACGAATCTGGACATGCCCATTGATCTCCACTCAATCCTAAAAGAACATCGATGGATATTTCCACAGTCAACCCCCTTCCTCCACAATTGCTCCTTTCCTCGAGCAGCTACTGTGGTACAACTATCTTCCACTTTCATATGCTCTATCCACATCCCCATCTCAAGCCCTCAACATTCTCCATTATATCTGGTTCATGGTGCCATTGTTGCAGTGCATTCATATTCCCCTACCATTTGCTCCATCTACATCCTCATATCAGGCCTTTTAGCATTCTTTACTATATCCGGAGCTCGACTAATGGGGTGGTGATGGTAACTGGTCTAGCTGATGACAGTCCTCTTAGTTCTAGCTGGAGGATGAAAGCTGTGGCCCTAGATCCTGAGGTGTCAGTGTTAGAGAAAGGGGTCCAAGTGACGTTTGCACATCAACACATGAAAGACGGAGGCGACAACAAATCCTATAATTTCTTCACGTTTTTGTATATGCGGTATAAGAGAAGTGTAGCAGAGTGCTACGTAGATAAATTCAAAATGAACGTATTCGTCTTACCCTTTTAATGTTTATATAGAACATAGCCTCCGTTTTCAAATTATTCATATTTTTATGGAAATTTGGATGGCACACAAACTGTACATAGTGATATGTAGATTACTCATCCATTTATGTATTATTTATTTATGGTTGACTTTATAAGTGTATATACTATGGACTTAATTGTTTTCATACTATCGATTTAATTTATATTGGTAAAAGATTTACAGCGATATAAGTTTGATTGCTATTTGATTTGTGTCTATGTTTGATGAAATATTTTTAGAACTGTGAAACATACATAATATGGATATATATCTTTTGGTTTATTTTAAATTAAATATCAGATCCAACACATTAGAAATTAGATACACTAACTTTTAAATTTTGGTTCCTAAAGAACTTAAAATTATGCTTGTTTAAGCATTTAATATTAATTATATTTGTATGGAATAAAATTTTTTCATAAGTCCAGTCTAGCTTAGAATTGTGAGTTTACCAGTTCAATTGGATAATGGCGAGATGTTTTCCTTTTCTCTTCTGGATTTCTCTAAATTATTAGAGCATCATGAAGTGGGCTTAGGGGAGACAAGAGAACATTTACGACTTCTAGTATGTAATGATAGATAAAATATAATAGGTTTTATTTTTTCTTATATTTTTATTTTTATTTAGAAATTTCTCTAACTATGAGAGTGCCATGTGGCGGCCAGGGAACACACCATAAAGTGTTTAATGAACTTTTAGTGATTTATCTATATCAAATTATAAATTACTTTCACTTCACTCAAAGTCAAATTACTTTGACTTTGACCAAATTTATATAGAAATGCACCAACATTACATCACCAAATTAGCTTTATTAAATTTATAATTCCATATCTTTTTATATTTTTATTTTTTCTTTAAAATGTTACTATTTTTAATATGTATCTGATCACAGTTGAAGCAGTTTGACTGTGACTTTTGTCAAATCAACCTATAGTCCGAGAAAGAAAGGGATAGTAGGTTTTTGCTTACATTTTCTTTAGATATTTAATTTTTAAATTATTAGAGCAACACATGGTTGTTTGGTAGTGCTTCCAAATTTAATGGATTTTTTAAGCTACGATATTTTTATATGGGTCATGAATCATAAACTTATTTGTATATGATTTAATCATTTATGCAAACGCTTATGATATAAATTTGTATCATATAGCAAAATATGGTTACCAAATTATTATTTTAGTGTAATATTGTCATATTAAATTGTTGATTTTGAACAAATATGAAAAATATGAATCTTAAATAATTTGGTTTAGTAAAATATGAGCAATATAAATATTAAATTACTGTTTCTAATTATAAATAAAACAGTAATTAAATATTTATTTTTATATGTAAAAATTAGAGGGGAATGAAACAGAAGGGAGGTGGAGGGACGTACGTACCAAGGAGGAACGTACGTGGGCGTGGAGGGGAGAGGGTGCATGAGCAGGCCATGTTCAACGGTGAAACGCTTAGGTGGATGCTTAGAAAATGACATCTATTTAAGAGCCATATTCTCCAACGGAGCGCTCTAGCAAAAGTTTGTTAAAAATCTGTTGAGTTAGTTATTTTCTTTGTAATCAAGTGGATTTAACGTTAGATGGGATATTAATTCATCGTTAATCTCCTTTTTTTACGCAAGAGTCGGAAGAAGCATCGACTCCTTGTTTGGCATCGACGTTTTCCTCAAAAGACTGCATGCCAAGCAAAACGGCTTAATGGGTACCTAAGCATCTATCTTAGCAGCCCATTGTACATGGCCTGAGGAGAGGAGAAATAGGAGAAGAGGGATATGGTTGTTAGGATTTTTTTAAAAGATAGATCTATATCTAATGGTGTGAAATGATTGGTCTACCATATTAAATAAAAATAGAGGTTTAGATGTTTTGTTTTTTCTCAGATTTTTTTGGATTTTTCTAATTTATTAGAGCACCATGTGGTGGCTCAGTAGCGCTTTAAAGAAAGTTTAATGGGACTTTTAGATAGATAGATAGATAAATAGATAGATAGATAGGTAGATAGATTTTTAGCGGCAACATTCAACACAGTTTTCTTTCCAGGTAATTGCATACAGAGAAGAGAACCGTCCACACAACACACTATGTGTTGCTTATCTCAATGTTAAAAGTTACTAAGTATTCTTTCTGTATACTAATACAATAAGACAGTTAGTTAGCAGAATTTAATCTCAATCGTAGTAATAGAAGTATGACTGAGATTTGGACAAATATACCTGGTGAAGTTAACTTAATGTCCTTTTAAACCGGAAGGCGCATACAAATGCTACCGAGAGCATGGTGCATGCTGAAACAACAGCCGCAAAATCCAAATCAGTGGCGACCCTGGCGATGGAAACGCCCATGAGTACCCCGAAAATCAAAGCGCAGAAGATGTCGAGCGCGAACAGCGCGGCGGGATTCGCAGGGCCGCCGGCGTCGACGTCTCCACCAAGGGCAGCCGCCGCCTTGGCCGCCCTGTACTGCTGCTCTTCGTCGAAGTAGGCCGACACGGCCGCGCAGTACCAGTAATCCCCGACCCGACCGTCTTCGTTGGCCGCCGGCATCATGGACAATATAACTTCGCCGTTGGGGGTGGCCTTTGCTGCCTTGGTGACGAGGACGGTCGGGCAGAACGTTCTACAGATGCAGCACCGGTGGTCGGCGTCGGGTCCCGAGCGGACGCGCGCCGTGCACGCGGAGCAGACGACACGGTGGCCGCACGTGCCGACCACCGCCCACACGAGCGGTTCCGTGCACACCACGCAGCTGGGGGCACCGTCGGAGCCGGTGCTGCCGTCGCTGTGGTCTATGGCTTCGACGTGGCCGTCATGCTTGGCGGCGCTATGGCCGCCGTTCGTGTCGAGCGGAGGAATATCGATGACGACATGTCTATGGGCGTCGCGACGGCTGATCGCGTCAAGCCGAGACATGCCGATGATGACGTGGCTGCGGCCGGCGAAGGCGACGCTATAGCCTCTGCACGTCGTGCGAAGAGCATCAATAAGTTTAATTCGTGGGAGTAAGATTGAATCAAGCAGAGTATTGATATGGATATAATTAGCAGGCAACTCGAGTCCTAAATTCCTAATACGAGTACACGTGCACCTCACGGATTGAGAAGAAGCAGAGTCTGGCTCTGGCCAGGTAAGCCCACCGGCCACGTACTCAGCGCCAACAATCAAGAGGGGATGTTTAGTTTGTGTTGGGTATCAGGACTCCTGTACTACAATCTCTTCTGGCATGTCTATTCTGCCTTGAATCCATTATCGGGCTAGGCTATTTTATGGTTGATCTCTGTGACTTTTTATGGTTGAACCGATTTGACCGACCCATCAACTTTTCTGGTTAATGAGTACTTCGCCGTAGACAATTGAAGTGATCGAGAGAGGTGAAAC
Source organism: Leersia perrieri (assembly GCA_000325765.3). Classification (NCBI taxonomy): domain Eukaryota; kingdom Viridiplantae; phylum Streptophyta; class Magnoliopsida; order Poales; family Poaceae; genus Leersia; species Leersia perrieri. The sequence continues at coordinate 15,240,825 of CM002476.1, read as the reverse complement.
TCCTTTCATATCCCCTTCAATCCTCATATAACTTCATAAGGTGTCAACCAACTCTTATGTGAGAAAATTACTTGATTTTCGTTAACTAAAGAGATAATTGTATGAACACCTTGATTACAGTTAATTACACCGATCCTCAACTGTACACCAAATATAAGGCACATGCTCATCGATTTGCTGCCCTATCCCCTATGCAATACCCGTTCTTTGCCATAAACCACAATACACTTCCTAGTGCTACCGAGAGAGCGCCGGATCCCAACACGATGGCCACCCTGGCACCCCAACCATTGGCATCTACGGCGAAGACCATGCCGATTGCCATGCCGAACAACGCGATGTAGAACGTATAAATGAAGTACTGCGCCGTCCCGTATTGGTTGACCGGTGCGCCGTCCACTGCAACGAGCCGTGGCCGCTGCTGTTTCGAGGACGCGGCCGCCGCCGCTGCCTTGGCAGTCGCCTCGTACTGCCGCTCGTCGTCGAAGTAGGCCGACATGGCGACGCAGTACCAGTAGTCGCCGACCCGCCCGTCTTGGGACGCCGTCAGCATTGCGTTAGAAAAGGTGGGCACACTATCACCGTCGGCCATCGCCGCCGCTGCCGCTTTGGTGATAAAGACGGTGGGACAGAGTGTCCTGCATATGCAGCAGCGCTTGTCAGCGTTTCGACCCGCGCGGACGCGGGCGGCGCACATGGAGCAGACGACGCGGTGGCCGCACGGGCCGACCGCCACCCACTCTAGAGGCTCCATGCATACCACGCAGGAGGCGACGTCGTCGGAGCCGGTGCTTCCTCTGTCGCCGGCGTCGACGTTTATGACGACGTGGCAGCGGCCTCCGTCGTTGGCGGTTGCGCAGGAGGTGCGGCACCCGTTCGTGTCGGGCCGACCCATGTCTACGGCGAGGCTGTTGTCACCAGCGGCGGCGGCGGCGGCGGCGCTAGAGCTTGTTGAGTCGAGTTGAGGCATGTCGATGACGTGGCTGTGGACGGCGTCACCAACGTTGTTGGCGTGTAGTTGAGCCATGCACCCCCAAGAGCAGGTGCGACGGATCGACGGGATCCCTTGTACTGTGCTTTGCGAGCCGCGAAGTGGGACACGAGTGATCGAAGCGACGGGCGATCAAAATTAATTGGCGTAGGAACCGCATGCAGCACGTATATAAAGTTTGGCACACCAGACGACTGGCAATCGAATCGGAATCGGCCGGGCGGGAAACCGTCATCAAGCCGAACTAGCCTCGAGAGCTGGCACGTGATGAGTCCTAGTCCAAGTCGAGTGAACACGCGTACGTACAGGTGTAGCCGTGTAGCGGAAACGCTATCTAGCACCCAGGGGCGCGCCCGGGTCGGCGCCCACCTGGACACGTGTCACGCGGGGGGAGAAACCGCGTGGGGACCGAATGGTCCCTTCCTGCCATGTGCGCCCCGCCCCACGTGCGGCTCTCCCACGTGGCGCCCGCACCCGTCCCTTCCGCCGCGACGAACAACTCCCCCCTTCTCTTCCGCCGCGATGACGACGACCCGGGGTGGCGCTAACGCCGGCGACGATGACGACCGGGGGTGGCGCCGGCGACGACGACGATGCCGGTGACGACGATGACGAGCGGCGCAGCGCCGTTAGATCTTAACGGCACCCCGCTCGTCTTCGACGACGGCTCCAGCGACGCGGCGATGACGACGACGAACCTCGACGGCGGCGGGGGAGGAGGACGGCGAGCCCCATGTATTTAGGGTTTCGGGGGTTGGGGGAGGGAGTGGGTCGTCGGCGAG
>CM002476.1:15214599-15230844 GCA_000325765.3 Leersia perrieri | reverse complement strand
CGGCATCATGGACAATATAACTTCGCCGTTGGGGGTGGCCTTTGCTGCCTTGGTGACGAGGACGGTCGGGCAGACCGTTCTGCAGATGCAGCACCGGTGGTCGGCGTCGGGTCCCGAGCGGACGCGCGCCGTGCACGCGGAGCAGACGACGCGGTGGCCGCACTGGCCGATCGCCACCCACACGAGAGGCTCCGTGCACACCACGCAGCAGGAGGTGACGCCGTCGGAGCCAGTGCTGGTGCTACGTCTGTCTCCGGCGTCGATGTTTACGACGACGTGACGGCCTTCGTCGGCGGCGGCGGCGGCGGTGCGGGAACTAGCAGAGCGCCCGGTCGTGTCAAGCTGGGCCATTTCCACGGCGCTACGGCTGCTGCTCGCATCCATTTGAGGTGGTATGTCTATGACGTGGCTGTGACCAGCGCCGCTGTTCGCGTCGAGTTGAGCCATGTGCATGCACCCCAAGCGATATCGATCGATCGAGATCTGGTGAGATCGGCCACCTCTGCTCTGCTCTGCGTGCCGTGGGCGGGCAGCAAATTTGAAGAACGGAGGGCACACGAGCGAAGCTGCAGGTGGAACAAAATTTGGTCGGCGTTGGAAATTAACGCATGGAACAGCTATAAACTGGCAGGTATGACTAGCGATCGGAACCGGCCGAGAACCCGACAACCCGTTGCCATTCCGAATTCGGATTGACAGCCGAGACGCGCGTACGTCTTGCTAACTACTCCTAATCCGAATTAGCTGGCACATGAGTCATAATCCGAGCGCACGTACTGACAATCCGAGTGCACGTACTGGCATGCATCCACCTCTTCAAAAGTAGTCATGAGCAGGGTTTCCATTTCGGATTTCGGATTTCGGCTTTCTACCGGTGGGTTCATTCAAATTTTAAACAAAAATTGACCAAATTTGAATAAATTTTGACCAAATCCTGAAATTCACAAAATTGTTTATGTGACCAGGAGGGTCTGAGATTTCCGAAATTCCCAGAATTTCATACCGAAATTCCAAACCCTGGTCATGAGTCATAATTAGGGTTTTTAAACTTAGTTTTCGCTATTTTTGCCGATTTCAAAATATTTCGGTGTGAAATTATTTAAAATTAAAAAATTTATCATATTTAAAATAACTTTGCCGTGCTCTGCTGCACGCCCACCAAAAAGTTTAATTATGAAATTTTTATTACATTATTATAATATATACACGTTGTGCCCTTCATAAAATTTGAAATATATAAATTTGAAACAGCTAAGGGAAAAATAGGCAAATCAAGAATATCTCTTACAGTATTCACCACCGAATTTCCCTTTTCATTTCTCACAATGTAGTCTAGAATTGAAATTTTTTTCATATTATACTTCTTCAATCTCAAAATATAGCAATCTCTGAGGGAATAAAACACTTCAAAGCAAAACGAATCTGAAAACATGGCCGACCAAAGTCGTTGTTTGAGGAAGTTGCACATCATCTCAAAAATTGTTATATTTTGGGATGGGGATAGTATATACTACGTACTCCCTGTGTCTTTAAATACAAGGCGTATTTCAATTATAGACGGTCTACGATACTTTACTTTGACCATTAGTTCATCCCATAAGAAATTATTAAAATCTATAATATTCATATCATATGAAAACACATTCAAATACAAATCTAATGATGTCACATGCATAACACTAAACACTAATATTATTAGATTAACTATTAGTCAAAACTTTCAAATGTTGACTTTGTGGAAATCAAGGACGCCTTATATTAAAGGACGGAAGGAGTAACAATTTGCATAGTCATCCTCCTCTAATAATATTACCCTATGTTGCTAAATTGTTTACAATTTTTTTATAACTATTAATAATGAAATAATTAACTATATTGTATTTGACAAGTAAACACAAGATGGTGTCCCACGATGGGTAGAAATGCACATCCCCTCCACTTACACGAAACTCTTTTTAGCACCAGGGAGCATGCGCACCCACATATTGCATGTCATCCAAATGGTTATGAAAAATTTTTAAAAAATTTAAGAAGATATATTAATATGAAATATGTCACTCCACAGAAATGCAAGATTAAATATGACCTCTACAAGCAGTGGCGGGAGGACGGTCAAAAAAAATAGGTGGGCCAAACTTGCAAGTCATATAATACTGATGTCGATGCGTGCGATCCACACGCGGGGATCCGTGAGACCCCTTTTTAGTTCGGCACAGGGGTACGGTGCACCTAGGGTTGAGCAAAGGAGAAGAAGAAAGTGGGTAGGAAAGAAAATCCTGCTAAGTACACAAGACACAGAGATTTATACAGGTTCGGGCCACCGGGGAAGCGTAATACCCTACTCCTGTTCTTGTTGTTGATATGGTGGATGAAGGATTACAAGGAGGAGTTCTCTTCTATATGGGGCTAGAGCTGATGACTGAGGTGTGCTGCAACATGAATCTACACTAGTGTCTTCTAAGAATGAGCCCCTGCTATCTATAAGGGGCCTGGCCCTCCTTTTATAGTGCAAGGGGTCACCACAGTAGCCCTGGGTTTCTCCTCCTCCACTGTGTTGTGGAGCAGTTCTTGTCCCGTCTTATCGGGGGTCTGCCCCTATTCCTGCTCCTGTCGCCACGTCGCGGGGGAGTGGTGGAGAAAATCGGTGGCGTGGCCACCATGCTTCCAACTGGATTGCATGGTCATCCGACCTAACCATCGGTAGGGCCTACCTGCCAGCGGCCCGCCGACCGAGCTAGGGGTGACACAGGCTACATATACTCATTGCCTCCCCTCCACGTGGCTGTCCAACGCATTAAATGCGATGGTGACCAGGCGCGGGAGAGGGACGTGCGCCTGACCGTGTGGTCAAGTCATGGTTACGGTGCCGAAGAGTTTCTCCCCCCCTCTCCCTCGAGACGAGCGAAAAGGGTGATGATGAGGAGCAGACAGTCGCGCCTCACGTCGCATTAAATGCGATGGGGCAGGCGTCAGGCCTCTCTCTCGGCATTTAAACACGGTGGTTGGCCATTGAAGGCGTGTCATGACCATACCCGTGGCCTCCCTAGGTGGCCCGAACCCCTTCTGCGGGGTGTGGCCTTCTTGCTGGACCCTAGGCCCGACTCCCCTGGAGCGCGCCACGTGGGTCCGAGTGGCCGTAATCCTCGTGCACAGGTCCGAGGTGGTTCGGGCTGTCGCGATCGCCTAGCCCCTTATGTTTGGGCAAGGCATCGGGCTGCCTCGACTCCCTCCCTCGGACACGGACCTCTAGGTGCCAAACCAAGTTTAGCCTCCTGTGGATACCCCTATATCCATATCACCGACAGTAGCCCCTGGCCTTCGTGTTGGACCGTTGGGCCGAGTAGAAGGCCCATATGTCGGTTTGTTTGACCTTCCTGTACACATGCTAGCAAAACCAAATCCTGTTAGAATTACAGGGGCGGCCGGCCCAACCCTCCTTCTCGACTTGGTGTTACTTGGTGAGCATCTATGTTATAATTTTTAAGGTGGTTTCAGGCAAAGCGCGAGCACAGAGACCTCAGGAGCCTGCCTTCATCGAGACTGGCCAAGCCGGATACCACAAACCCATCGCCGAGTGTCTAAGCTGCCCCGACCCGGAGGGGGTTTGCTCGAGACTTCGGGAATCCGGTGGTATCCGAGGCACGGCATGGCCGTTCCCAAATTATTTATTTTGATGTTTGGCTCAACCGTTCACACATCAATGATAAAGAGAGGAGCCGACACGCAATACATATAAGGGTTGAAAGTAAATTTGCATTTGATAGAATTAAACCAAAGCAGGAAAACCTTGGTAGCAACACTGTGAATCACAGGGTCTAAGCCTCCGGGTCGGGCTCGGGTAGTTTGGGGCAATTGTGGGCATCACCATCTTTTGCGCTGTTGGCCACAGGGTCCGGGGCCGTCGGGCCGCCTGACCGCTCGGGGCCATACGGCCTCTCTGAGGGTCGGGGGCGCCTAAGGCCGCCGGACAAGGGGGCAGGGTACCGCTCGGGCACAAAGGGGGCCGGAGGCCACCACTCGGCCCGAGGGCTTCCCCAGCCGACGCCGTCCCGGGCTATCCTGCCACGGAAGAGGTAGTTGGGGGCATCGGAGTCGCCTGTACCCGGCTCGGGTGGCTTGAGGCCATTGCGGGCATCACCGTCCTTCGGGCTGTCAGCCACGGGGTCCGGGGCCGTCGGGCCGCCTGACCGCTCGGGGCCATACGGCCTCTCTGAGGGTCGGGGGCGCCTAAGGCCGCCGGACAAGGGGGCAGGGTACCGCTCGAGCACAAAGGGGGCCGGAGGCCACCACTCGGCCCGAGGGCTTCCCCAGCCGACGCCAACCCGGGCTATCCTGCCATGGAAGTGGTAGTTGGGGGCGTCGGAGTCTCCTGTACCCGGCTCGGGTGGCTTGAGGCCATTGCGGGCATCACCGTCCTTCGGGCTGTCAGCCACGGGGTCCGAGGCCGTCGGGCCGCCTGACCGCTTCGGGCCATATGACCTCTCTGAGGGTCGGGGGTGCCTAAGGCCGCCGGACAAGGGGGCAGGGTACGGCTTGGGCACAAAGGGGGCCGGAGGCCACCACTCGGTCCGAGGGCTTCCCCAGCCGACGCCGACCCGGGCTATCCTACCACGGAAGTGGTAGTTGGGGGCGTCGGAGTCTTCTGTACCCGGCTCGGGTGGCTTGAGGCCATTGCGGGCATCACCGTCCTTCGGGCTGTCAGCCACGGGGTCCAGGGCCGTCGGGCCGCCTAACCGCTCGGGGCCATACGGCCTCTCTGAGGGTCAGGGGCGCCTAAGGCCGCCGTACAAGGGGGCAAGGTACCGCTCGGGCACAAAGGGGGCTGAAGGCCACCACTCGGCCCGAGGGCTTCCCCAGCGGACGCCGTCCTGGGCTATCCTGCCATAGAAGTGGCAGTTTGGAGTCTCGCTTAAACCTGCACACATTTAAACAACATATATACTCGCTAGCAAGGGTTTTGCATGGCCCGTCACTTGGTCTGTTCATTCCGATCTTTCGGCAGCCTCTTGAGGGAAACAAGTTCGAACAACGTGCGAGGATCAGTGGGTGACCCATAGCGTTTGGGCATTGGCAGTGTCCGGAATGGAACTAGCCAGGCAGAATACCATATTCCTCTGCCGAGATCTAAGCTGCCTCGACCCAGAGGGAGATTTGTTCGAGATCTCGGATCTTAGGTGGTATTCGGGGCACGGTCCACGTTGCTAACACTTGTCCTCAGCACACAGAGCCGATCTAACCCAAGCATCCTGGCTCGTGCTACAACTAGCCCTCTTTCGCAACCGAGGACAAGAAATAAACATCCTTGTGGCAGCATGCGAACTTGCAAGCGATAATAGGAAAAAGATTCCCAAGTAATATTTGGAAATATATGTGGGATTGATAATTGAATAAATGAAGCACTCATCTTTGATACGATGTATTGATGGCGTAGAAGATGTCCTCCCGAAATTGTTGTGTCGAAGCTGATGTGGCAGTGGGTGAGCACTACGCCGGTGCTCTCGCCCAACAACGGTGGCAATGCGTCTGAGCAGCCCCCAGCCCCTTCCCCAAATGGAGGGGACAAGGCCACAGATCTCGTGCAGTGGGTGGGAGCACGTTACAAGTGGCCCCTGCCGAGCGACGTTGGTCGTGCCTCCGGAGCAGCCCCCAGCTACTCGTGAGAGCACGACACCGGTGCTCTCGTCGAGTGGCAGCGGCCGCGCCTCCTGCGCAGCCCCCAGCCCCTTCCGCCCATGGAGGGGCCGAGACCGTGGATCTCATGCGAAGAAGGTGGCATCAAGCCATGGTGCGCGAGAAAGCGCACAAGTCTTGGCGAAGAAGACCTCGCCGGAGAGCGGGAAGCTCAGAACCTCAAGCCTCAGCAAGCGCACCCCTACATGGCGCGCCAGCTGTCAATGCGTGCGATCGACATGCGGGAATCCGTGAGACCCCCTTTTTGGTTCGGCACAGGGGTACTGTGCACCTAGGGTTGAGCAAAGGAGAAGAAGAAGGTGGGCAGGAAGAAGAATCCTGCTAAGTACACAAGACACAAAGATTTATACAAGTTCGGGCCGCCGGGGAAGCGTAATACCCTACTCCTGTTCTTGTTGTTGATATGGTGGATGAAGGATTACAAGGAGGAGTTCTCTTCTCTATGGGGCTAGAGCTGATGACTGAGGCGTGCGGCAATGTGAATCTACACCTGTGTCCTCTAAGAATGAGCCCCCGCTATCTATAAGGGGCCTGGGCCTCCTTTTATAGTGCAAGGGGTCACCACAGTAGCCCTGGGTTTCTCCTCCTCCACTATGTGCTGTGGAGCAGTTCTTGTCCCGTCTTGTCGGGGGTCTGCCCCTATTCCTGCTCCTGTCGCCACGTCGCGGGGGAACTGATGGAGAAAATGGGTGGCGTGGCCACCATGCTTCTGACGGGATTGCATGGTCATCCGACCTAACCATCGGTAGGGCCTACCTGCTAGCGGGCTGCCGACCGAGCTAGCGGTGACACAGGCTACATATACTCGTTGCTTCCCCTCCATGCGGCTGTCCAACGCATTAAATGCGACGGTGACCAGGCGCGGGAGAGGGACGTGCGCCTGACCGTGTAGTCAAGTCGTGGTTACAGTGCCGAAGACTTTCTCCCCCTCTCTCCCTCGAGATGGGCAAAAAGAGTGATGATGAGAATCAAACAGCCGCGCCTCACGTCGCATTAAATGTGACGGGGCAGGCGTCAGGCCTCTCTCTCGGCATTTAAACATGGTAATTAGCCGTTGAGGGCGTGTCATGACCATACACGTGGCCTCCCTGTAGGCCTCCAGGTATGCCCTCCTCAGGGGCGTGCCACGTGGCCTCGGGTGGCCCAAACCCCTTCTGCGGGGTGTGGCCTCCCTGCAGGCCTCCGGGCGCGCCCTCAGGGGCGTGCCACGTGGCCTCGGGTGGCCCGAACCCCATTTGAGGGGTGTGGCCTCTTTGCCGGACTCTGGGCCCGACTCCCTTGGAGCGCGTCGCATGGGTCCGAGTGGCCGTAATCCTCGTGCACACGTCTGAGGTGGTTCGGGCTGCCGCGATCGCCTAGCCCATTATGTTTGGGCAAGGTATCGGGCTGCCTCGACTCCCTCCCTCGGACGCGGACCTCTAGATGCCAAACAAGGTTTAGCCTCCTATGGATACCCCTATATCCATATCACCAACAACTGACATCACATGAATCAATGTAAATACATAAATAAATGACATATAATTCACCGTACATCAAAATAACTAGCTAAGCAAAGTTTACAACATTAATTCAGTGTGCATAAAAGGGATTTAGAGAACATATGCAAACATACCACTAGTCCACTAAGCATGTAGGAGCTGCAGCTGTTGAACTTCCGCCGCCACGGCCATGGCTGCGCCCTGCGAGAGCCAAAGATGTGGCGCCAGCGCTGCCCATCTCACTCTGACCTTCCTCCTCATCCATAGCCATGGATTGGGGGATTGGGGATGATTTAAGCCGCCGGCGGACGGTGGGCGGCGAAAGAACAAGAGTAGAGGCGAGAGGGGCGAGCTGGCGAGCTGGCGAGAGGGGTGCACCAGACGGTGGGCGGCGAAAGCGGCGGCGCAGCGCTAGGGTTCGGTCTTCGGGGCTTCGGGCGACGCCGCGACGGGATATCGATCCCCTTCTGCCTGGCGCCTCTCACATATGGCCGGCCCAGCTTGGTAGAATGGTAACGGCCCAATAATGGGTTATGGGGGTGTTCGGGCCGCCCAGTAGCTAGGCCAAATGCACCACCCTACCCCAATGCTCCTCTGCCTCTGTCTACAAGTAAACCTGTTCAACATGAGGCCGGCTCGCCCCGAAAAAGCCCGAGCCCGGCCCGGCCCGGTCATGCGTTGGCCGAGCTCGCGCCTGAAAATTGCAGCCCGAAAAGCCCGGTATTTTTGAAAAAGCCCGAAAAAACTTAAGAAAGCCCGACCCGGCCCGAGAAAGCCTGGGGGTCGGGCCGTGCTCGGTCTTTGGTTTTTCGCAAATTCGCCGGGCCGGGCCAGGCTCGGGCCTCGGGTTTGTAGGCTAAAGCCCGGCCCGGCCTAGCCCGAAGCCCGACAAAGCCCGATTTTGCACAGGTTTATCTACAAGTAGTAACAAAAAATAACAAATTGAACTTATACTTTTATACATATAATTATAGTCATATTTGTTAGTTTTGTTATGACTTGTGTAGGTCAAATTTAATTTTGCATGTATGTGGAATGATATATTTCATATTAATTCATCTTTTTAAAAATTTTAAAATTTTTCTATAACTATTTAGATAGCATACAACATGTGGGTGTATATGTACCTGGGAGCTTAAAATCTGCTTATCTCAAAGTACATATATATGAAGTGGCACAAACTACTAAACTTACCTCTGAATCAGAAAGTCAGAGCAAGGAGCAAGTAATTTTGATGTTTTCAATGCGATGTTCTGATAACATGCATCTGATATATGTAATTAATCACATGCATACTCGTACAAAATAAAACGAATGTGCACCGATTATCTATAGCGCAGTGATTTCTTACACAACAATATATGGCCACAAGCCCTCAACTTGATTGTACACAAAACAGTCATCCAAAATAAATGAAAAAAAGAGCCTACTATCGAGCCCGTACTATATATTGAAACGACGGCCACCTCAGACTCTCAGTCAACTTGTCACTATTTTGACAATTGACCAAACCAAGCAAGGAAACGACGCGATAGACAGAACACATCAACACAGACGTTCCGTGTATGGCGGCCGTCGGCGCCCCCGTTCCCGACCACGGCACCACCGCCCAGCTTAACACGGCCACGCGCGATCGCGTTCGCCGCATTGTACTGTTGCACGTCGTCGAAGTAGGCCGACATGGCGGGGCAGTACCAGTTGTACCCAAGCGCCCGCCACTCGTGCGGGACGTTCGCCGCCGGCATGTCGGCCAACTTGTCGCCGTCTACGGCGGCAACAGCTTTGGTGACGGCGACGAGGGGGCAGTGAGCCCTGCAGATGCAGCACCGGAGGTCGGACTCCCGACTCTGATTGAACGACCGCATCCGTGCCGCGCAGCCGGAGCAGACTACGGCGTGGCCGCACCGACCGACAGCTATGTATTCCATCGGCTCCGTGCACACCACGCAGCAGAGGCGTTCAGATGAGGACGTGCTACTGTGCTGTTGGCGCCGCTTCCGCCATCGTCGTCGATGTCTATGACGACATCGTTGTTGCCACCGTTCTTGTCAAGTAGAGATTCCGTTGCCGATGATATGGCTATAGTTGCGGCGACGATGGCGCTAGTGTCCAGTTGGTAAATATCGTTGTTCATCATCGCACGCACACGACAGGGCTTTTGTTAATTACTGTGAGTTGTCGACGAGAACATGCGATTTGGTGTTTCGATCTCCACTTGGTTTCTTCCTTGTCCTCTTGTTGTTCTGACGGCGTGACATTGATTGGGCAGCTAAAAGTTAATTAGGGGATAATCGAAAGCAGTATTAGTGTCGGAGTTGGATACATATTTGATAGTTAATACACAGCTGTGATTTATCGATTTAGGTATCATTCAAACTGATTTTTTTTTCTGTTTTCTCTCGAATTTTTAAGCGCGTCCGATAGATCGATACAGATGTTGATGACGCTGCAGTGGCCGCCGGCAGAGCAGTGACGCCATCGACGCTGTTTGCGTGGAGAGCTGCTCTGCTCTGCGCGCCTTGGCAGGTCTGGCCAAGTTGGATTCGAAAACACAAGTAAAGCTGCAGATCGATCAAAATTGATCGGGATTGGAAGCGCGTGCAGCACTTAGAAAATTAGTAGACCAGCCGACTGGCAATCAGAACCGACCTGGAAGGAACTCTCAAAGAAATTGAAAATTTTCAATATCTTTAATTGAAAAAAGTGACATGTGCTACCAGCCAAAAGAATTTTTCTGCTATTTTGTTTTTGGTACAGGCCCTATTTTTATGCTATAGATCGAATTTTTTTTAAAAAAAAATAATTATGTATGGGATTTTTTTAGGTGCACCCAAATTATTCTCAACCGCTCATTAGGTATAAAATCTAATGGCTAATATTAGTCTTACCTCTTACGAGATAAGAGTCATTTATTACCATTAAAGTCAATAATGATATTTATTATATTATAATAAAAAATGAAATAGTGTTTAGATTTAGTATTGTTAAAAATATGTATTATATATTCAAACTTATAATTTAAAAGTTGAGTACTGTATGACTATAAAATATTTTTTATAATGTATACACGACAAGTAATAATGCACATTATAGAAAAACGTAGAAGTGTATTATGGTGTGATGCCATAACCATTAATTTTAATATGGAATATAGGTTTAGTTGTTAGGATAAACTAATACTCAAAACTTAATTATGAAAAGGAGTAAATTTCACAAAAATATAGATACTTTGCATGGTCTATCAAAAAACTACATATTTAAAAATTTATTTTACAAAACTACAGATTTTGTGTCTTCATTTATTACAAATCAGGTACTTTGCACAATCAATCTATCACAAAACTACATATTTAATAACTTATTTCACAAAACTGTATAGTTAGTATCTTTATTTATCACAAAGCTATATATTTAATATCTCTATTCTCACAAAATTACAAGTTTTGTATAATATAGTTCTATACAATATTAACAAGTTGCACGCAAAGTGACATATAGACATTGATCTTGGCAGTTTTATAAATAAATATAAATGATTAGTCACGATAAGCAATACCAAGATCTTTTAAAGATCATATATTTAAATTATTATGAAATAGCATTTCAAGTCACCAGTATATTTTCTACTATACTAAAATGAGATATGAATAAAATGCATGCGCATGTTCACAGGCTTTCTTCCTCGTTATTTACATAGTCACAAAACACAGAAGAGAAATTACGTCATGATAAACACAACGGACATGACTACAGTTATCAAGGACTCTTTAACATCACAGAGGCTCCGCGCTGCCGGACTTGGAGAAGATGAGGAGATGGTCTAGAGCGAAACGAATGGAAGACCTGTCCAAGCTGCAAGAAAGCTAAAAATATACTCCCTCGTCTCAAAATATAACAAGATTTAGAAAAATCAAAATCAAACATTTTAAACTTTGACTTTTAATAGTGAAAAAATTAAAATAAACTATCATGTAAAAACGATGTTATTAGATTCATCTTTTAAAAAAACTATTATAATATGCAATTATTTCAATTTAAAATAGCATAATTTTACAAATATTATTAGTCAAAGTGGCATCTCGAAGACCGCGAAAAGACAAAAACTGATTATATTATAGGACGGAGGTAGTATCACCGAAAGTAAACTTTACTCTTTTTCTTAGGGACCTTTGCATTTTTTTTGAAAGGAGGACAAAAGATTTGCCTCGTATATATTGACAGAGTAGGGGACCTTTGCATATTTCACTTACCCAGTATTATGTTTATTATTATGTCTACTGTTAACCAAACAAAGCAGACAATCGTCGCGATAGCAATACCGGCTATGACTAAAATCGTCAGGCCCACCACCAACACCAGCACCAAGGCCATCAGAACTTCACAGAGGCTCCGCGCGCAGCCGCCGTCGGCATTAACACGGCCACGCGCGATCGCCCTCGTCGCCTTGTAATTCTTCTTGTCGTCGAAGTAGGCCGACATGGCGGGGCAGTACCAGTTGTACCCCAGCGCCCGCCACTCGTGCGGGATGTTCGCAGGCGGCATACCGGCGGCGAGGTTGACGCCGTTAGCGGTGTCGGCCGCCGATGCCCTGGTGACGGCGACGAGGGGGCAGTGCCTCCTGCAGATACAGCAACGGAGGTCGGGCCCCCGCGTGTGCAGATCGGAGTTGGACGACCGGATGCGTGCCGCGCAGCCGGAGCAGACCACGGCGTGGCCGCACCGCCCGACCGCCACGAACTCCATTGGCTCCGTGCACACCACGCAGCAGAGACGTTCCGAGGAGGCGGTGCTGCTGCTGCTGCTCTCGCTACCGTCGTCGTCGTCGATGTCTATGACCACATGGCTGTTGCCGCCGTTCTTTTGCAGTAGGGATGCCGAAGCTGATGCCGATGATGTAGCTGTGGCCGCCGACGGCGATGGCGCTTGTGTACGGTTGGTAGATATTGTGTTCATCATCGCACGCACACGTACGACAGGGGTTTTGTTACTATGGGTTGTCGACGTGAGCGAGCGACGCTTTGGTTTCTTCCTCGTCCTTGTTCTTCTGACGGCGTGACATGGGCCAGCTAAAAGTTAATTAGAGGATAATCGAAAGCAGAATTAGTGTCGGAGTTGGATACATATCTAATGCAAACCTGTGATTTATTTATTTGGGGATCATTCAAACTGATTTTTTTTTCCTGATTTCACTCGAATTTTTCAGCGCGCGTAAGATAGATCGATACAGATGTCGATGACGCTGCAGTGGCCGCCAGCAGCTTGGTGACGCCACCGCCGCTATTCGCGTGAAAGAGCTGCTCTGCTCTGCGCGCCTTGGAAGGCCGGGCGAAGTTGGATTCAAAAACACAAGTGAAGCTGCAGATGATCAAAATTGATCAGGATTGGAAACACGTGCAGCACTTAACAAAATTGGTAGACCAGCCGACTGGCAATCGGAACCGGCCTGGAAGGAAGAGGCACATCGGTTCTATTCGGAGTGCGTATGCTGACGTACAGAGCACGATTCTACTACTTCCTGCGGCACCGCCGCCTCCGCGCCACACTTTCCTGAACTTGAGCGTGTCCAGCCAGCGCCGACTTAACGGCACGGTTCCGCGCGACAATCCTACTCTTAGCATAGGTAGCGCTGCCGAGCGTCTCGCCGTGGACGTCGACGACCTTAATCGTCTTGCTCCTCTTCCAGTGTCCAGTGATTTTCACCTTAGGGAACAAACCTGCCCGGTACATCGACCTGAACTCGCACATTTGGTGCTTCCCTACCATCCTCGGCGCGATCAACGGATCAGCTAGCCTCCTAAAAACCTGCAAATTTTGTTCAGTTCAGTGAAAAACTTCATTGATAAAAGGCAGGAAAATGATCCCGAGTTCTGATGTTCGTCGGTTGGTGCTACTTTACCTTCCAAAGTCGTTCTTGGTCATGACCGGAGTCAACGTCCACGGCACCCATGATCGACTCGATGATGCCGGCGAGGATTTTGGGCGTCTTGACCAGCCCGTTGGAGTGCACCGGATAGCTGGCGATGTCCGCCGTGAATTCTCTGACCTGCGCCGGTAGGCATGGCAGAGGCAGGTCGTGGCGGAGGAAGCGGTGGAGGCCGTGCGCGACGGCGGCGCGGGCGAGCTTCTCGTTGTCGACGTTGAGGGCGAGGAGGGGCTGCAGCGTCGGGTGCTCATCGAACACGTGGTGCGCCACCAGGTAGCCAATGACGCGGTCGCCCAGGAACTCGTGGCGCTCGAACGCGCTCTCGCCGCCGCGGTGCGTCGTCAGGATGGCCTCCACCGCAGTGACGTCGACGGCGCCGGGGATCCCAGGTCAGGCGCATCTCCGCCGGCGATTTCTGCGTTGTTGCCCGACGTCGAGCTCTTGCATTTCTTGGTTATTCTGCCGCCGCCGCGGCGATGGCGAGGTCGTTTGGCGGCGTGCACGCCGGTCGGCAGGAGGAAGACGGCGGTGAACCTGAACATGGTTTCTTGGATTATCGCAGTGGATGGATCACATAATCGAACAGCCAAATGTATTTATATCGCAGCAGGAGGAGACGAGCAGGCGTTGGCGCCTGTTTTGGAAACCGGAACAAGACGAGTGGAACGAGGCGGCAGCGACTCTTGGCGTCGTGCAGCGCCGGAGGCAGACAGAAACGAGAGCGTCTTGGGTCTCGTGTCGGATTGTATTGGGCCCCGTCGGAACGTCTTGGGCCTCAGCGGAGCGTCATGGGCCTCATCGGTTTCCCAGAGATCCATGTGTTGTGAAATGAAAAATAGAGAGAGCAAGAAAGAGCTGAACACAATATGTAGAGCAGTGAATCATCCATCTGATCTCATGACCCATATATATAGGGTGATTACAAACCTACTAATGTAGGCATAAGTGCAGCCATAATACAAATGAATTCCCACCTAAATGTAATTCATGAGCTAAATTATAACCATGCCATAAGGATGATTTATGGGCTGATTATAACCATAGATGTTACAATATGTTTAAGGCTATAATTGGTGCATTTGACAAGATCAGATAACTTGTTTTTGTAACACTCTCCCTTTTGATCGAGTCCTTCTTGAGATCAACTTGTTATTTAATTCCTTTGAAAAAACACTGTGGGAAAAATAGGAATAATATGAGTGGTGATTACTCTATCATGAACATGTAAGGTTTAAGGAGTAATCTATACCCATATGGCATATACTTGTATCAATCATCATCTCATTAAAACTTTCTATGAGAACACCTGATGGTGAAAACTCATAAAAGAGAAGAGTCAATGTGAAGCGTTTAACAAGGAGCATCATTCAGAGTCTCCTCCTGAAGCTTATCTCTTGTTACCATCTTTTGATGCATTCATGGGAAAAACTTCTCTAAACCCTATGAAGAAAATTTGAGGAGAAACCATGGTATAGATATGCCATTAAAACTCCTTTAAACCCAGCAGGAAAAATAAGGAGAAAATGATATGACATATATATGTTATCGTCTCATGAATTCTCTGAGAAACCTTGAAAAAGGAAAAACTCATATGAGAATTTTGAGGACAATGATTATGACCTTTGGATCATAATTCTCCAAAAACCATATAGGAAAAATATGAGAAGTTATTATATATCTTTGGTATCCCTTTAAAAACCCCTATGGGGAAAATAGGGATACGATATATATTTGCGTTGATATATTGCCTCATTAAAAACCTTTCATAAGAAACCTGATAGGAAAAACTCATAAGAGGGAAAAAGAGTACAATATTTGTATTTGAACAGGTTTAGTCTAGGAGATTACTCCCCCTGACATTTGCAAACACAGATTGACCATATACCAATTTCTTATAACGTGAAGTTAACATGAAGTTGGTAGGGACCTAATTTGCAAGATAACCTATTTTACAATTGAACAACGCAATTATCATTATCTTTGTAGATAATGATAGGTGATTCAATGGAATCAATACCACATAATATAATTATGCGGTTAACCATTCTACGAGGTTGTGAATTTCGGAATAATATGTGGAAGTAATTATATTTAATCACTTCTAATGATAATCAATATGTAACCTGGCTTTGCGGGGATTAGTTTGCCAAGATATACATATCCCACTATGGTTTATTTTGATTTCAATAGTAAATCAAAATATTTTATTGCCACAAAGATATCTTTTGATATCATGTCTACCTCTCACCTGATGGTGATATTAGATATGCGCTATTATGGGCTAGATGCAATATCAGGTCTGATTGCAATTTGCAAGATATATGAGCGTTTTAATGGCATATAGTTTCATCCGGGTCAGTGGATATTAATTCATCTTTAGGGATTGAACGGCCATAAGTGTTCATGGATATGATTGTATAATATCATTTGGATATTGGTAGACAATATCAGATGGATATTGAAAAAGTAATTTATGTGCTTAAGTTGTAGACTTAAGCTTGATTTGGTTTTACTCAAATCTATCATCTCAAAATCCGTCTTTAAGGTTTAATTGCTCAGATGAGAAATTATACTTAAAATGATTTCCAATTAGTTTGTGTGCTTTCGATGATTACAAAAACCATCGATATTTGTTGAAATGATAGAAAATCTAGGTTTGGATTTCTTTGTAAGCACATATATCAATCAACATGGTTGGAGTTTACCTTCGTTCCTTCACACAACCAACAATACCAAAATAATTTGACTATATCAAATCATGTAATGATTTGACTTGTACACAATATATATTGCGATTTTTAATTGGATTCAGAATGTGAAGCCCATCGGGACTTGGTTTTTCGAATCTATCAAATTCATTTCATCTACCATGATTGAGTACAGAACTTGATTTCTACACATACCAATGGGTATGTTATACTAGGTCTCTGGGAGAAACCATATGCTACAAGCTCTTGCTATCTCACCACCATGCTTCCGTAAGAAGGCATTATGAGAAGGATATATTACTGTAGTAATATTTTCATTATCGAGCAAAAGCAATACTCCTTAATTGTCACCTTTTGATTTGACCTGATTTGAGTGTAATGAGCACTCTGCCTAGGACTTTTGGTCTGGATCCAGTGAAGGTATATGACAATTTTTGAGGAG
>CM002476.1:15185169-15212109 GCA_000325765.3 Leersia perrieri | reverse complement strand
GACGCTGACAACCACCGGGCCACCAGTCGTCGGCCAGCCGCCATGGGCGCGCTGGCATCGGCGTGGCCTAGCCGCGGGCGCCAACTCACCACCACGCCTCCGATTTGCCATGGGGGAGCCGGGCAACGCCGTGGCCGGCGTAGCCGTGGGGAGGCCGGGCAACGTCGTGGCCGCCGGTCCAGAGAAAACCGGCGCCACGCCGTCCTCGTCGTCGCTGTCACGACGGAGAGGACTCCTCTGAGGAGGTGTCCTCGGTGATGATCTAGACGCCATCCGTCTTGGGGAAGTGCGCCGTCATCGATGTTGTCTCTGCCTCCACTGCCGGTCTTGCTGCTGTTGTCGTGAAGCGCTCGCCGGCGACATGCACTAGCGGCCTCAAATTCGGTGAGGAAGGAGGTAATGCCGGTGATGCGAGGACAAAGACCGGTGGTGAGGATCTCATGGCACGCACCACGGTGTCCGCGATGCGGCGTCGTGGTGGGCATGGTGGTGAAGGCGGAGGTGGTATAGGTGCTGGTGCGGCGAGGGCGACGGTATTGGTGCCCTCAACCGCAGTGGTCAGTGCCCGAACCTCCGCCTTCCGCGCCATGTTAGCGCAGTGGCTCTTGTGCGTCGCCGTGAGACGACGACGAAGAACGCCGGCATGAGTCCGGCGAGGTCGAATCTGCCGCTGTAGAGTTCGATGAAGTGTATCCACTGAAGGTGGAACATCGCGCATTGCTACACGATGGTGATCGTTAGACGTTCTTACCATTCGAGGTGAGTTCTTCACCTGTTCTTGCTTAGTTGTCAGAGCGTGCATAATAACGTGTTGTGAAATGAAAAATAGAGAGAGAGCAAGAAAGAGCTGAACACAATGTGTAGAGTAGTGAATCATCCATCTTCTTATTGATCTCATGACCCATATATAGGGTGATTACAAACCTACTAATGTCATAAGTGTAGCCATAATACACATGAATTCCCACCTAAATGTGATCATGAGCTAAATTATAACCATGCCATAAGGGTGATTTATGGGCTGATTATAACCATAGATGTTACAATATGTTTAAAGCTATAATTGGTGCATTTGACAAGATCAAATAACTTGTTTTGTAACACCATGACCTATCTCGTCACGCACCTCGGCCGGCACTGAATACATTACACGTATCAAACAGTAACCGATTTCCTTCACTGGTTTGAATGAGATCAATGAAGCTACTTTACATTCACATATAATCGATCACGTAAATGTTCGAATTGGAATTGGATCCTCTACGGTTAGTGTTCACTCAGTTGTTTAAAGGAACTTTTTTTTTTCGTCGATAGGTGTTTCACGTTTGTCATTACGAGGAATCTGCATTCCACAGGCTTGCGTTGCGGCTCGATCATTTCCTGCCCAGGCTTGGCTTAGTTCGTGATAGGGATTGAGTTTAGCTATTCAATTGTTAGAGAAAGTTTAATTAGGTATTTAATATTGAAAAGTTGAAATTTTGATTTTTTTTAAGAACTTTCTATATGAAATGTTTTTTCCCCTGATATAATGCTGTTTAGTGACATAGAAATGTGCGCACGATAATCTGGAGCAGAGTAGCCATCCTGAACTTTAGAAAAGATGATGGATCATAAAGTGGCAATATCGTTCCTGTTCAATAACCTCTTCAGGTGTACCTTCAAATAATAATAGTAATTGTTGCAAAAGATGATGGTCCATAGATTCCATTGTTTTTGTAAACACATGAAAAGTTGGATGCATTGGTTCGTTATTGATATTTGGTAGTGTCCACACAATTTGATAAAAATTATAGAAATTTCTCCTCACAAAATTATACTAAGATTTGGTAAGGTGTCTTAAACATTTAACTCCACATGTTGGCCTTGTTAAAATTTGGCAATGCCAAAATTTTGACTTTACCAATAAATTTAAATAAATTTAAGGTAGTGAATAAGCCCTTGATTTCTGGATTGGTAGTATGTGCTTCTCAACAAGATACCTTAATTGGTGGAAGTGTGGAACTATTACATGAGGCTAACGATTAATGCTTTGGATCCATCACGTGCTGGAGTGGGTAAAAATATTTAACATTTATTTTAATTTGTAAAAGGGAATTGTGTAAAAAAGTAGAGTAAATTGCACTTTACACCGGATAGAGAAAAGTTATTAAATCTATAGAATTTTCATAAACTTTTTAAACTATGAATCACACTTTGTGAAACCTAGCTTAAATTTAAATTATTTTCTAATTTTTATTCATATATTTACAATATTATCTTTGAATTATATGGTACAACCCGGTGCAAAATAAAACTTCTTTTAATGTAACCCGGTGTAAAGTGAAAATATGCGTTAAACCCGATGCAAATTAAAACGATGTACGTTCTACCCGGTGCAAAGTGCAATTTAGTAATGCGTCGAAAAACACAAACATATCAATTGCCATAATCGGATTTGCTGAACACATCATGATCTTAATTCTTGCAGAGAGATTAGTTTGGATAAGTCAGGATTAATAAGATATGGCTCTTCGCTAAGGATGAGGAATAATACTATTGTGCTCTACACGGTAACCTACGAAGAAGGATAAACCATCACCCAAACGACAGGACATATTTGATGTACTTTATCTCTATAAGAATATCTCAACCGCTTTATCGACTCTATATAAGCTGAAGCAAAGCCACACCCCAACAAGTCCTTTCACATCTCGTTCCTTCTCTGACGTCGTTCAATTCAATCTCGTTGTCCCCGGTAATGGAGTCCGCCGGCGCCAAAGGCGGCGATGGCGCGCCCAAGCACTACCCGGGAAAGATGACCGTCTTCGTCTTCCTCGCCTGCCTCGTCGCCTCCTCCGGCGGCCTCATCTTCGGCTACGATATCGGCATCTCCGGTAAGCAGCCACCCTTACATCATCCATGGCACACGATTGCTCTACAATCTGCCGGTGCATTGACGGATTGTGAATTTTATCGCAGGTGGAGTGACGTCGATGGACACGTTCCTGACCAAGTTCTTCCCGTCGGTGTACGCCAAGGAGAAGGAGGTGGTGGAGACGAACCAGTACTGCAAGTTCGACAGCGAGCCGCTCACGCTCTTCACATCGTCGCTCTACCTCGCGGCGCTCATCTCCTCGCTCTTCGCCTCCGTCATCACCAGGAAGTGTGGCCGCAAGATGACCATGCTCGGCGGCGGCCTTATCTTCCTCATCGGCGCAATCCTCAACGGCGCCGCCACCAACGTCGCCATGCTCATCATCGGCCGCATCCTCCTCGGCATCGGCGTCGGCTTCAGTAACCAGGTGATCTAATCTAATCTATATCATCATCCATCCTATTGATAATTACTTCAATTGATTTCATGCAAATTGAAGTTTTCCAATGTGTTAATGCATCTGTGCATGGCAGGCTGTGCCGCTGTACCTGTCGGAGATGGCGCCGGCGAAGATGCGAGGCATGCTGAATATCAGCTTCCAGCTGATGATCACCGTGGGCATCCTCTTCGCCAACCTGATCAACTACTTCACCGACAAGATCTCCGGCGGGTGGGGATGGCGCGTGAGCCTGGGCCTCGCCGCCGTGCCGGCCGTGATCATGACCGTCGGCTCCGTCTTCCTCCCGGACACGCCCAACTCCCTCCTGGCCCGCGGCAAGGAGGAGGAGGCGCGAGCAAGGCTCCAGAGAATCCGCGGCACCAACGACGTGGGCCCGGAGTACGACGACCTGGTCGCCGCAAGCGAGGCGACCAAGGCAATCGAGAACCCGTGGAAGACGCTGCTGGAGCGGCGCTACCGGCCGCAGCTGGTGATGTCGGTGCTGATCCCGACGCTGCAGCAGCTGACGGGGATCAACGTCGTCATGTTCTACGCGCCCGTGCTGTTCAAGACCATCGGCTTCGGCGCCACGGCCTCGCTCATGTCCGCCGTCATCACCGGCCTCGTCAACATGGTCGCCACCTTCGTCTCCATCGCCACCGTCGACCGCCTCGGCCGCCGAAAGCTCCTCCTCCAGGGCGGCGTCCAAATGATCATCGCACAGGTATATATATAAACACACAAAACCCGTAAACAAAAACAAAATTGGCATGTTCTTGGTAAACTAATTTGGATGATTTGCTTACAGTTCGTTCTTGGGACGCTGATCGCCATCAAGTTCGGGACGGCGGGAGTGGCGAACATCTCGCGATCGTACGCGATCGTGGTGGTGCTGTGCATCTGCGTGTTCGTGTCGGCGTTCGCGTGGTCGTGGGGCCCACTGGGATGGTTGGTGCCGAGCGAGATCTTCCCGCTGGAGATCAGGTCAGCGGCGCAGAGCGTGGTGGTTGTGTTCAACATGGCGTTCACCTTCATCATCGCGCAGATCTTCCTCGTGATGCTGTGCCACCTCAAGTTCGGCCTCTTCTTCTTCTTCGGCGCCATGGAGGTGATCATGACGGTGTTCGTCTACTTCTTCCTGCCGGAGACGAAGGGGATCCCCATCGAGGAGATGGAAAGGATCTGGGGCGAGCACTGGTACTGGAGCCGGTTCGTCGGCGCCGGCCGTAACCGGGTCATGCAGATGACTTCTACTAACGTGTGATGACTTCCATATGCATGTCACGTTTTTCTAGTTCGGTTTCGCCTTGGGTTTGTACATGCAAGTAATTAGGGGTTTTAGCTTGATGATACACGATCGTTCGATGGTGTGCGCATCTGTCTATATTTTAATAGACTGTTTTTAATTATTTTGAAAATGCAATGTTTTGTTTCTTTTTAGTTCCAGGTACTAATTCTCAAAATGAACTCCATACTATCTTTTCCGTTCGAAGTTGGTGTATGGTGGAGTTGTAAGCAAATGATTATCTTTTCCCTTTTCCATTTAGACTAGAACGATTGCTGTGCGTAGTGACATACTCAAGAGGAAACTTGAAAATAAAGAAAATAAAAGTATTTAGAATTATATATTCAATTAGGGGGCTTAGAAAAAATATTGACACTTTTTTAATTGTTATCTCTATCCGCACCTAGTTCTCAATGTATTGTCAAAATAAAATAAAAGGGTTACTGAAGTACAATTCCATATGCATTGAAAAGTAAAAGTATGCACTGCCTCTGCCTAATACAAAATATGTTCTACCCAACGCAATGCAACTACCCGTAGGTAACATGTGCCGTATGCTATTTATGATTGAGATCGAAAGTGCGCTGTGCATACTAGCCCATATGTGGCATGCAATATGTGGGTGGACATCCACCCGGATGCTAAAAATCCGTTTCCCCCATCCATCGACCATACGTTTGCTAGGGCCCAATACAGCAAGCTAAATGGACTGCTTGCACGGGCGGACGTTGTCTAGCAGCTGGTGATACGTACTCGGAACAAGCTCGACCGATTGATAAACACGACAAGAAGAAGGACATCTCATCACCGAACGAAATGGCGGCCACCACCTGCTGATGTGCTCAAGATCAATACAGATGGAGCTTTCAGGGCAAAGAAAAACGATGGAGCCTGGGGTTTCATTGTGCGTGACAGCGAAGGTGACGGGGTAATAGCGGGGTCAGGGCGTTTGGAGGCTGTTCACGATCCCTTGGTGCCGAGGAGAAGCTTGTTTAGCTGCATTTGAAGCGGCGATAGCTAGAGGTATTTCTCGGGTAATTATTGAAACTAACTCAACCAACCTAGTTTCTGCCCTGAAGACTTATTCATTTGATCGGTCCATAGGTGGGAGCATCTTCAGGGTGTATGATTTTGTAGTTTCTGAAATTTGTTATGTACTAAGATCTTGTAACAGTTGTGCTCATGCGCTAGCTCAGACTGGTTTAGTCCGGGACCCGGGTCATTCGTGTGTTTGGCATGACCCCCTCCCAAGTTTTATAATCTCACTGTTGGATCGTGATCGCACTGATCCTGTGTTGGGTGAATGAAAGAGTTTTACCAGTTCAAAAAAAAAACAGAGAGAGAGTGACGGAGGATTCAAGTTTTTTTTTATAATGGTAGAGAAAAAGGAAATATATTTCAATACTCACACAAATTTAATATGGTGGAGGTGTAAAAACTTTCGATTAGCAAGTATACTCTCCCTAGCGCAAGAGTTGTATATATGAGAAGTTTTCATGGTGTGCACACACAAGGCTGCAAAAATGTTGTACAAACATCACTATAAAAAAAACGACGATGAATACGAAAGCAAAACCATAAAGAAACAAAAAGAGCAATACATCTATCAACAAATTTGTATTGTAGCCCAAGCAACAGGTATCATAAATATCTAGCTCTGCACGACAGAATATTTTCTTTTTATTCCTACGATAAATATTCCGCTTTTCCACATAACCAATTTAAGAATTGTTTCATTTCAGATAAGCGTGTGGGGATGTTTATCTTGTGCAAAAAAAATGATTATTTACTACATTCAGATTCAGCAAAATAAATAGAGATTTATGAAGGACAATAAAAATACCCATATGCAGCATCTTCCACTCGTGGTAGAATGTAAACTGCCACAAAACAAAAGGAGTTATTCGTTCACTACCCGCAGATCTTATGTAGTACTGCCCTGCCGTGGGCCCAGGTCTACATGTCAGCCTCTACACTGCAGGGAGAGCACTGAAGAGAATCCCCACCGGCCACTCTAGTGGTCTAGTGAAATGTACTCCCTCCGTCTCATAATATAAGAACTATTGCCATTTTGAGAAATAATAAGGATTTATTTAAATGTCCATAATACCCCTTATAATGGCTAGGTCCCACAGTTATAGATGGAATATTAGATGAGACATTCCACAATTAGAGGAGTTAAATCTTGGTACCAAACATAAAAGATGGAAGTTCCAACCTAATATATTTAGTAATGCTAGATAAGTTGACATATAATTAATGTCTGAATTCTAAAAGTTCTTATATTGTAGGACAACCTGAAACCTCAAAAGTTCTTATATTATGGGATGGAGGAAGTACAATTACCATGCCATATATATATTGTATTGAACTTTTTTTTTTCATAAGGCTGTTGAACCAGGCTTCAGATACATGCCCATTTAATTAATTTTGAAACTTGTATGGTTCAACTCAATATAATTCTGAAAAGAAAAGTAAACCGCCATTTCACTCTGAAAATCCAAAAACTACAATGAAAAAAATGTCTCTTGTCTTCCTGCTTAATTATGAGTTCAACACAAGCATGCAAAGCCACACTGCATGGAGCCACTAGCTAGCAGTCCAGATTCAATCCGAAACAAACTGAAAGATTACACATATGTCATACAGTGGACGTCATCTCGACCTTGCGGTTGTCGACAAACCTTTTCCAGTACCAGTGCTTCCCCCAAATCCTATCCATCTCCTCAATGGGGATCCCCTTCGTCTCCGGCAGGAAGAACAAAACGAACGCCGTCATGATGAGCTCGCAGGCGCCGAAGAAGTAGAAGAGGCCGAACTTGAGGTGGCAGAGCATCATGAGGAAGATCTGCGCGATGATGAAGGTGAACGCCATGTTGAACACCACCACCACGCTCTGCGCCGCCGACCTGATCTCCAGCGGGAAGATCTCGCTCGGCACCAGCCACCCCAGTGGCCCCCACGACCACGCGAACGCCGACACGAACACGCAGATGCACATCACTACGACGATTGCGTACGACCGCGAGATGTTCGCCACGCCGGCTGTCCCGAACTTGATGAAGATGAGCGTCCCAAGCAAGAACTGGCAAATCCATATATCTAAATTAATTTAATTGTGTGTTCCGGCTCATGGATAAGACAAATTACAGTTCGGAATTGCTAAAAAACTGTCGCATGTTTTTCTCTTAAAAAATAGTCAAATTTTGGACCATACAGTCTCACCAAGATTCGTGCTACGTTTCTTTTTCATAAAATAACACGCGCAATTGAACGCCAGGAATGATCTGCCGACCTCTATTTCGCACGCAAATGCCTAACCCACCCAAGCAAATAGTACTTTGTTCAGTTATGTATGCAAACGTACTATAATGCAAGTTACAGTGCAGTTACAGCATACTTACACGGTAATTAGAACCTAATTACACTGTAATTACGGTGTAATTACTGTGTAACTTTTAAGAACTGCCAAGAGTTGATAGTGTGACTAAATAGGAGCACTAAATATGATTTAGTTCACAAAAAAATTTGCTATAGGATAGCCATGTGAAATTTTTCCCTCGACTTGCTCGTATGACATGACTCAATCCTATGACCCTTATGCTGCACACACACGCTCTCCACGGTATTACAAGTATTTTTGTGTATATACAAGAAACTTACATGCTGTTTACATACTATTTACATTGTAATTACATGCCAATCATAGTGTAATTACATACTAGTTATAATATATTTACATTAGTGTGATTTTAATTAAAAAACATATTGTTTGATATATAGATAGTCATGTGTTCATTGGGTTAATTAGTTTTGCCTTTAATCCTGCAATGTTGCTTATTAAATCCTATAGTAGAAAAATCGTGTGATGTATAAGAGAAAATCACTCGAATGTTCTCTAGGCAACAGTTATGGATTTGATTAATTGATTACCTGTGCGATGATCATTTGGACGCCACCCTGGAGGAGGAGCTTACGGCGGCCGAGGCGGTCGACGGTGACAATGGAAACAAACGTGGCAGCCATGTTGACGATGCCGCTGATGACGGCGGACATGAGCGACGCCGTGCCACCGAATCCGATGGTCTTGAACAGCACGGGCGCGTAGAACATGACGACGTTGATCCCCGTCAGCTGCTGCAGCGTCGGGATCAGCACCGACATCACCAGCTGCGGCCGGTAGCGGCGCTCCAGGAGCGTGCTCCACGGGTTCTCGATGGCCATGGACGCCTTGCTGGCGGCGACCAGGTCGTCGTACTCCGGGCCCACGTCGTCGGTGCCACGGATTCGCCGGAGCATGGCGCGCGCCTCGGCCTCCTTGCCGCGGGCCAGGAGGGAGTTGGGCGTGTCCGGGAGGAAGAGGGAGCCGCCGGCCATGATGAATGCCGGCACGGCGGCGAGGCCCAGGCTGACGCGCCACCCCCACCCGCCGGCGATCTTGTCGGTGAAGTAATTGATCAGGTTCGCGGCGAGGATGCCGACTGTGATCATCAGCTGGAAGCTGATGTTCAGCATCCCACGCATCCTCGCCGGCGCCATCTCCGACAGGTACAGCGGCACAGCCTGAACATAGCCAAGTGTTACTATTTGGTTGTCACGTCACGTTAATTAGTTACAGTATTAGGGTGTCTCGTGCACTGTCATTTGCATGCATGCACGATGCTATCCATAAGATGATCCGATCGATCGATCATGCCGATCGCTCCACGTATGCTCTATCTGGTATTTAGTTAATTTCATGGAAATTTGTAAAGAATTAAATTCCTGAACAATTTTTATTGCTGCACAAATGCATGCACCCTTATCCAAATCTTGAATTGCATGCAAGATACTATATACGGAGTATATCGCATTTTTGTTCTACCATAAGGCGTGCGGATATATGTTTTGCTACTGCGTACGTGTACGTTGACTGGGTGTGTGAATGTCATCACCTGGTTGCTGAAGCCGACGCCGATGCCGAGGAGGATGCGGCCGATGATGAGCATGGCGACGTTGGTGGCGGCGCCGTTGAGGATTGCGCCGATGAGGAAGATGATTCCGCCGCCGAGCATGGTGATCTTGCGCCCGAACTTCCTGGTGATGACGGACGCGAACAGCGACGCGATGAGCGCGGCTAGGTAGAGCGACGACGTGAAGAGAGTCAACAGCTCGCTGTCGAACTTGCAGTACTGGTTCGTCTCCACCATCTCCTTCTCCTTCGCGTACACCGACGGGAAGAACTTGATCAGGAACGGATCCATCGACGTCACCCCACCTGCGACAAACAATACATTCAAACGCAATTCATCAATGGATGATCCGTTTCAATCGTGATGGATTAGTTCAGTTTTTTTAATAATTGATTTATTAATCCGGTCTCTATATCGCGAGGGATATACACCGTCATGATGAATTAATTCATGGCGGATTGATTGTTGATTACCTGAGATGCCGATGTCGTAGCCGAAGATGAGGCCACCGGAGGAGGCGACGAGGCAGGCGAGGAAGACGAAGATGGTCATCTTCCCTGGGTAGTTCTTGTGTGCGCCATCCGTGTCGGTCATAGCGCCGCCGGCCATGACTGCTGGAAGAAGTGTGTGAAGAGGAGTGAAGAGGTGAGAAATGGGAACGAAGGCCGGACTACTGACCAGGGGAGTGCGAGGAGAAATGGAAGAAGGCTTAATATAGAGTGGAGTTGATTGCAACTGGATCGGATAGACTTGCACGGTCAGCTAGTAAACGGCTAATTATCCAATTCCTATTATCGTTAACCCATTGTTAGGAGTTGTTAGTTGTAGATTTGTTGCGCAAGCCGTTGGCGCATGGCTCAGCTCACCACGGTGGATGACAATAATTCACTACTGTCGCCTTTCCATATACTCCTATATCAAAAAGAAATTAAAAAGCGATTTTTTTATACGTACAGTCTATATATGACATGTCCAGTAGTATAACATGGTTGTTTGTTATTTTTGCCATCTATATGAAACATTAATGCAGGATCAGACGTATGCAGTGAGTGCAGTATTGTGACACGTCTTTGGCCCATTAGCATGAAAGAGCTAGCCAATGTAAAGGAAGGGAACCACTAAGCAGGCCCTAATGGGCTTTTGGTCCAATTAGGATTTGGGAGTGGATTGGGATTTGGGAATTGGGAGAGATCAATGTCAATATCATATCGGTCAAGTCATCGAGGTAGCTAGTACAGTACTACCATCGCTTTAGTCTGCTTAATTAACTCAACAAAACTATCCTTCCCAAACTACTTTGCCTACCACTTCTCTGAAACAGTCAAGGTGGAGTGATCAACGGAACAGTGCTAATTAGCCTGACAGATTGAAGAAACAGTGCTAGCTCACGCGGCAATAATGCGCGGCAACGGCGCCAGTCCTCATCTGATAAGTCATTTTAGAACTTAGAGGTATATACACCTATGTTTTGTATGCGTCCTAAATAGTTATATAAAAATTTGAAAAAAATTAGTTAGATGTGTTATGATAATATAAGTTAGCTCACAAACATGTAACTTCAAGTTTGACCTCTATTTGGAGAAACTAAAATAACAAATTATATCGATACTGTGCAGTGTCAAATTATGTTATTTTTATATGTCCAAATGTAGGCCAAATTTAAAGTTGCATGTTTGTGAGCTAACTTATATTATCATTATACATCTAACCAAATTTTTTTTAATTTTTATATAACTATTTGGGCCGCATACAAAAACATAGGTGTATATACGCCTAGGTTCTAAAAATTCTTGTCCATCTGATGCCAACATGTACTGCAGCAGAAAGATTCCTCTGCTTTGGTACACGGTGGCCATGAGCCGACTTGAGCTAATTAAATCCAACGAACACGTACGTAGGACAGCAGTACTCAATTCTCTAACCACAGTACAAACCAACAATTAATTGTTTAAGCGCGTTTGTTGCTTTCTCGCCATAATTTTCTCCTCCTTCCCTGAGCCGAATCGCAGAGAAGAAACTCTATTCTCTCTTGAGGTTTCAACCGCCAATTGGGTTTTGTGCTATTGTATTCCACCGCGACAGTTGACGAAAGCAAGCAACCGATTCCACACTTGCCAAGTAAGTATAATATCCCCGTTCATTTTTCCCAACCACCAAACCCCTCCCGTTTTTCTCCTCCCCAACCATCGCAAAACGCAAAATTCCCATTCCTCTCCTCCTCCGTTGCTGGACTGCAAGAGGCTGCTCCACTCCAACAAGCCAACAAGTCTCGTCTGCTGCTGCTGCTGCCACCATGGATCGCTCTAAGTCGTACGCGGGCGGGAGGACGATGGCGATAGAGCCCTACTACGGCGGCGGCGGTGGAGGAGGCGGCGGTGGCGGAGGAAGGCCGGCTGACTTCCGATCGTACTCGTACAGCGGCGGCGGCGGTGGAGGATCGTCGTATTCGTACCAGTACGAGTACGGAGGAGGAGGGGGGAAGGTGGGGTACTGGGGATCGGTGGCGGAGGAGAGATCGACGGAGGCGGAGGTGAAGAGGAGCAAGTCGGCGTCGTCGAAGCGGCGGTGGCTTTCACTGGGGGATCCGGACATGGAACGGAAGAAGCGGGTGGCGTCGTACAAGGCGTACTCAGTGGAAGGGAAGGTGAAGGGCTCCTTCCGCAAGAGCTTCAAGTGGATCAAGGATCGCTACCTCCACCTCGTCTATGGCTGGTCCTAGCTCGATCAATCTATCGATCGATCGATCTCTTCTTCTTCATATCTATCAGAGATGATGATGAAGCCCCCCGCCCCCCTCTGCATCAATTGTATGCATATTTATTTGTCTTCTTTTTTTGCTTCTATCTTGTTCTCTGTTTTTTTCTCTCTCTCCTTTTTGGATTCTTCTTGTTTTGATGCTCGATCATGGCGACTGAAGAACTGAAGGTATATAAGTACAAACTTACAAATATACTATATGAAAAGCTTTTTCCCGCTACTTTATTATGTTGTTGATCTTCAAGTCTTGATGGTGGCAAAGCAAGCAATCAATTAACCAAAATCAAGTGTATGTTGTATCTAAATGATCTGTTCCACTTTCCTGAACGAATATATGCTCTGATCATGTGGTTTTTCCTGTTCACTTCTAGATGAGTTGGTTGTAATAAGAATGGACTTCTTTTTGAAAGGGTAATTAGGACGACTTGTTGATATCTGAATTTGTTTTTGGTCAATTATTGGGTGCTCGACTAATTGAAATCGTAGTCTGAACATGTTGGATTGCGTGCGTGGATTGTGTGTTGATCAGTTTGGCCTTCGTGGAAGGGTGAGCTGAAAGGGAATTCGTCTTTTTAATTCATCAACCGGTTGGCTATGACAAAGGTAGCAACATTGATAGACAAAAGGCTACTAGTATTTGCGACTGCTTTTTATAAAAGCACCATGACGTCGCAAGATGACTAACGTTTTGACAAGTTCTTGGTTGTAAGCTCTTCAACACTACAACTAGTACAAGAATTCAGTTTTATCCACTCATATACATTAAATATATTCGGTAGGTTTAGTTTTCATTCCCTAGAATAGAAGTCGTCTCCTAATTTCTAGAATCTTAAATAACTAGCGACTCCACATTTGATGCTGATTTTTACCACATGACGTCCAAATAGTTTCATGGGTAACAAGAGAATGAGACAAGGGATGCACATCCTATAACAAGTGCACACGGTGTAATTTTCATCTCCATAAATGTCATGTACTAGTTTAAATTAAAAACCCCTATATAACATGTTCGTGTTCCCCATACGTGCAACCTTGAATGGTTGGAGAGGCGAGTCTAATATGTGTGCCATGGCAAAAAGGGAAAAAACTATAGAGAAAGAATATATCACAAACATGTCTGTATGAAAATCTAGCAAGCATATAACAAAGAAAATATGAGCCTACTTTTTCGCAATTGCCCAACATACAGGTATCTCAGCTTTCATGCGGCCGAAAGGCTACTTGAGCTTGATTGATGAGCTAAACTCTTTTGTTTTCATTAGTAGGAAAAATCTTGTGTTTTCTACATTTCTGCAGCGATGGGGTGACGTCCAATTAGAGCCCCTAGAACCAAATGATAAAGCTAATAGTTACAATTTTTTTTTTTGAGGAATTATTGGCAGGAGCGCTGCCTATTCTATTAGAAGAAAGGAAAAGTTTTTACAGAGGGACTGGGAGACAAATCCTCCGGTCCCTAGAACGCTGATTTACACATTTTAGAGACAGCTACGTGATCGCCATGCCTGTTGATAGTCCTTACAGAGGGCGATTATGTTGTCGACGACGTCCAGGATCGTGCCGTAGGTGTTTTTGAAAATTCTCACATTTCTTTCTAACCAAATCCCCCAAAGAGTGTAGAGGATGACCCCATCTAAAATAATTTTATGTTCCTTCGTTACTAATAGTTACAATTTCGACTATGTATATTGCGCGACCTATATTGACTCTGGTCGCATTCACGCTAGGTCATGTCTTACAGATTGCACACTGTACCATTGGTTGCTGAAGGTTGTCTAATTAGTTTCGGTTTTCAACTAAAGGTTTTGGTTGAAACATGAAAATTCGATAGGTTAATTTATGTTTAGTTGTTGTAGAAATATGATGATTTTATCCTGTGTTTTCAAAACATGACTGGATCCCTCTTATTATATATGATTATCGATAGAAATATAGAGTGACACAATAAGTAATATTCATACTCCTGCCTTCCAAATTATAGGCCTTACTTTGTGATTGATGGTGTACAGTAAAGCGACTGAGGATGGGAGTGTACACGCATTAATTGGACACTAACCAGTGCCGTAGAAGATGGAATACAATTATTAGGTAGAAAGGGTACTCCTTTTTAAGGATTCCGGAATACAGATGATTGTGCAGAAATATGGATATTATATATAGTATTATACATGAGCAATGCATACATTCAATAATTTTCGTAGGATAAGTTTAAGATAAAACTTTTATCTGCACCGGCCAGCCCCATCTACTACCAATATTTGTGCAATACGGTCCTACATAAACGATACATGTCCCCCATCGTTCTCAATTTATCAGGCTGTTAGATTCTACGAAGATTGTATGAACATTGTAGCACAACATTTTCCATTGTACATATGATCTTTTGTGGTTTCTTCCAACCAATGCCTTCATGAAAGAGACAGCTACTTCAATGAGGTGTGAATGGTTTGGTGTTCCACGTTTTCTTACGCCAACTTACTGCCTTAATGGTTACATACTTTTTTACCGTCAATACATGCTGTGGGTGTGCCACATATTTGTTTGTTATACAACATTCGATAAGCTACATTTGATTATAATTGTTTCAGTAAGCGCCCAGAGTCCTGAGCAAATGACGTTAACTAAAACAGATTACTACTTCTTTAGAGCCAAGCAACCTAAAATAGCCCCTTAGTTTGTCTAATTAAGTGTCTAACACTATTTCCAATCATATATTCCATTAGAAATTAGAAAAGGGCGCAGAAATGAAAACCTCCCAACTTCTCAGTAAGCCCGGTAAGCCCATAAAGCTAAAGCGCAGGCCAGGCCAGGCTTGCACCCAAACCCAGGTAGGTCTAAACCCATCACTGATCGATGCACCGAGTGCAAAGGATTGCTAATCCAAAATGTACAAAATATTGGTACTGACAACATTTGGCAAGCCAAAAGCTTTTTGTTGAATTGTGATTGGCTTTTTTCCACGATATCTTTTTACTTTTAACTTTTTTCCATAACTTTTAGTTTTTTAAGAAATGGTGGGCTTTATTGATTAATTAATAGGATTACAATCTTGCCGTAGCTTGTAGGTCGATGCATTATTCCGTCAAACCGCGTAAAGCACCGTTCGTTTCGCAAGTTGAGCGAGTTCATGAGCTACCATATTACAATGCTATAATGTTGCATTTTAACTTCTTGGAATCTCGCCTCTAGAAGGAAAGTCCATCGTGGACGCTCATATTCACTTGATTTAATCCTCTGTATTATACTTTTCCTTCTCAAAATTTAGCAATGTCGCTTTTTAGCGCAAAACCAAATGAAGGTTCAAGCTTCATGAGATGTCTTCTTTTGTGGTGACAAGCTTAGTGATAAATTAAGCAAACATTTTGTTATGTCCTATCAAATATTTGCTAGTATCTAATTGAAATTTTTGGCACTGTCGTAGGGTGCATAGTTAATGTGTTTGATATGCTATCAATTTGCTTTTAAATTTAGATGCAAACAATTTGGATTGCTACTAAGTCAAGTTTACAAAGCCAGCGATGTCCAATTTAAACATATACACTTACTACCAATCTACCAATGGTTTGTATTTCATTATCAAACCAAATGAGTACTAGCAACTACTAAGTGAACATGAGCCATATTTATTACATTTTGCATCATTCTCTTAGCGCATAAAAAATCAAGTGGCATTTCAATGTAGGCATAAAAAATCCAGTCATTTTACCTAATGCATAGATAATATTTGCATCACTCTTAGCGCCATGAAAATAAACGGCTACAAGCTAAAAAAATACTGTACATATGGTGCATCAACGCACTCACAAAGTGTGGTGTTACTAGCTTAGGTGTTGATTATACTTTGGGTTAACTTTTCTTACCCGATGGACCATGCATATGTCAACCTTTTCACTTGATACTATTGCACGTTGTTTATGGCTGGAATCATGGTTTGTCAATGTAGACTGTTGGAGTGTCTTTCACATTGAGCTAGATTGAGAGATTTCGAGGATTTTAGAGTTAGAGAACTTCACCTAACAAAAGAAGATGATGAAGAAAACCGAGGAAACATATGATTGCATATATATGTTTTTATCAAAATCTTAATGTTTCAGCCTGACAGTCGATGCCGCTATAGCGCGCCGCTATTTCATCCACTAATCTCTTTATTAATTTCCTTCTCACTTGAGCATATTGGTTCATGAGCTTAGTTTAGATATCTCAGTGGCTTAACTAAAAAGATATCACGACAACCCCTAGCCTAGGGGTGGAGGCAAGATTTCAACAAGAGTATGTTTGTATTTTTCACTTGAATTATCTTTAAACTTTGCTATTTTTCCATTGAAATTCTTTGCTACTCATCACCTGTTGGGCTCCAGCCTAAGCTGCCTCACAGGTGGCTCTGCCCCTTGTCTTAGCCTAGTCTAAGTTGCAACCACAGACAAGCATGTACGACCTAAAGTAAAAAATTAACTCTAATCTAATCTAGTTCTAGTGCAACTATGATAAGATAAGCACTCCATGGTAGAATTCGCTCTAGTGCAACTTAATTCTTGGTTTAGATCTAGATTTTCGCTGTAGAATAAAAGATATTTAAACAAATATAATCACCAATAGCCTTTATAAAACAACATAATCTCAAACTACAAAATTTAGCAACACATCCTTATTTTACTTGCCAAATTATTATTCGTATCCACAAAATCACTATAGTAATTAGGGCCAAAATATTTCGACTCACGAGAGCGTAACTTGACAGCAGTATTTTGGCCCACGAAACCACTATTACGTCAGCAATATTTTAACCCATCAAACCGCTATTACAGTAGAGGTATTCTAATCTACAAAACTACCATTATGATCGTGGTATTGCGACTCATAAAACCGCCACAGTATTTCGACCCATAGTTTTGCACCACTGTATTATTACGATAACCGCCACGGCTATTGCGGCCACTAACGTAGTACTACAAAGGAGAGAGAGGGAGTCGGTTTCCTCTTGCTTGTCCCTTTTCCCCACACTATTCTCGCCCCCCGCCGGTGCCCGTGCCGGCGCCCCTGTCTCTCCCGGCGACCGATCGGGAGAGCGACCGGGATGGCCTCCCCCCATTCCGACCCGCCCGACGGCGGCGGCGGAGGCGGCGCTCCCCCAGGTGCGGCACCCTCCTCCCTTCTCTCGCTCGCGGTCTCTCCCCATGCTTCGGCTCGCTCTGCTCTCGTGGCATAGATCGCGGCGGCGGGGGTTTGGATGCTTGGTTGGTTGGTTGGTTAGTGGGTCGTGATCCAGTCACCGGCATGCGGCGGTGGGGGCTCCCGGTGCTCGGCTGGGTGGAGCGGGGCGGGAGCTTCGGGGGCGCGTCCTTTTGCTCGTCTCGGGGGTCGTGGGGTGGCGCGGGCTTCTTCGAAGCTTGGTTGGGGGTTTCTAGGAGTTGGATTGGTTGCTGTGTTTGGGCCTATGAGCTGCCCTCTTGGTGCGCTCGCGCCTCGTGGTTTAATCCTAGGGTTTTAGGGGCTGGGGATGTTTGGGGACAGCTGGCTCCGGCCGTTGATCGCGCGCATCCTGCTATGTCGTGTGGAGTGGTGGATGAACCTGGGTTTAGCTTCGATTGCACATTGATTCCATGCAAGCTGGATGTCATTAGTCCCATCTGAATTGTTCCCGTCGGTGGCTTAATTTCTGTACTGTACTGTTTCTGTTGGTGTACAAGACTACAAGTAATTATGTATGTATGATTTTGCTCTTTAGTCTTGATCAACTGTTTGTGACCCTACTCTGTTATCGATGCAACATTTCTGCATCTAAAGTTACTGCATTATGATTCAAGACTAATCTGGTGATCCAATAGCTCACTGGCTTGTGCATGATCCTTGTATTATTAGCTGCCCATCTAGCTTTTGTTCTGTGCTGCTTAGTGTCTTTTGCCTCATGATGCAAAATGTCTTATCGTGGTCAAAACTGTGTTTATTTTACAATATTTCAGTACTAGGTTTGGCCATGTAACATCAAAAGTATTTTCAATCCTGGTGGCTGTGATTTTGCCCGTGTTGTGGTGGGGGTCAGGGTGGCAGGAGGGAGGTTCTGACTGCTTTGGAATTTGGTTGGGGGTTTCTAGGAGCTTGCTTGGTTACTATGTTTGAACCTGTGAGCTTGTGCACTCACCATCCTCCTTGTGTGCTTCTGCTTTGCGGTTTAATCATATTGTTTAGCCTTTTAGGGGCGGGAAATGCTTTGGGACAGCTGGCTCCAGCTTTTGATCGCACTCATCCTGCTATGTCGTGTGGAATGGTGTATGAACCTAGATTTAAGTTCTATTTCTCAATGATTCCATGCAAGCTGAATATCATCTCATCTGAAATATTCCCATCACCGTGCTTTAATTTCTGTTCCTTAATGTTCTGGTTGTTCCTGTTGGTCTACAAGTATTTATGTATGTGTGATTTTGCCTTGATCAACTGTTTGTGACCCTACTCTGTTATTGATGCATTTCTGCATCTAAAGTTACTGCATTAAGATTTAAGACTATTCTGGTGATCTCAGGAGCTCACTGACTTGTGCATGACCCTTATGTTTAGTGACTCCATCTAGCTTGCTTTGTGCTACTCAGTGTCTTTTGCCTCATGCAAAATGTCTATCATGGTCAGAGCATCTTTTATTTTAAGATATTTCACCCCTAGGTTTGGTCACGTAGCATCAAAAGGTCTAAAGTTTTGACATTTGTCACCTTGTTAGCTTCTGCCCATCATGTAAACTGAGGCCTGCTATCTTCTGGCATTAAATTAAGCATTTTCCACCATGTCATATACTGATTGAGGATTTTTTAGTCATGCCAAATTTTATTTTAGTTCTATTTCCTTTTACTCTATGTTTCTTTTGGTTGACTTGCACCGATATAACAAAAATAGCTCGCTTACCTTGTTCTATATTTGTGGGTTCTTCTTCTGCGAATAACTCAGAGCTGCAATCCTTGCCCGTGCGGGTCATTACTGAACCTGGTCAACTTCCAGTTGAGTTTCTTGAACCCTCTGCTGCCCAGAAACTGGTGATTGGATTTGATTGTGAAGGTGTAGATCTTTGTCGCCATGGTGCTCTCTGTATCATGCAGGTGAGTCCAACTGAAGCTTATGAAGAATGAAATGTGTGCATGCAATCTTATGTTTCATATTAGTTATCCTTTCAAATTGTTATGCAACAACCATCTCCTTATAGTGGTTCTTTCATACTGTAAGCATCAACTATTGTCCTATCTAAGGCAAGTCTATTATCGCCTATATGCCTTTGTTCCTTTTTCATTATCTTCCATACTAGAATAAATTATTGCAACGATAATTGTTTGTTGTTCTGCCTCGTCACTTTTGATTATCGTTTATTGATACAAACCTTTTAGATGCAACCACTAGCTCCTGTTATTTCTGTCTATTGTGTATGCATAGGTTCCTATTGAGTTTATTTTAAATTATTCAATTTATTATTTGGCCCTTGATATGATAATGAAGCAAAACTTCTCATTTTATTTTTTTCAGCTTGCTTTTCCTGATGCTGTTTACTTAGTTGATGCTATTGAGGGTGGAAAAGAACTGATTCAAGCTTGCAAACCAGCACTTGAGTCAGAATATGTCACCAAAGTTATTCATGACTGCAAAAGGGACAGTGAGGTGCCTAATCACTTGTCTGAAGTTTTTTAGTGTGTTAGTTTCTTTGTTTTAAAATAATGAGCCTTTGACTAAAGGTTGACTATGATATTTCAGGCCCTGTATTTCCAGTTCGGCATTAAATTGCATAATGTGATGGATACACAGGTAATCAGCATATGCATTCTGACTAGACTAAGGCCTTATTTAGATCCCAAAATTTTTTGGCCAAAAATGCCACATCAAATGTTTGGACACATGCATGGAGCATTAAATGTGAACGAAAAAAAACCAATTGCACAGTTTGCATGTAAATTGCGAGACATCTTTTGAGCCTAATTATGCCATGATATGACAATGTGGTGCTACAGTAAACATTTGCTAATGACGGATTAATTAGGCTTAATGAATTTGTCTTGTAGTTTACAGGCGGAATCTGTAATTTATTTTGTTATTAGTCTATGTTTAATACTTCAAATGTGTGTCCGTATATGTCAAAAAAAATTTGTCGTAAGAACTAAACACAGCCTAATTTATTGGCAACTACAATGGCATGCTTACTGACAGTTTATTGGTAACTTGGTAATTTTTATGTTGTGTACATGTAAAGAATCATCACCTTTCTTAATGATGTTCATTATATCTGAAACATCATCAATTTGTAGCTTCATGTTGTGTACATGTAAATTATTATCATGAGCTTAGGACCATCAACCCTGTACAGGGCTGAAATGGTTGCATGATCATTTGTCGTCCGAGATATATGTGTATAGCAGTTATTTATATGGTAGCTTTTATATGGTCATAAGGAACCTTCAATTATCCCTCGTGCGCAGATCGCTTATTCTCTGTTAGAAGAGCAGGATGGGAAAAAGAGAGGATCTGATGATTACATATCATTTGTCCACCTCCTTGCTGATCCCCGATATTGTGGTACTTACTATACTGAATTGCTTTAAATTATTGGGTTCCTTTAAATCGAAAACTACCATGCATGTCTTATTCTTTCTTATCTGTTTTCTCATAGCATATTCTGCATTAAGCTCCCCTTTAGCTGTAGTTTACCTGTGCTTTCATGCAAGTTCTTTCTTTTCCTTATACATGTCGTACAAAACTAGGTGTTGTCTTATTAAATTTTTATTCATGCAATCCACTCTATTGTGATTCCTGGAGCCTAGTCCTTGAGATAGAGGTTCTTATTTTCAGCAATAAGTTGATTTAATATAATATTCTCTACTTAGTTTTACTGCAAGTGCTTTAACTTTGACATGTATGTCTTACATATTTGAGCTGCTGCAAGATTGTCTGAAGTCCGAATATAAGTTCTGTATGGCATGGTTGTTAGTAATCAAGAATTGTTGTTTCAACATGGACATTATACCTTGTCATCTGTTCATGTAGGGCAAGTACTATTAGGCCTTAAGGCTGCAGCCCCATCTGTTCACCCATGAATATTAAACACCCTGGGTTTATTGCTCCTTCTCACTCATACTGTCTGCTATTACTCATGCGTAAATATTTTGCAACCATGTTGAAAGCTTAGCAGTATTTGGTAGGATGTCCTCTGACATAAAATTTATTGTGGTTTCATCTCACCTCTTGCTAGCAGTTTACTGCTTGTGTCAATCAGTTCTTTCAATTATGCTCTTTAGGCTACCTAGATGTTGACAAAGTGTATGAAGGGCCACAACACATTTTCTTGTGTTTTATGTTTGATTGATCATATGGTGTGATACTGCTTTGTGTAGGAATGCCATATCCTGAAAAGGAAGAAGTCCGTACCCTTCTAAGGCAGGTTAGCAATATGTGACGGAAATTGTAAAACTCTTGTTTAGAAAATTATTGTGCTGAAGATCTGAAATCTTGTGTTACTTTCTGTTCTATGATAATACCTGGCCCTCCAATGTTCTGTTATGCTGATCTTCTTGAAAACTGATAAATGACTTTGCTGGGTTTTCAGGACCCTAACTTTTGGAAAAATAGGCCCTTGTCCGAAATGATGATTCGAGCAGCCACAGATGATGTCCGCTTCCTTCTCAGTATACATGAGAAAATGATGGAGAAGTTAAGCAATGTATCTTTATGGCGTCTGTCAGTACGCAGTGAGCTATACTGCAGGTGCTTTTGCATAAATGACAACCTGTATGCAGATTGGCCACCTCTTCCAACTGTCCCTGGTTAGTGTATCGAAATGTGTTTTTCTCATTTGGGCAAAATTAGGAAGCTTATCATAGGACAAATCCGTTTAGTTATCATAAAACTAAAACGTCCATTTTACCTGTAGTCTCTTCAGATAATTTTGAAACGTAATGGTCAGAATGACAATTTCGAAATGCAAATCAGGTTGCTTTATGGGTTGGTAGTTTTAGGTGCAGTGCTACAAAGTAACTTGG
Organism: Leersia perrieri; assembly: GCA_000325765.3. Lineage (NCBI taxonomy): Eukaryota > Viridiplantae > Streptophyta > Magnoliopsida > Poales > Poaceae > Leersia > Leersia perrieri. The sequence goes on along the minus strand of CM002476.1, from coordinate 15,189,824 downwards.
AACAAGCCTTAAATATAAGCATCACTAGCAAATCGTAGATGTCTTTCAATTGCGTTCTTTAATTCCTCGAGCAAAGGTTTTATATTCAGCACTGTAAACCAAATTGATGGAATATGTTGGCATTTTGTGCTAAACTGCTGCTTGATTTGTGTAATACAGATGAAATTGAACCCGATGTTTATGTTCCTGAGGTGGATATCCTGTCAGTCTTAGATGTGCCTCCTGGCAAAATGGGGCGTGTTATTGGCAGAAAAGGATCATCAATAATGGAAGTGAAACAATCTTGCAAGTAAACATACTAAGTCTGATTTTATAAATATCCTGTAGATCTATATTATTCTGTGGAGCTTTATTTTATCCTTTTCATTTCCACTCCTATCTGCAGTGTTGAGATCCACATCGGTGGGGCAAAGGGACCTCCAGACAGGGTAAGTTTCCGAATCTTTTGTTTGTTGTAATTAATTTCAACTGGTTATTGGTTTGTCGACAATTGTGCTTCCCTTAATTACTGGCTCCATCTCCGGACTTGAACAAACAATAGGAACACCTAAGGTTTTTATAATTCGGCTGATAGAAATAGGTTACCAAAAAGGTCATTATTGGTAATACATATATTGAAAAATATTATTTTGAAGTATCTCAGCACACTGTGATCCTAACATAAGTTAATTTGGAAATGGATTTCATATATCACAAACGTTTGGTAGTATTGGCCCCTAAGATGTTAGCTCATAAAAAATCTATCTGATTTATATATTGTTGCACAACCCTTGCTGTTTTTCTCCTTTGCTCTATGAGGTTCATCCCTTGTCTTTACAGCCTGTAATATTGTAGGCAGACTTATATCAGGGTGATAACTACTGGGGAGATATCTATCTTCTGGCTAAGGTGAAAAGTACCATGGTAGACTTGCGTGGGCTAGGCCTGGATCCATATGGAGCTTGTCTGAGCCTATATATATCACAATCAGTACCTTAGCTGAACAGATCCGTGAGGCAACACATAGTGCGAAAGCAATTGCTGCTAGTAAATGAATAGCGAGATCACATTAGGTGGTCCTTCACCCTAACACATGAAAAGATTGTGGAAGAAAGGCGATACATTGAAAAGTCTTCCACTCTCTTCTTTCATTAAGCTTCTATGTTTTGGCAGCTAAACCAATTTAGCATATACTACTAAATTTTCCAACTTCCACTGATCCACGTTCTATCTCCCTTAATTCAGGTATTCATCATTGGACCAGTGAAGGAAGTCAGAAAGGCTGAAGCTATCCTCCGAGGGCGCATGCTGGAGTATTAGAGCGACCACCTCTTGTGATACCAAGGCTTCAACGGTTCTCCTCTATCTGTCAATCTTGATTGCAGAAAGGGGATATATAGAAATGCATGTGGTACTGGATGCCTCCTGGATCTCTGATCCTAGACATGACAAAACAAAATAAAAGAATCGAAGTTTACCTCCATCTGTGCCAATGCTCTAGTCCTACAGCTCACATGAATGGTTGCTTCATCTTGCCGGTGTTTCTAAGCTTGCAGGGTCTACCTAGCAGATCAAGATCTGGGGACTTTTGAATTTTCTTACCTTGCAGGGCGCTCCAGTTATCTGATCAAAATCTGGAGACTTTAGCTTGATCTCACTCTCATAAAACTGTGCCTGTATATTGAACATTCATCGTCGTCACGCCTGGACCAGCGTGCGATCAGCAAGAAAACTGGGGTGGTGTCCTACCACCACCGTTAGGTCCGTTGCTGGAGATTGAGTTGGGAGATTTTGCTTTGAATGCTGATTGCAACCCGGTGCCTGGGAACAAAACTAGCTAGCCCTGCTTTGCCTGGAGGTCCGGCTAAACGTCATTGAATACGGGGGAGAGGGATCGCCCACAGATGGTGATCCTATCACCCCCATCGGCCCAAAATTTTCAGACTTAGCAACCAACCGGATGGGGACCCGACACGACGATAGATACGTCGGTGTTAGGACCACCACCTCCCCTTGTTACTGTTCCTCGTGCGACAATGTTATTAGACATCGCTTATTATCACTGGATTCACTGCTCATCTCGTGTGTTCAACATCATCCGAGCCTCTTGATTTGACCACCTTTTCATATGTGCCTTTCCACTACGATTTTAGGGTATGTTTAGTTTTATAACTACCAAAAACATTTGGTAACTTATCTTTAACATCAAATTTAAGTAAGCATTAGGTCCCGCTCGTTTTAGGATAGGGGTGGATTTTTTTTCCTTGATTTCCGTTAGCACGTTTCCCAAAATGATTATCCGTGGGTTTTTTGCAAACGAAGTTTATATAAAAGTTGTTTTAAAAAACATATAAATCCATTTTTCAAGTTTTTAATAGTTAATACTCAATTAATCACGTACTAATTACTTATCTCGTTTTGCGTGCACAAATAATCCAAATCTCCCCAGCAGAAACGAACGTGGGCTTAAAACCCAATATCACCTACGTAGTTTGCTTATGTGGTATGGTTTGGCAAGATGGCTGAGTCATGAGTACATGATTTCATTTACCAAGGTTGAAATTCTGGTGCACACAAATATTGCAAATATGCAAAAGTATACTTTTAATAGCAATATGAATTTAATGAGATTATGGATGTGCCACTAGTTTCTATCTCTTTGAGAGTGTGCGTGTCTGTTATGTGACTGAAAAGAGGAATATGGGAATTTTATGCAATCTACGAGTTAACTTTAGATAAAACACTTTAACTTGTTGCAGGAATTTCCAAGCGAACAATTCAATTCACACATACTTAGCCACACCTAGTCGCGCTTTGTGTGACTTGAATACCCGTTTAAGTATGAAGCATATATGTTGGATTAAGTTATGGATTTAAGTGTGAACTTTGATATAATTTGTACTGTGACACATTATCTAAATAAAATTTTGTACTGAGACACGGCCTAAGTATTAGGGGCTAATTTCCAGAAAAAATAATATTAAAATCCTTAATATATATACAGCCCCAAGATTGATCATTATTATAGCTTGGATTATATTTGTTTGTGATAAAAAATGTATTCACCTATAAAATCAAGCTATTTTTTACACGGTATAATATATATATACGTGAAAACATAATCATATTGAGTAGGAAAATTTCAATCACCAGGCATTATAGACTTTATTACCCTGCAAAAAAAATTATAGATTCCTATATCCCCCCCCTCCCGTGCATATCATCTATAGCAGCTAGCGCCAGGGAGACGCTGGAGCCCCTACCTGGGACTCTGCATCTGGAATGGAAGGCTCTAGACTGATGTACAGTTTGACTTTGTTTAGGACACTGATCCAACGGCTTGATTTTCTCATTTTCTTCCATTGGATGGCTCAAAAAAAATTTTCTTATGTGGATCAATCAGATTCAAGGAAAAGTTCATCTTTACGCTACTTTAGACTAGTATATTAATTCGTGTGTTTGCGTGACTTTATCGTCCCTTGCTATCAAATGTGTTTGTATGTGATTTAAAAAAATATACTCCCTCTATTTATTCATATATTTGTGACCGGAGGGAGTATATTGTATAGGAAATATTATCACATTTATCTTGATTTGTACAACATACTCCGCTTAGTATTAAGGAGATAGATACCATTAATAAACATAATATTATGGACCCTAGCATTAAAATATGTGATCTGTTGGATATTCTAACATCATCATTCCCTTTTCTCACTGTATTTTATCAAAAATTATTCTTTGTTATATATCATGCTTATAAATTTTTCATTGTATTGTAAGATTTTTTTTTATCAAACAATGAATTATACTTTGCCGAGATAAGTCAAATTTGATAAATTTTAAAATACTATCTCTCCAGTCTTATCCACACGTAAATATGGCATCGGTCTATTTGTAAGTAAGCTTTACAATGCTAGCTTTAGCAATGACTTATGAAATTGAGGATTGGTTTGAAAAATGAATTTTATAGAAGGATCATATTGTAAAGTTATAATGGCATAGATATCTCACACGGTGGTGTAATAGGGAGATGTCAAAATTCCACTTCAATTTCCAGACACTTCCAACCGAAGACACGTGAACGTTCCTGATTGCTACATGATTCCTGGTTCCATATTCATTGAACCGTCAGATGAATGAATTGAATGAACGTGGCTTATCCTACACACATTTCAAGGTTCCATATCCACATCATTCATCTGACGGTCAATATTAACTGAATGACGTGGCTTATATATTCTACACACATTTCAAGGTTTCCATTTTACTTATAAAGATAGGAGCATGGGACTTGCAGGAAATGCATCCCCTCGAGAGTCTATCAGGTCCTCCTCAGAAGTTGGACTTCAAATGGTCTTTTCCCATCATGTATTCGTTACAATTAAGATTTTGCAACATGATCTCAGTTGAAGATGGTCTGATAAAATAAAAATATTTCAATGGGGAAATTTTTGTTTCACCGTGTACAACTTGACGTTTCACGGACGGTCAACTGCAACACTTGACTTCCATTTTTTTTTCACCGATTGAGGCGTCCAACTCCTAGTTCCATCCGGAACTTTCCAGTAAACAAAGTTGCAATTAAGCTATTTGGCCCTGTTCGGCTAGCTGAACTGGGCTGAAAATGACTGGGCTGAATGGATTTTTGTATAAGAGTTGATTGGGCTGAATGG
>CM002476.1:15159174-15185069 GCA_000325765.3 Leersia perrieri | reverse complement strand
ACATATGTATACGTATACCTATATATACATATACATATATATATATATACATATACACATATATATATGCCGTGTTTAGATGTAAAAAGTTTTTGGCTAAAAATGCCACATCAATATTTAGACTCATATTTAAAGTATTAAACATAGAGTAATAATAAAATAAATTACATATTTTGACTGCACACTACGAGACGAATATTTTGAGACTAATTAATCCATCATTAACACATGTTGGTTACTGCAACACTTATGGCTAATCATGACGTAATTAGGCTTAAAAGATTCGTCTCGCAGCATACAGTCGGAATATGTAATTTGTTTTGTTATTACTCAACGTTTAAACTTTAAATATGTGTCCAAACATTGATGTGACATTTTTGGTCAAAATTTTTTGAATCTAAACACACCCATGCTCGAACGGGACCGGGGGGAATTTCTCTCGGGGGATGATTTTGCCAGTTCTATCCTAGGTTGAATTGTTCGCCGCGGCGCTGCGGCCGGCGATCGAGCTGTGTGGTGGTGGCGCGTTGGGCGATCGGGATCGGCTGCCACGGACGGCGACCGGCGGGGCTTGGACGCACGCTGGGGGGTGTGAGGGAGACCGGCAGGGAAGGTACGGTGGAGGCTAGCGGCGGCTGCGGATCGGGATTGGGTGCGACCCATGTGTCCCCAGCGTGGCTTGTGGGCCGGCCGCATGCATGTTGCGAAACGGACGCGCACAGTGCTGGACGGCACGCTTGCGTGTAACTCGCGTGCGGCCGAAGCGCGGCACGAGTGCGCGACGGCGACGGCGCTGGCTGGCCGGACGGCGCGGTCCTGCCGGGAAAATGACGGCGGCGCCCGGCGTACGTGTCCGGCCCGTTTTGATCGATCGTCAAATCCGTGGCCATGGATGCATCGATCGTCGTGTGATCGACTCACACTGTGCGCTGATTGCCTGATTCATATATTGCTCTTGATTAAATGATGCCGGATTGGACTCGACCTGATTACGATGGTAGGGGTATGCATATGTATGTTATGTATGCTAGCTGCAATCATTGTGCTATACATGCGTACAGTAAGAGAGGAATACATTTCAGGTGTTCGATTCGTGCACTGTGGCGTACGTACGTACGTACGAACGCCCAACTTCACGTCGTACGCAGAGGTATACATATGCATCCTGCAGATTAAGTTGGGCTTGAGAAGTGGACGCATAAATCTAACCTGCCTTTATTATGGGTAATCATACACGCGTACGGCCTCGTACTATGTGGGAAACCTTCACAAGTTCCGGCCGGATGTGTATGCACTATCTGGAAATAGCATCATATTTGAGATTAATATGCAGTTATAACCACCCTGTTTTCTTTGCGCTTAGGTATTATAGTAAGCTAAATTACTATATAAGTTGAAGAGTAATTACTTTCCTAAATTGTTGGAGGTTGGATTATTGTGTTTGCAAGTCCAAAAATAATATTGGGATGACAAGTTGTGTAATTTTCCACATAGTAATATGAAAAAAAAAAACACTCACCTAGATGAGTTTGTTAGAATTTGGGGTTCAGTTTATAATAAGCTGCTCTAATCTGATTATAATAACCCTAAGCTAAATAAACAGGAACGAACATTTATTTTATGGTATTTTTATAACTCAGTTTATATTTTTTTATTAATTTATGCTCTAGTATTCGTGCTTTCCGGTATGATGAGATCGATCCGGGACCGCTTCCTGTGCAAGTTGGGCATTGCTGGTCCAAGATTGGGGATGGACGTGGCGAGCTAGCTATATGCAACAACACAATAACTTTTTTTTCCTAAAAGAAAAACTTCTCCGGAAAATTCGCTCTGGCGAGCTGATTAAAAAAGCAAACATTTTCTCTTTCGTGACGAATAAACAGTAGCTTTAATGTACCATATATATACAAAACACACGCAAATATTTTGGAATTTTATTCTCAAACTAGAATCGGAATTATTTGAAAATTGATTCTATTCACAATCTAGAAATTCTTTTGCAACTGATTTGTATCCATCCTTGGAAAAAAATTCCACCATGCACATTTTAAGGAAATTTTACTGTGATCTTAATTTACTGACGGTAAAATTAATCAATATAGATTACATATATACCGTCCGCGCCGCAGAGAAGTAAAAGTAAAAGAAATCTTTGGATCGTTAATTATGCGCCCAAATATTGTCAGCTACCATCCATAATTCCATATCAAGCATAAAACTACAAACTGGTGCCCAGATTAACTGTCGCTAGAAATCTCACTCTTGTGCCTTTCTCCTTGTTAGTTTACGGCTGCTAGCTCCTACTACTGCCTTGATGAGAAAAAGACACTAGCAAGCTCCATAGCTAACGGCCGGTAGTTGGGTGTCTTGTAATGTACTTACCACTGTTCAAGCAGACATTCCAGAGAAACAACCATTCTTCTCCGTTGTTGCTTTCCTGTTATCACATTCAGTCATGGAAAAGACATAATGCATCAAAGCTTATTGTCCTCTAGCTCCTGATCGATCACTGTGTAATTTTTTTTCTTGGAAAGCATTGCTTGCTTGCTTAATTAATTATCTGTGTAGTATATATTAAGCAGATTTACGCATGCAGTGTATCGATTGATCTACAGTAGAAACTCATTGTAACGAAATGACATCATGCGACATGCCGGGGTGTAAACCACTCATTAATGCTCGACAGTAGATGCACGTACATGCCAATGTCACCCCCTGACACTTCACACGATTCTGACGTACACACAACACGAGCGATACTACTACCGATCGAAAGCCCAGCTAAGCTAGCCCGTCAACGTCGCCAACCCTAGCTAGTAGTAGCAAGCTCTAGACATCATCCTGCAGTGCTGTTCATAATTACGCTAGCCAGTACGAATGTTTAGCTGCTGCAGCTGATGTTGTACAGTGTCCAGCTAGCTAAACACATGTAGGTCCAGTTTTAGCAGTGCATCACCAGTATCCTCTCTGATCTCTGCAGAACATGCATACATTATACTGATACTGATAGTACCATGTATAGTACACAGTAGCTAGCTCGCAGAGCAGTAAATTTGCAGCAAACATACATACATGAAAGTGCCCAAAGGTAAAAGCTGCAAGTGAAAGTGAAAACCTTTTAGTGTTAACTCTGACGAAGCAGTGCAGCGCAACAACTGCAAGCCCATTAACTACTGTAGCTAATAGGAGGAGCAGTAATACGGCATGCGCAGTGCACTCAAACAGCTTGCATATGGAGTGTGTATATATTGTAGCACTACTTATTTTTCGGTCGACAAGAGACAGTGGTGGCCATGAGCTCATGCAAGCTTAATGAGCTAAGTTAGCTAGCCCCGTCTCAGGCAGTACTCTTTGATCACGATCACAATTAATCATAATCAAATCATGGCACCCAGATGCAAACCTAAATTAATTAATGGAAGTCTTTTTCTCCTTCTTCTGGGCTGCTTTTTTATTTGTTGTCAATGAATGTAGTCCAAAGAAAAACTCTCGTCCTACTGACAAGATTGATGGTTCACATACTTGTAACAGTACTGTACTGCTCCCTCTAGCTAGAGCGATGGATTCCTCTAGATTTCTTCAGGAATTGATATCTGAATTCCTACACTTAGGGGTTGTTTAGTTTGGCAAAAAATTTAAAAAAACATCACATAACACGTTTGACCGGACGTCGGAAGGAGTTTTCGGACACGAATGAAAAAACTAATTTTACTTCTAGAATGGAAACCGCGAGACAAATATTTTGAGCCTAATTAATCCGTTATTAACACACATAGGTTATTATAGCATTTATAGCTAATCATGGTTTAATTAGACTCAAAAGATTCGTCTCATCGTTTACAACCCAACTGTGCAATTAGTTTTATTTTTATCTATATTTAATACTACATACATGAGTTCAAAAATTTAATGTGACGTTTTTGGGAAAAAAAATTGGGAACTAAACTGGGCCTTATGTAATGTTTCACTGATGAGGTTAAACCGAGAAAAATAACCGAAGCAACCACAGATGATTTTGGGTAAGAAATTTTTTTACTTCTGCCCTTCACCATAAAAAATTAAGGTAGGAAAATAGAAAGGGTTAAAAGAATTCTAAAGTAGTAAAAAAAATTCAAATTTGTCTGTAGCTTACAAGTTGAAGGTCTGCCAATGGAACACTGAGCTTCATCTTACAACTTATAAGAAATAACCATTTTTGAATTTTGCCACTTAATTTTAGGCCTGTTTAGTTTGTTGCCAAAACCAACCTTACCATTTGTTGGTAAAGCCAAATTTTTTCAATGCCAAAGTTTTGGCAAGTTAAAAATGTGAAGACAATGTTTAGTTTGTCACTTCACCAAATATTGGAATAATTTTGTGAGGAGAAGTTTCTAGAATGTTGCCAAATTCGATGGGCATTACCAATATTTGGTAGCAAATCAAATGAAGCCAAAATTTGGCAACTTGCCAAATAATGGAATGGTTCAAAATGGCAACAATCTGAACAACCCTTTTATAATTACTATGTTTTCTCCATTGCTTTTGTCACTCAGATTTAGCTTAGAGTCTGCTAAGAATAGAAGTATAAAGTCTTATAATCAAAATATTTTTCGTTGCTTCAATCATGTGTTTCGACCTATAACCCATAGCAAAATAAAATACCCCCTAATTAAGAAAATGAGAAGGCACAATTTCTAATAAGCATATGGTTGTGATATCATAAATTACTAATTTTGAGTATTTTAAGCTTTGATGTCTAGGTTAAATAACTGTGTTCTGGACAGTGTGTCAATGTATAAAATTAAACTTATACATACCATGAAGGAAGTATATAATATTCACTAAATGAGTGTCATGAATATATATCTCTTTAGCATAGTGAGCTATTCCCCCTGTCTATAAATATAAGCATATTTAGTTGTGAGGTTTGGGAGACTAAGGTTGTAGGAAAAGACTATGTTGCCCTTCATTAAATGAGGGGTAATTAGAGGTGGAAGGATAGTTGAGGGTAGAAAAATGAATGGCTGGTGGCTAATTGATGGAATAAGTAGAGTGTTCTTAGAATCGCATATATTATTAACACATTTTAAATGCATAGAATGCTTATATTTGTGAACGGAGGAGCAAGTATAACTAATAGTCTGAGTAGTACTCTCCCACCTATGTAGTCTAAATCCCTAGCTACATGAATAGCTTATCTTTCAGAACCTAATTAAAGTGCATTAAGTAGTATACAAACCAAAGTGAGTGATAATAATAGAGGGGGTAGCTGGGCTGAGGCTATAGATGTGAATGCATCACTGCACAAAGTGATCAGTGTGTGTGAGGACCATCTCTAGTTCTCACTAGCTAACCTAGCTGCATGTTTGTATGCACCTCCTCCTACTCATACAAGTGTTATATGGATATGCACATCTCATCTAGAGTACTTCTATGGTTTGGCCTCTTTATAAGAGCCTGCTTTCCCCTCCCTTGCAGCCTTTTGCTAGAGCACACTAGACACACTACCCAGAGTCTCTCTCTCGAGAGAGAAACAGTTGCTCCAAAAAAAAGAGAAGAATCTCTAGAGAGAGAGAGAGAGAGGAGCATAAATTCCTCATAGCAATCCAAAAGTGGAGTCCCTGCTGCATAGCTCGCTGCAAGCAGGCAGGCAGGCATCTTGTCTTATTGCTTTTCTGCTTGCTAGCCCTCCTCTCGCCTTTTGCACCATTTACTAGCTAAAAACTGCAGGGCTCCCGGCCCGGCCTCCTCTGGATGCTCTGCTGCAGTAGTGCAGTGCTGTGCTGTGCTGCCTCGAGCGTTTATTGCGTGAATGCTCCTTCTGTTGCTGTAATTCATAGCCCATATCGTCATCTCTCTTCCAAGCTGTAAGTAAAGTATCTGCACTGCATCAGCAGCTACTTGTTGATTAGATCAGTAGAGAAGTGAGCAGTGACGAGAGCTCAGCTAGCTCTAGCTACTGCTACCACTCTCACCATCTGGTTGGATCGATAGATCGACCGATCGAACGAAAGGTACGCTCCATTTGATCGATCAGCTGTCGTCAGATCAGCCTCAGCTTAGTTAGATGAGGTCATCAGGCTAGCTAGACCATCCTAGTTCATCGCTAATCTTTTGTTCGATTCTTGGTAGGTTAGATGGATCGTGGCTTCAACGAGATGATCTTAAGCGAGAGCGTGTGGAATGGCGGCGGCGGTGGCGGCGGAGATGGAGATTGTGGGGTGGTGGCGCTGCCGCCGGAGGTGGGTGGTGTCAATGCCGCCATGGTCAACGACGCGAGCGGCATGACGGTGCTGGAGAGGCTTGTGCTGGACGAGGCCCTCGCCGCGGCGATTCTCGAGCTGCAGGGCATCCAGTCTTCGGCGTGCGGCGGCGGCGGCGCCGGCGGCAAGGTGGCGCCACCGCCGGTCGGTGTCAACGAGGCGGCGGTCGCATTCTCGGCGATGGCGACGGCGACGCCTGCCTACGCTGACGTTGACGCGGATGTCCTGCAGCGACAGCAGCAGCATCGCCATCGCCACCACGGCATGATGGGGATTGCTTCTTCCGACTACGACGTCGCACCAGCTACGCCTGTCACGTTAAGCTCCGTACCACCACCACCACCACTTGCCTTCGCGACCGTTGACGGCGGCGTCGTGAACGCGGCTGCAGTCTTCTCCTCCGGCATCGGCGCCAACGACGACGTTGACGCTGCGGCGGCGAGCGCCACCGCGGCGGTGCCGATGATGCCGACGACTAGCCAGTGCGAGAAAGCCACTGCAAGGAAGCCGCAACGCCGGCCGGGAAGAAAGCGCAAGGCCGCCGCCGCTGCGTCACCGGCGGACATCGCGTCAGCTCATGAGAACCCTCTCTGCAGCCTCCTGGCGTCGTCGAACACCTCCGGCGACGGAATCCAGATCGCGTTCAGCACGAGCGCCGCTGCGGCCTCCACCACCAAACGTGCGAAGCCGTCGCTGAGCAGCAGCTCATCGAGCATCAGCTTCGACGGCAGAGGCGCCCACGGCGGCAACGGCGGCGTCGGCGGCGACGACCCGCTCTACGAGCCGGACACGGAGGCGCTGGCGCAGGTGAAGGAGATGATCTACCGCGCGGCGGCGATGCGCCCCGTGACGCTCGGCGCCGACACGGCCGACGCAGCCGGCGAGCGGCCGCGCCGCCGCAACGTGCGCATCTCGTCCGACCCGCAGACGGTGGCGGCGAGGCAGCGGCGGGAGCGGATCAGCGAGCGACTCCGTGTCCTGCAGAAGCTTGTCCCCGGCGGCACAAAGATGGACACGGCATCGATGCTCGACGAGGCAGCCAACTACCTACGTTTCCTCAAGTCCCAGATCAGGGAGCTCCAAACCCTAGACCGCCGCAACTTCCCCAACAACGCCATCATGAACACCGCCATGGCGACAGCATCGGCGGCATCCGGCAACGCCGCCATGGCGGCAGCGTTCAATTTCCCCGAAACCCTAGGTTGCGGAGGAGGAGGAGTTGAGCAGATGATCTAATTTGTCAATGGTCAATGCAAAATTAGCTAGATAGATTGGAGGCGGCGACGATGACATGATGGCCGCATGCATGCAAGCAACTGTTGTAATGTGTTGTCCAATGTGAGACCATCGTATGATAGATTCATCATTGTTAGCATGGTGATTAATTAGCTAGCTGTGATCATATCGATGGAATCATCATGTCATGGACCCTAGCTAGAAGTTTTTTTCCTTATCCTTCTTGTTATAATTATTAGTTCTGATCGATCAGTTTGATGATCATGCAATGTATGCATTGCATGTCCAGCCTACGTGCTTTATTTCGAGCTAGAGATGGTTTATCTATCAATGCTTTTGCCAAGCACAAGGAAAAGGGGCTTGCAAAAAGTTTAAGCCTTTCAGTTAACCAATCTGTGTTCTCATCAACTTAATTAGTCTCTCTCGCCTTCGTCTTCTTCGTCACCATCGTCGTCGTCTCCATCTTTTCATGTGCGTGCATGTACGTAGGCGTGAAAAAGCCAGCGAAGCTTTTTCTCCCCTTTTCCATGGCGTGGCCTGTGCCCTACTACGCTTTCTAACTCTCCCCGATCCAAATGGCAATCACTACACAATGGAAGAGGAAGTGAGGAACAAGGCAGCAGCAATTGTACTATATATCACCCCTTTGAAACATCATCATAGCGACTTTCTAACACGCATAATTAACCCTGCAGTAGTTCTCTCTTTAAAAGGGCCTTTTCTCCTTTCTCCGTGCGTGGAAAACCCTAGCAAAAGCGATCGATCAAAACCGAGGAGAGAAAGGGGAAAAGATCATCACCCAATGGCGAAATTAATCATATGGTTCATCATTGCTCCCTTTCCCCTGCAGCTGGTCGTGTCGTCAACACAAAGCGATCGGCAAAGCAAAGCAACGCTTGGTAAGACTAAATCTAATCGATTTCTACCGCGAGATCGAGGAGAGAGGTCGTTCGGCCATGGCGACAGCTGCGATGGTGGTGGTGGCCATGGCCATGGCAATGCAGCTAGATAGGGTCAGGGAGTTTGAGCCCACTACGGCGACGACTCTAGCTCGGGAGTGTCAGTGAGTAAGCTTTGGGTGAGCTTTTGAGAGCGGGAGCATGCTGGCATGCAGGCAGGAGGAGGCATTAGCTTGGGGGAGCTGCATGAAAAGGCATGCACTACTGCATCTAAAAGGAATCATTCCCTTTCCCTTTTGCCTCAGATACCCCTTTTTCGAAAAGGGAAATTTTTTTTAAAAAAACGCCTTCTGGTGATCCTCGGAGTTCGTGTGCAAAATATGCTCGATAAGATGCTGTCATCGCCTTTGAATCTCGATGAGATTTGTTATTGCGGGTTTTAAAAGCTCAATTTGACGGTGTTAATTTGAAGAACATGAAACTATACAAGCTGAAGATGGGATAATATGGAATATTTTGAGAATATCACAAGAGAAAGTAATTCCACACCTTAAGAAAATATGGTCTTGTTTTTACAAGGTACCGAATTGTTATAAAAAATAACAATGAAGATAAATATGTAATACTCCCTCCATCAAAAAATCTCAAGCCTATTAATTTTGTTACCAAGACTAAAAAGTTAAGACATATAGATTTACCAAAACAATTTGGTGATCCATATTGATTTCGCCAAACCCTATATAGGTGTAATGCCAATGGTTGGAATGCATAATTGTATGCATACAAATAGTAGCGTGCCTATTTAATATCAGCATGTAAACTGCAACTGATTTAAGACATCAAGCATTGAAAACACAAATAGACTGAAAAGGTTGAAAACATAATATGATTGAGATTTTTGGATGAAGAAAATATATCATTTCACAAATTAAACATAAATGTTTAAATTGAATATATACAAGTTGAAACAAAAGGAACAAATAGACTACAATAAATGTAATTTTCTGTTATGCTGGGATAATTTGTTCTTTATTCCGTACAATGTACTACCAGCTGTTAGCTATGGGTGTCAGTATCCTCAAAGTTTATCTAAAAGAAAGCACTAAATTCTCAAGATGAACTATTATTTTCAATAAACTTTGCAACATTACTAAAGCACAAAACAAAACTTCAAGTTTTCAACCCTAGGGAATGAATACTCATCATGAGCGCCCACATGTCATCCCAATGCATCAATGTCTAGCTCAAAAGAATTTAGAGCAATTGCATAACTGACTTTACTTTGAACCTAATTATAGATTTGCCCCTATTTTTTTGACTTTGTATTTTTTATTCTATTTTTCAAATTTGCAAGTGGGGAGTGACCCTAGTCTGTTAACTGATCAGGTAGACGATGTTAATTGAGGCATGCATAAATGGACATTTTTACCCTTTATTTTTTACGGGGTTTACCCTTCATATTTGACCCTACTTTGTAACTCTTTCTTATATACTACCTTCTTCTCTAAATATTTGACATCGTTGACTTTTTGACATACGTTTGATCGTTCGTTTTATTTAAAATCTTTTGTGAAATATGTAAAATGATATGTTTGAACAAAACTATATTCAACAATGTATCAAATGATAGGAAAAGAATTAATAATTATATAAATTTTTTGAATAAGACGAACGGTCAAACATGTGTAAAAAATCCAACGGCGTCAAATATTTAGGGATGGAGGTACTATGGCCCAAGTTTGCACATGTGTCTCTTGTAACAAATATTTGTAATATTTGGTAACAGATTTGAGATAGATTTGACTTATGTTTGGCTCAAGTTTGATAATTTTTAACAAATTTTGTGATAAATAAAATTGACATAGTTGGGGGGTTGCCGCACCACGCACTCGTGCCATGCTAGGGGGGCTGCCCTGCCGCCCTGTCGCACGCGTCTGCGTGGTGGGGTTTGTGGCCTTCTGCGTCGCTCCCTTGTGCCCTGCGGCTTCGCCGCCGCCAACTGCTCACACGCCAAATGTGCGGCCGCCACATCTCCCATCCCTATGCGCCTCTCACAAACCTAGAAGACCGGACTAACCGGTCGAATGATGCAAGGAAGGAAGAAGAGTAAATGTTAGGGGCATTTCTGTCCTTTCATTTTGCTTACGTTTTTCTGTTTTTTAGATCATCTCTCATAGAGGGTAACGCAGGGTCAAACAGTCCATTTAATTTTGAAAAATATGGTCAAATATGCAAAGTATAATAAATAGTGAGGTCAAATGTGCAGTTAGCTCTCAAAATAGGATAATCGTGCAATTGCTCTAAAAAAGTTATTATACTTTTTTATGTTGGTTCGCATGTACTGCACTAGTAGTTTGTAGTTTGTGTATTAGAACGGACATGTCATGTTGTGTATAAAACTATGTTCTAGATAGCATATTAGCTATGCACAATTCATGACATTTTAACAGTTATTATTTGTAATTGAAATTTATCTGACTCTCCTCTTTGGCCGCCGATCTTTGAGCTGGAAATCTCCCCCATCTAAACTTCAATATACTATAGTTATCTTCTCAACGCGTCAATAACCTCAAGCACAATTGGTCATGCACGCTACTAATTAAACTCCCCTATAGGCTTCAAAAAAAAATTAAACTCCCCTATCTGTGCAGTAACTTTCCTGGACGAGAAGTTAGATATGGATAGATAAGAAAATTGTGGTGATCTATAGAAGGACAATGGTAAAATTATTTGATCAAAAGTGAAAATATTAGCTAAAAAGTCGTTCAAAGTGAAACTGTGTTTGATAAAAAGAGGCCGAATTAAACTGCAATTCACTCAAGAAGAGGCCGCACGCATACTATTGGGCTAAATCCAAGCACGACAGAACACGACATCCACGGCTCTGTTGTAAATGTTCTTGAGCTTGTCTCTGTTGTAAATGTGCGTATGCTTCTTTGAATTTGCTGGGATGATTTGAAAATTTTGATCCCATCTTTTGGAAACTCTACATAACATATTGGATCTGAATTTTAAATTTAGGAGAAGCATCCCTGGCTCATGAGTGAAGCAGAGATAATTGAAGCTGCAGCCCAGAAGAAAAAGGAGGGGGACAAGCTGTACATGTCAAGAAAATTTTTGAGAGCTTACAGGAGATATTACAAGGTACTAGTGAATAATTTAAGATGCAATAAATAGGTCTTAGTGTTTTTTCCAGGCAAAAAATTACCATTTTTGGTCCCAAGTTATATATACTCCCTCCAGTCATAAATATTATTAGCTTGTTGCCATTGACTTGGATCACGAGATTTAACCATTTGTCTTATTAAAATTTTAGTGTAAATATGAAAAGAAACTAAGTTACACATAAAGTTTATTAGATAATATATCGAGTCACTAACAAATAAATGACACTAATTATATATGTTCCATGTAACTATAAAAAAGTTATATACAAATT
This sequence comes from Leersia perrieri, assembly GCA_000325765.3. Lineage (NCBI taxonomy): Eukaryota > Viridiplantae > Streptophyta > Magnoliopsida > Poales > Poaceae > Leersia > Leersia perrieri. The sequence continues at coordinate 15,173,253 of CM002476.1, read as the reverse complement.
ACCGGTGTTTTAGAAATACTTGTTAGCTCTATAAAAAAACATAGAGGTTATATAAAAGTTATATAGTTACATTTAAAAAAATTTCCTAAAAAATGTGGCAATAGATTTTTTAGTCACACCCTTAAAATTATACACATGCCACAAATGTCCAAACTGAAATTGGATATTCTGTTTACCTTGTTTAAAGGCCAGACAGATCATACTTTCGCACTATGACGAGGAGAAATAGATGGAGAAATTAAGAAAATGTTGATTTCCTTTGCCTTCAAAGCTGCTGAATGCGCAGCTTGGCTTGGACGCTACGAACAAGCATACCAGCGCTACCGTGAGGTGCTTTTCTTAACAAGATAATATCATGTTTGCTCCATAGCATTGCATTTCTTTTATATTTGGTATACACGCAGTCCGATTGGCACTGGCTCATTGGATGCCTTTTTACATAGTAGTATGCTACTGTTAGTTAACGATACTCTCATGTAGACACCTATGGCACTTAACTTTACAATCAGAACAGGTATTGGAGTATGATCGTGGAAATGGGAAAGCACAGGAAATGTCAGGGCATGCATTCCCTGAAGCTTCGCTTGGAATAGATACTGCGGCAATGCACAGGGGCTTGGAGGTACTATTTTCATTACTGTTATTCCATCAAGAACATTCGCAGAAAAGCTGAAATGATTATGTTCTTTTTCTTGGAATAGACACTGCTGCAATACTCCATACGTGCCATATCGACTTGGCAAATAATAATCTTCCAATTAACAATAACGTTATCCTCAACGCAAACTGTTAGGCTTAGATTGGGTTTGGGCCTCCAGGGCAGAGCCAGAAACAGGCCATGCTTTGGGCTGGGTAACGCCTGGCGAGCTGATTGAAAGCAGCTATGTAAATTTTGCATTTAGGCGAAGGGCTAATTGCTTAATTCCCATAGTTCCTCCTAAGCCTACCATCACATTTTATCAAAACCGTCATTTGTGGGATTTGCCAAGAATCGTTAATGTTGGCTGACGCCGACTCTATTATTGTAGAGATCCTCCTTGCTACTCCAAATAAACACATAAGATATTTCTTTGGAAAAATACACATAGGTATTGATGGTTTCTTTTTGCAAAGAACACATGTTGTATAGTGATATATAATATACTGATACAATATAATGTATAGTCCATGCACAAGCTGGGGACCTGGCAGCCTCACAGCCTCTTCCTCTCTCCCGTGTGTGTTCATGATCTAATTCTCCATTGCTTGGTGCCGACCTATATATATATATAGCTCGATTATAGGTTATACTAATCATCACGATGATTCGTAAAATCATACAGCTGCTCCACGTACAGCGACTCCATGCCATTCATTATACTGTTCTTTTTCCCTTAAGTTGCAATTACATGCAAAGGTCCCTTTTGAATCTCTTCCATATCTCGTGCCCCCATCCTTAATTTGTTTAATGGAATTCGCTTGTTTTGTGTGTCTCCGCGTACGAGAATAGAGACACAAACCCAGTTTAATTTTTTATTATTCCTTAATTTTAAGCTCCCAAAGTCATTACAAATTCATAACGAAAATGGCTTTTTTTAAACGATAATGCAAATGATGATTTCGTTACAGGACTGCAAATACATTTGCGCAGTATCGAAGTAGACTAGTCGTACCATCTTGATAGGCCAAGTGATCACCGTTGCCACTTGCCATTCATTTGGGGTAGCCATCAGGTTATACACATGGGACCACCCTGCACTGGAAAAGGTCATCACATAGATACTTTAGTCTGACGTGGCGCTGCGTGGGCCCAACGATATCCCTAGATGGACAAAATAGATAAGTATTGCTTCCAAAAATAGTACGTGTCGCCGGATGGTCTACCCAGCCGTGCCAGGGAAGTCCACCACAGTACCACACTACTTCCTCCGTTCTTATACGTTAACAACTGGGTTGCAATTGCAAAGTTTTTTTTTTCAAGATCACAATTGTAAAGCTTACTCCTAGAGTTATAAATTATAGCGTGTTTTCTATTTTGTTGTTTTAAAGGTTTGACTAATAATTTATCTATTAAACAATTATTTCTATGATATTATTAAAATTCATGTTGTTAGATTTATATTCAAAAGTATTTTATTATGATTATGTTTTCACATCGTGCAAATAATATCTTAATAGAGAAATTATAAGACTGAAACTTGCTCTTACATAAAAAAAATATGTCCTAAATATGATTGAGGACTAGGCTTCACAATTTTTCCACAGGGGCCGGGGATTCTACGGAGACGGGGTGAGATAACACCCGCGACCCGCGAGGGACCCCATGGGCCCCGAAAGTATAAAATGGCCTCTACATTTCTGATTTTTAGGCCCAATACAAGCAACCCATACCCACAGCCATATATAGACACCTAGAAAACTCTAACCTCATCAATTCCCCACCCCCACCAGCCGCCACCTTCACCGACTCACCTCCGCTGGTCGACACCGAGCGACGTCGCCGTCACCTCACCGGTCACCGCCGAGCGTCGTCCCACATCGGTCATTGCCAGTCGCCACCAAGCCCCGTCCGCGCTAGTCGCTGCCGCGCGCCGACACCGCCATTGTCTCCGTCATGCGCTGTCACTGTGCCGGTCGCTGCTAGATCTCGCTGCCGCATCGGTCGCCGCCAGATCTCGTCGTTGTCATCGCGCTAGTCGTTGCCGTCTCCATCACCTAGCGTCGTCGCCTTCGTTGCGCCTGTCATTACCGTCTCCGGCACCTTGCACTGTCGTCGGCTACTCCGGGGAAGTGGGGCCTCGGTCGGGGGACGGGGGCAGATTTCGCCCCATTCCATCCTTCGGGGTTAGGGCCGTGGGATGACTCCGGGGGTCGGGGCCCGACCCGTCTCATTGCCCCTATTAGAGATGGAGATGTAGGGACTGAGGGAGTACTTCGCTAACAACTTAAATATATGCATATTACAGTGTAATTTAGACCTTTGGTGATTCTTTAGAGCAAATTGCTATTTTGAAGGCCACACCTATTTGAAAATATTGGTTTTGCTTCTACATCGACGTTCCTAGATAACTAGATTACACATCTAATAAGTACAAACACACCTTTAAGTGCAAACAACAAATAGTAATAGTATCAAAATCAGACGGCATAAATGAACAAAGAAACAGCATTGGTGTTAAACCTAATATGCATTTTGATTTAGGTGCTTGATTCAAGCACTATGGAAAGGTTAACTGGTGGAGAAGTGAAACATACATAATTATGAAATACGTACTGGACTGCCGGCTCATCAGAAAAACTGGGAGTAACAGCTTGTCCATTTAATTTGTCAACAATAAAGAAAATTAGAAGGTCAATAAACGGGCTGTTCAAATAGACTTCATGAAAATAAGGTTATAGAAGTGTGTGCTAGTGCAGTTTTGCAAGATGAGGTGTTACTCGGTTGACCATACGAATCAATAATCTAATGTACTGTCTAAATCGAATAAGCAACCAAGATGTTTTATGAACAGTATTTTTTTGTCTAATGTTAATAGTAGAGATCTACTAGTGAGTTACTGCCCTATATGTTTGATGTAAAACAAACAGTCAAAACATAGTTTTGCGATCACAATTTAACATATTGTCAAAGCACTAAAACACTGGTGACGAGAAGCCTAAATTTGCTCTCTTTTTTCCCACTACCGTGTGGTGCGTGTAGCGTAACACCCAGTCAAGTTCACCATCTTTTTTCTTCTTCTCTCACAGTCACTGTGGGCCCCCTTCACCCGTCTATATGGATCTATAGAATGTGGATGATGAGCATGACTGCAGGGGAGCATCGTTCTCTCTTCCTTGCTGGCATCCGGATCCAGAGCAACACCCCTCAATGAAAGGACAAACTATCCACGGATTGAATTGTATTGTCATCCAAATTATTATAATTTTTTTTAAATAAACTTAAAGGTAGATTGGTATTTAAAGTATCACTCCATAGACGTGTAAGTTTAATTAAATTCAACTTAAGTTGTAACAAATTAAACTTCAGCTAGTATGTGTATATTAATAGTCAAACTAGTAACTAGTCCCTACGTTGCAACAGTTTATTTTAAATAGATAAAGCGACAAGTTTTAGTTTGTAACGTCAACATTTAGACACATAATACAATACAATAGATGTCATATTATCTTACCACTATCGATTAGTTATCTTCAAATTATGTATTGTTTAAATTATATCCACCATCCGGATTCATTCTTCGTTATAAATATTCATTCCAAATGTAATATTGGATGTCTAATTGATGATGGTTGCAATGGCTTATGGATTTTCAAAATTTTGAATGCAAAGACTGAACATAAGTAGCACTAATAGTCAAGAATAGATACCATCAGTAACAAATATTTGATGGAAAACTATTTTCAACATGCTTGTTACTAGTGATTACATGCAAGAACCAGCATGAGGTGGGGATTAGGCAAAGGATGGTCTTTTCTCTTTTTTTCTCTTGGTGGCCCCACATGACAGCAGTGGTAGGGATGGAATCGGACTCACGGTCGCCATCACCATTGACATTTATAGGAGTATATATATACTTTCTTTTGTTATGACTTTATAAATTATATTTAAACTTGCATGTTCGTATAATGATTTATATGTTAGTCTATATTCTTAATATCTTGGTATTTTTAATAAATATTTAGACAACATGTAAATAACGAATGTACATCCACTCAAGTGATTAAAAGAGTTTTCTTGCCATTTTTCCATGGTCATAGACACTACCCGCCTTGCCCTATTTGATAATAGTCGACAAGTCACCATGTCCTGAGGCCAATAAGTGGCTTCTCCAATTTTAAAGGATTTTGGCAGCACCTGTGCTTTATCTGCCTGTTTGAGATTGTCGTGGGTGAGGGTTTATATAGCAAAGGAGGCAATGGCAAGGGGAGGAAGAGGGGGATAAAGGGAGGAGGGGTGATGGACAGGAACACGCTGCTCTGCGGCTGCACGCCAACGACACAGGCCAAGGGCTCTACGAGCAGTTCACCATGCCATCGAGTGGCGACGGCGACAACAGCTACCATCTTATGAATTGAATAAATTTAATGGTTAATTTCACAGAACCATGAACATTTTATTTTTCAAATAATCTATCTTCTATATACATTCATCTTTCAGTTGTGAGTGTAACCTATCACTACAACAAAAACCTTATGTATAGGCATTCTTCTAGAGACAGATTTCAATTTACCACTAAAATTAGGAGTTTTCTAGTCTACAGCCACTTGTTAGAGACACTTCCAAAATTGCCTATGATATTTTTACTCTAGAGATACTTTAAAGACATTTTTAAGGCATTGTAGTAAATTAATAATATAGAGCCATTTTTTTGGCACTTTGAACGTTGTCTCATATATAAAGGCATTTTATTGAGGCATTTTTTTATCTTTGTAGAGACACTTTTTAGATTGTTGATATATGGTAAGTAGCTGACAAAGTGCATATGTATAAGAAATTTCATAACGTTAAGATGGTTAGTGTGTTAGAGTTAAGAATTTTATCCAAGAGGTCTTGAGTTCAAGGATTAGCACCAACAAGAATAAAAACTTTTTTTCTCCTTTTTTACACTGTTATGCTATGGTAGTGATTTAATGTCTTTAGAAAGTGTCTCTATCCTCTTATAGACATAATATAGTGTCTCTAAAAAATGCTGCAAGGTATAGATACATTTTATAAAATGGCTCTTATTTTTTTGAGACACTTCACCAGAAGACACTTAAAAATGCCTCTAGGCTATTCTAAAGACATATGAAAAATGTCAATATAGTATTAGAGAAATGCCTCTACATGGCCTTTTTGTTATATGTCTCATGACCATAACATTAGTTTTATGGCGGTTCAGTTACCCCTCTTTAATATGCACATTGCATCATACTCCATATATTTGACATCTCTTCCCGGCTCTGGCGAATTATGGGTTAGCTCAACTGTTTTAACGAAGTCAAAAATAGTATAACTCCCATGGCTACTACAGTACTACTATGTCCCATAATATAAGGAATTTTGGCTTATACAATTTATATAGTCAAAATAGCTTATATTATGGAAGGGAATAAAATACAGTGTAAAATTTTGGCTTATAAATAGCGATAAGTTCATATTATACCCCTCAACTATTAGATTGGTCTAAAAAGGACCCCTCAACTATAAAACAGGATATTTTACGCCCTTCAACTATCAAAACCGGACAAAATACCCCCTAAATACAATACAACACAGTTTCGATGGTGGTTTTCATTAGTGTAATGTCCAATTATTTGTTGTTTAGTTACATCAAGATATTTTTGCATTCATCATGTTGGGTCGGGCTTAGGCTTTTTTGGGCTGAGCCGGGCTAGGCTAGACTGGTCGGGTTGGGTTCATTTTGAACAGGTTTACCTAGAAAATGACCCTAGATATATACTACCTGTTGTGGTGACCATTGCACCCAAATACCCCAATCTGTCGAGGCTGACTAACTGTGGTCAGGGGCATTCGCACACTAATTGATATGTACAACCCAACTCTCATATAAGAAAAATAAGAGTGGCAAAAATTAGGTACTATTTTATATTCAAAATTCCCGCTCAGCTTTCATTGCAGGAGTGGGCTATAATTTTTTTTCATTTAATTGCATCACTTAGGAATCGGGATTTGAATTGATCTAGATTTTTTTCCCTTCTAATATTTGAGCTATGGTTGATAGGCGGTAAAAAAAACGAAAATTATTTATGGGTAAAACTTGTCTCTATTATTAGCGGTGACGCAAATGTTCAAAAATAAACTTAAATGAAATGGTACTAACTTAACTTAATATTAAGTTAAAAATTTTCATTTAGTTACCGTGGATGAACCAATAATTAGTAGACTACGTGACCCTCTTCATTCTGAGCCAAGTCTCATAAAATAGTAGGCACATACAAGGCTAGCTTGTTGTGAAATAAGTTAAGGATTCCACACACCTTGATAAAAAGTAGGATAGATACCTAGAGTTTGTTTGGTTCCGAAACATACCACTATAATGTCTAAAGTTCATCACCAATGGATTGCTCAATCATATGTTGTTTTGCCACATAGTGTAATAGTGATACTTAGTTAATTATATGCCACCCACCCTTTTAACAAACTTGGAAGCACCGTTTCATATGTTATAAAACAGCATGATGTTTGAATTATATCATCATGGTCCTATTCCACATGGTTTTTAAAAGAGACCATATTTTATCCACATGTAGCCGACTAGTCGTCTCTTGTTATATTAGGTGCCACTCTATATGACTTCGAAACTGTGATCTGCCACGCATCCGTAGATTATATCATTATCAACCATTTATCGTAAAACGTAAAACGCAACACAACACATACTTTCCAAAGTCATATAATATCAGCATCCTAATCAGGTGCCAAATTCAACAAAGAAACACTACGAGGTAACATAACATGAACAAGACTGCCTAAACCTAATACGCATGCCGATCCGGGTATGCCTTATGACTGATGAGCCGAGCAAATCAGCCAAGCAGCATCATGCAAAAAAAGCCCAGGGCGGGTCGTTCCATTACGGTGTGGGTGCAACAACGTTGTGCACATAGCGTATCATCCACTCATTGCCCTCAATATTTTTTTCCCTCTCACGGTGGGCCCCACACCTTCTCCCCCGCTCTCTATGGATGAGCATCCCCTTGTCTTCCTTTCCTTTCTGGTATCCTCCTCACGAAAAAGCGAGCGCTCACCCACAGCTTTCATCCATTCCATCCGCGAATAGCTTATTACCACCCGTGTCTTCTCGTGCTCCTCTTTCTCTCCCCCCAAATCTCACAAAGCCCCCGCCATGGCCGCCGCCGCCGTCGCCGCAGGGGCGGGATCTCCCCTGCTACCACACCTCCCCTGACGCCCCGGGGTACGGTACGATCCGAATTGGGGATTTTGGGGATCTTCGGCGTGTGTTCCTCTTTTGGGGCCCTCGTGGGGAGGAGGGAGAGGTGGAGGCGATGATGAGGGGAGGAGGGGGAAGGGGAGGAGGAGGAGGGAAGGAGGGGGAGGAGATGGGGAAGGTGATGGGCCCGCTGTTCCCGCGGCTCCACGTCAACGACGCCGTCAAGGGCGGCGGGCCGCGGGCGCCGCCGAGGAACAAGATGGCGCTCTACGAGCAGTTCACCGTGCCGTCGCACCGCTTCAGCGCGCCGGCGGCGAGCCGCGGCAGCGTCGGCGGCGGGGCCAGCACGGTGCCCTCGACGTCGACGAGCCAGGTGAGAGAGGGAGGGATGTGTGATTTGGTCCTACTCTTGCAGTTTGGTAGGCAATTTAGGGTCAGGGATAGTGAATTGGCAGGAAATTTAGTACGAGGGAAATGAAGACCTGATGAATTGGGCAAGCTTAAAGCTGAGAAGCACGGTTTGAGGAACAAATGTCATCTTCGTTTTGTTTATATTAATCCATCATGGCATCGATGATGAGTTTTATGGTGATTTATAGTTACCTGTTTATACAGCCATAGGCTAATAGTAGGAGTAGCATGCTTGTGCACTGTCATAGTGTCATAAACTCGTAATTGATCTTATGTTGTTCTTCCTCTGTGGAAAATAACCCACTTATTATGCTGTAGGCAACAGAGCAAAACAATTATATGCACTTTTGATCATATACCTGGCAGCTCTTTCAGTAAAACTATGGACAAGGGGTATAAGTTCTCACCACATCTACTATTGGATATTGTTGCAAATTTTGTATGGCTGGCTTTTCTATAGCTGTGTTTGCTGAGGTCTGGTGTTTAATTTACAGAGAAAAAGGTACATATGTGAACAGGAATGATCAAAACCTAGGGGGGAAATATAGTTGTGGATATGCCTTGATTATAGGATTCTTACATTCCATTTTCAATCTGTATGTGATAAATATCAATTATTTACTACCGCCATTTTATTTAAATCTTATTATGATATACTTCATCTGTCACTACTAACTCTAATTCAGTATGGAAGTCTTGGGATACAATATGCTTCCTACTGATTTCCCCCCTCCCCGCCCCCACCCCCGCGGGCTTAACCAAAGCTTGAAGTAACTTAATATTCCATTTACAGTTTTTCACTGAAATTAAAGTACTGAAATGTTTTTTCTTCCAGGTTTATGGATGTGACAGGCCTCTGTTCCGACCGTTCAATGCGCCTTCTAATGGACCTGGCCATTCTACTGAGAAGAACAATTCAGATACCATCAACAGGAAGATTAGTGGTCCAAGAAAAGAATCGGCAATGCTATCCTCTCAGACTAAGGGCATGGATAATTATGCTTCAAGATCAACTGCTGAGTGTGCCTCACAGCAAACAGAAGAAAAAAACATAAAGAGTTCTTCGGGAAAGAAATTGGCCGATGATGATGAATTTATGGTTCCATCTGTCTTCACTTCCAGATTTCCTCAATATAATACTCAAGAGCATGCAGGGGTTCAAGATGAATCAACACCCCCTGTTGCTGCAAATCCGCACAAAAGCCCTTCAACTGTGTCCAAAGCATCCACAAAGTGTTATAACACTGTCAGCAAGCACTTGGACAGAATTAATGTTTCTGATGGGAAAGCAAGGAGCCCTTCAAAAGACAAGGAGATAGAGCCAGGGCATATACCCAAAAACGTGGAAGTTGAAAAAAGATCATCATTCCAGCCATCCAAAGATATGTTTGGAACCAAGCATGCTAAAGTATATCCTAAGATAGACAAGCCAAGCATCATAAATGATTTGGATGAGCCACATGTTGGAAACAGTCGGCATCAAGCAGCAATAAAAAATGGCGGCTCCATGAAATTTCAGAACTCTCCAGTGACAGGAAATGCAATATTCTCTAAACCATCTTCTGAAAACACTGATAGGCACTATAATTTACCACAGGTAGGCTTAAAGGAAGCAGGTGCAAAGAGAAAAAGGTTGCCAGAGCAGCATAATGTAGAGAAAAATGACGACATGTCTGATTCCTCTGTGGAGTGTATAACTGGATGGGAGATTTCTCCAGATAAAATTGTTGGTGCTATTGGTACAAAGCATTTCTGGAAAGCAAGACGTGCTATTATGAAGTAAGTATACAATCATTTGGAAGTATATGCAATTAATGAGAATATTACAAAGTAGATAGATTTTTCTATATCGAGTTTAGAGGAAGAAAAGTCCTCGACTCGTGAGCTGCTCGAGTTTGACTTGCTTTTTAGTTTGGCTCCAGATTGACTAAAAACAAAGGAGATGAATTTGGGATTATTTTGTAGCTTTGACTGTGAAACAAGCCTAGTGTGAGTTCAGGCCTGGTCACTTCATATAAGTCCCATGGAACTCAAACTATAGCATCTCAATATCTAGAAATATAAATAGAATGATCTTTTTACCTTTTACTGTGGCCAGGATATTTAACATTGTAGTATTTGTAAACATAGAGATGGAAGGTAATTAACTTTCACAACATTCACTATGCAAGGCTTAAACGAGTTCTATTTGCTAATATAATATGATTTTGGGGATTTGTAATTATATTTGTTTATATAGTTAGCGTTTCCTAATCAATATGCAATTTTCCAAGGTATAAAAAGTGTCATTTCATTTTTTATTATTTATATTTGGCTTGAAACTTGCCCGAGATCGGTATGAGCCAATTTCTAGCTCGACCTCAACCTTTTCAGATTTAGCTCGCTCCAAACTCTGGATGTTTGCTTGATTTTGCAATGTCCGTATGTAAGCTAACAAACAAGAGCTGAAGATAAGCCTAACTTATGCCAAGTGTTTGCGAATTCCATTGGTCGAAATAATGTATGTCTGTTCAACATTTGCTGATTTCTAACTGGATTAGTTGTGGTCAGGAGGATGCAGGACTGTCGAAAAAACTGGAGTAATTTCAGAAAACCCCAAGTCTTACAGTCAAAATTGCATAAAACTTTAAAATATACTTCTTTTTTATTTTTCTTTAACCTGGTCAATCAGTTTGCCCTTGTCTGTTGTTCTTCTTGTCACTGTACACTTGTACTACTAAAACATTCTCTTTTGGAGATACCAATGAAAAACTTAATCAACCATGGTTCCAATTTTTTTTTTCTTTTTAGTCAAGGATCTCATAATTTTGTTGAAAAAGATTGTGAACCATGTGGCAATGCTTATATTTTGGAACGTTGGATACTATTTTACCAAGCTACCATGCTAATATTCTTTATTGTTTCACTCTAATCTTCCTTTAAACTCTATGCAGTCAACAGAGGGTTTTTGCTGTCCAAGTTTTTGAGCTGCATAAGTTGGTAAAAGTGAGTCTGCCCTCCACAGCAAATAAATAGTAGTTCTCTATCATTTAGTCACTCCTAAGCAGTTTAGTTCGTGGATAGAATTTTGTGGAGAATCTGATTATAACCCACATTTGTAATTGGCTTGCATGTAGGTGCAGAAGTTGATTGCGGCATCACCGCATGTACTTACTGAAGGTGATCCTTGCCTTGGCAATGCCTTGTTGGGTAGCAAGAACAAACTGGTGGAAGAAAACCTGAAAGCACAACCTCTGTTAATTGCAACCAATGATGATGATGTGCAGCCAAGTCTACAGCAACCAGAGTTATCAAAAGAAAATTCTGAAGAGAGTCTACCCTCTCCTCCTAATGATACTGGAGTTGGCAGTGGTCACCGTGATCAAGCAGCAACAGATGGTGTCTCTAAAAGCAATCGTCGAGCAACACCTGTTGCTTCTGATAACAAACAAAATAACTGGGGTGTTCAGCTTCAGCCACCTCAAAATCAGTGGCTTGTCCCTGTCATGTCTCCTTCAGAAGGGCTTGTCTATAAGCCTTATTCTGGCCCGTGCCCTCCAGCTGGTAGCTTATTGGCCCCGTTTTATGCCAACTGTACTCCTTTGAGCCTTCCATCAACCGCTGGAGATTTCATGAATTCAGCGTATGGTGTTCCTATACCTCATCAACCACAACATATGGGTGCTCCTGGGCCTCCTGCTATGCCTATGAACTACTTCCCGCCTTTCAGCATACCAATGATGAACCCAGCTGCACCACCATCTGTAGTCGAACAAGGGAGACACCCTTCCATGCCACAGCCTTATGGGAATTTTGAGCAACACTCATGGATCTCAGGTAACATGTCACATCCAAGTGGCATTTGGAGATTTCATGCCTCAAGAGATAGCGAGGCACAGGCCAGCAGTGCCAGCAGTCCTTTTGACAGATTCCAATGCGGTGGAAGTGGTCCTGTGTCTGCCTTCCCCACAGCATCAGCTCAGAACAACCAGCCTCAGCCCTCATCTGGCAGCCGCGACCAGACCAATGTTATCAGGGTTGTTCCACATAATTCACAAATTGCTTCAGAGTCAGCGGCACGGATTTTCCGGTCAATACAAATGGAAAGGCAACGAGATGATTGATAGCCATGAACTGGCAATTATATGCAGGATGGCATTTGATCACTTGGTACATGTAGAGAAGAGGTTTGCCATATTTTGGTAACACCTATTTTTATCCTGACCGTTTATAGGCAGATGATGATAGATTGGATGATATGATCTTCTGTTTATTGTATGTATATTCTCAACGTCGAGCTCCTGTCAGAGTGATGGCCCTTGGTCCATTCGTAATGTATTTTGTACAGTAGGACATGACAATATTTGTTTTGACTTAACGCTATGTAAAGCCATATGGCTAGCCAGTTAAGCAGAATAATAGAAGCTACTGAGCTGGGGAAAAGACCCCTCTTTTATGAGTTTATCTGTTTCATCTATCCTACTGTGCGCTTATTTTACTGTTGATTTATACGAGTTTAAGGGCTAAGGTCCCATTTGTTGGGAATTTTTTTCCTTCATACTATTTTGTGATCTATATTTTCTATGTAGTTCTTGTGTTGAAAATGAGCCAGCTCCATCTGGTCACAGATAAATGTCCTTTTAATTCCGACACTTGTCTCCCAAATATATTTTGATCACTCTGCCAAGTGAAGGCCGATTGGTTCGACGCTGCGCCCCTGTATGATTCTGAAACGATGTACGCGGTATAGATAGTTCCCCGTTTCCAGTTTCCACTGACCCAGGCAGGTTCAAGTAGCTCCACAAGCCACGCAGCCTCATCGTATGACGTCAGCACACACAATCGGCGATCTGGTATTCTTGTGCATGTGTTGTCAAACAAACTAATGCTTTTGACTGTTGTAATACCAACCCAGAACAGGTTGTGCGTCGTTGCAATCATGTGGGGATGTCCTCTTGTTTATTCAAGTACCATGAAAAAAAATCAACAAAAGAAAAACAAATCTTAACTCATACATCTTCTTTTTAGACAATGGATGATTTCATTAAGCAATGAAAACGCCCGGCCTCTTCACCAACTAGGAACGCACAACCAACAAAAGAAAAACAAAAGAAATGAAAGATACTTGTACTATGCATGCACCGGATTTATTTCTTGGGAATTTACCAATGTGTATATTTATGTTGAACTTGATTTTGTAAAAAAAATCCATAATAATTTGCATTTTATTTCAAGGAGAAATATACAATGAGATGACATCCCCCATGCGCATTACGTCGACTATCAACCAGAGCCACAGGCCAAAAGGCATAAACCAAAGAACTATCATGTAAAATCCTCACCTGATCACATCTTCACATAGAGAACTAATCAAACCAGCATCAGAAACAACCATTCAGAAAACAACCACAAATCTCAGTTATCCATTCCTCAATCCAAAAGTAATACTATTAGCACGCACCAAAGCTCCCATCAACACCCATGGGCTAGACCATCTGAGACTCATTAAGCATGCGTTAGAGTTTAGACCACCTGAGACTGACTACTCGCTGGTATTCTGGTAAGTAAGTTCGATCAGATTGGTGACAACCACGACGATCTAGTACGAACATGGCGATGGTAGGAATCACCGAAGAGAGGGATGATCATCAGTTACCGACGGGCACGCCGAGCTTCTGGAAGCAGCGAGCGGCGATCTCGAAGCAGAGGTAGGCGTCGCGCGCCGCGTACTTCCAGTCGCTCTTCTCCAGGTACGGGCTGCCCCAATCCGCGTCCGCCGTCTTCGCCGGCCACGGCGCCAGCCGCATCTCCGGCC
>CM002476.1:15142328-15156464 GCA_000325765.3 Leersia perrieri | reverse complement strand
CATATCCATATCACCGACAGTAGCCCCCGGCCTTCGTGTCGGACCGAAGGACCGAGTCAGAGGCCTATATGTCGGTTTGTTTGACCTTCCTGCACACATGCTAACAGAACCAAATCCTGTCAGAATCACAGGGGCGGCCGGCTCAACCCTCCCTCTCAACTTGGTGTTACTTGGTGAGCATTTATGTCATGATTTTTAATGTGGCTTCGGGCAACGCGTGAGCACAAAGACCTCGGGAGCCTGTCTTCGTCAAGACTGGCCAAGCCGGATACCACAAACCCATCGCCGAGTGTCTAAGCTGCCCCGACCCGGAGGGGGTTTGCTCGAGACTTCGGGAATCCGATGGTATCCGGGGCACGGCTCGTGGCCCGACAAGTCCTTCGGCACAAAGGCATGGCCGTTCCTGAATATTTATTATTTATTTGGATGATTGGCTCAACCGTTCACACATCAAGGATAAAGAGAGGAGCCGACACGCAATACATATAAGGGTTGAAAGTAAATTTGCATTTGATAGAATTTAACCAAAGCAGGAAAACCTTGGTAGTACCACTGTCATGCTCGGGTGGTTTGGGGCCATTGCTGGCACCACCGTCCTTCGAGCTGTTGGCCACGGGGTCCGGGCCGTCGGGCCACCTGATCGCTCAGGGGCCATATGGCCTCCCTGAGGGTCGGGGGCATACGAGGCCACCGGGCAAGGGGGCGGGGTACCGCTTCGGCTCCGAGGGGGACGAAGGCCACAACTCGGCCCGAGGGCTTCCCTAGCCGACACCGTCCCGGACTATCCTGCCACGAAAGTGGTAGTCGAGGGTGTCGGGGTCACCTGTACCCCTTCGCGCACCACGACAAACATCACACTAATGACATGTGGTGTTGTCGCCATGGAGATGTGAGCAGTTTTGAGTCTCGCTTAAACCTGCAGACATTTAAACAACATATATACTCGCTAGCAAGGGTTATGCATGGCCCGCCACTTGGTCTATTCATTCCGATCTCTCGACAGCCTCTTGAGGGAAACAAGTTCGAACAATGTGCGAGGATGAGTGGGTGACCCATAGCGTCTAGGCATTGGCAGTGTCCGGAATGGAACTGGCCAGGCAGAATACCATATTCCTCTGCCGAGATCTAAGGTGCCTCGACCCGGAGGGAGGTTTGCTTGAGATCTTGGATCTTAGGTGGTATTCGGGGCACGGTCCACGCCGCGAACACTTGTCCTCAGCACACAGAGCCGATCTAACCCAAGCATCCTGGCTCGTACTAGAACTAGCCCTCCTTCGCAACCGAGGACAAGAAATAAACATCCTTGTGGCAGCATGCGATAATAGGAAAAAGATTCCCGAGAAATATTTGGAAATATATGTGGGATTGATAATTGAATAAATGAAGCACTTATTTTTGATATGATGTATTGACGGCGTGGAAGATGTCCTCCCGAAATTGTTGTGTCGAAGCTGATGCGGTAGCGGGGGAGAGCACTACGCCGGTGCTCCTGCCCAGCAGCGGTGGCTACGCCTCTAAGCAGCCCCCAGCCCCTTCCCCAAATGGAGGGGCCAAGGCCGCAGATCTCGTGCAGCGGGTGGGAGCACGTCGCAAGTGCCCCCGCCGGGCGACACTGGTCGTGCCTCCTGGGCAGCCCCCGGTCCCCTCCGCCCATGGAGGGGTCGAGGCTGCGGATCTCATGCGAAGAAGATGGCATTAAGCCATGGTGTGCGTAGAAGCGCACAAGTCTTGACGGAGAAGACCTCGCCAGAGAGTGGGAAAACTCAGAACTTCAAGCCTCAACAAGCGCACCCCCTACCTGGCGCGCCAGCTGTCGATGCGTGTGCTCGACACGCGGGGATTCGAGGACCCCTTTTTGGTTCGGCACAGGGGTGCGGTGTACCAAGGCCTGAGCTAAGGGGAAGAAGAAGGTGGACAGGAGAAAAGGCCCGCTAAACACTCATGACACAAGGGGTTTATACATGTTCGGGCCGCTGGAAAGCGTAATACCATACTCCTATTCTTGTTGTTGATATGGTGGATGAAGGATTACAAGATTTGGTGTGATGATTCTTTTGTGCCATAATTAGAGTATTCCTGACTCTTCTCCCAATCTCTCTTTCAACTAAGATGGAGTTCTTCCTTGGAGGGACTGGAGCTGATGACAGAGGCGAGCTAAGGCTTTTCTGGGGTTGGACTCAACCACCCATGCAACGGTGGACTTAGGCCTCCTTGTATAGGGCAAGGGGACACCACAGTAGTCCTGGGTTTTTCTATCTTTGTGCTATATCATGGGCGGCCACTGCTCTGTCTTGTCGGGGGCCTGCCCCTATTCCTGCTCCTGTCGCCACGTCGCGAGGGAGCTGGTGGAGAAAATGGGTGGCGTGGCCACCATGCTGCTGACGGGATTGCATGGTCAACCTACCTAACCATCGGTGAGGCCTACCTGTCAGCAGGCCACGAACCGTGGTAGGGGTGACACAGGCCATATATACTCATTGACTCTCCTCCACGCGTCTGTCCAACGTATTAAATGCGATGGTGACCAGGCGCAGGAGAGGGGCGTGCATCTGACCGCACGATCAAATCATGGTCACAGGGATGAACACTTTCTCCCCCTTTCCTCCTCGACACGGGCGAAAAGGGGTGATGATTAAGAGCTGACAGCCACGCCTCATATCGCATTAAATGCGACGGGGCAGGTGTTAGGCCCCTCTCTTGGCATTTAAACACGGTGGTTAGCCGTTGGGGGCGTGTCATGATCATACACGTGGCCTCGGGTTGCCCGAACCCCTTCTGCGGGGTGTGGCCTCCCCGCAGGCCTCCGGGCGTGCCCTCCTCAGGGGTGCGCCACGTGGCCTCGGGTGGCCCGAACCCCTTCCACGAGGTGTGGCCTCCCCGCAGGCCTCTCGGTGTGCCCTCCTCAGGGGCGTGCCACGTGGCCTTGGGTGGTCCGAACCCCTTCTGCGGGGTGTGGCCTCCTTGCCGGACCCCGGGCCCGACCCCTCTGGGGGCGCGCCGCGTGGGTCCGAGTGGCCGTAATCCTCATGTATATGTCCGAAGTGGTTCGGGCTGCCGCGATCGCCTGGCCCTGGGGCAAGGCATCGGGCTATCTCGACTCCTCTCTCGGACGTGGACCTCTAGGTGTCAAACGATGGTTAGCCTCCTGTGGGTACCCCCATATCCATATCACCAACAAACAATAAAGGGAGGGCAGGCTTTCATGAATTCCAATGGTATCCAAGTCTTCAAATCAGATACTCTGGCTTGTTCTATCTTAAAGAGGAGAGACCATCTTCACAAAGGATAAACTCCGTTGTTAACATTCCAAGGTCACAAATCGAGCTAGAGGAGACAAAAGTGGAAGCCAACAACGGTAAACTAGTTTGGAAATCTGGTAGAACAACAACCTCCTCATTTTTATATCTGTTCTTTTTATCAGGTTCAGTTTCCAGCATTCTCATGTGCCAACTGTTTGATCACCCAACCCTTGTTCTTAAAAGTGTACCAAACAAATCAACACCAACCAACAGATGCAAACTGCTTCTTCATCCATTTTATAATGTAAGGATTTTTATTTTTTTAACATTTGGTCATTTGTTTTATTCAAAAAATTATGAAAGTATCACATATTTTGTTTGCGACTTAATTTATTAGAAACGGTACTTTAAGTATAACTTATCATTTTTATATTTACAATAAATTTTTTATAAGCCCAATAGTCAAACTTTGCAAGAAAAAAAAATCAAAAACCTTACTTACAAAATAGAGGTAGTACCTTTTAACATCCTTTACATGAAAGACATGGTTGTGCATTCAGTATATCAATTCAACCGTGTTATTGATAATCTTAGGAAGGAACATCCCCACTGTGAGAATGTTGATCCAACTCTCTCGTAAACAACGAACACATACTGCACTAGTGTGTTTGGCTTCAGATCCAGCCTACCATGTCAAGAATCGAGATGTCATTTTAATATCGATTGGTCTCCAAATTATTTCTTAATATCACACCGGAGATCAGCCAAAACAAAAATATATTGAGAATGAAATGCCCAACAAAACCCATCTCTAAGTTTTAACCTGACACTAATTTGCGACGCACCGAGACAATCAGAAAAGCACACATTCCAGAACGCTCCTGATTAAGCCGCGTATCCTCTCCGGCTACAAAACCCCAATCCAACCTCTGTCCATCACCAAACCCCCACGCCTTTCGCTCTTCGCTCCATCCCCCACCTTTTCCGGCGTGTTTGGCAACTTGAGGAAGAGGAATGAGAGTTTTTATGAGGAAATTGATGATGAGATTAAGAAGGGAATTTGATTTTTAGTCCCAATCTTTAGTTTGGTAGAGATGATGGGAATTTAGGTGGGAGTTTAGATGGAGAATAGATTTAAGTGAAAATGAACGATTGAGATCTATTCTAGCAACACAAGAGGGAATTCCCTCTCAATTCCCACCCCCCACCCCATGTATTAAAAAGGAGGGAGTTGCCCCCCTCAATTCCCCATTCCTATCCCACCAAAACTCCCATATCCTCTAACCAAACAAGTTAATTAATAGTCTATTCCTCTAAACTCACAATCCCTTCTTAAAAACTCCTCCAACCAAACACACCCTTCCATTCCAGCTTCTCTTCGCAACCACCTCCCCAAATCACACAAACCCCAAGGCGGCCAAAACCTTCGCATCCACAACCGCCGCCGCCATGAGGGCCTCCTTGGAGGTCACCTTCCCGAAGACGAAGGCCCCCGTGGAGGTCACCTTCCTGGAGACGTCCTGGCCCCCAAGGAGAGAGGGCGTCCTCTGCATCGGCCGCGGCGACCTCGCCATCGTCGACGTCACCATCCCCGAGCGCGACATGGACACCAAGCCGTGGTTCCGTGGGATCGCCCCGCTCTACGCCCGCCACCGCCTCCGCGCGCCCCTCGTCGTCGGCCTCGTCGCGCTCCGCGGCCGCGCGCCTCACGACCGCGCCAGGCGCGGCCACCCACGGCGCCACGGCAACCCCATCCGCTGCGTCGTCATCTGCGTCGGCGACACCCACGCCCTCGTCTACCACCCCGACTGCGACTACCACTCCAACTCCAAGTACACCGGCGGCGCGCTCCCTTTCCCCAAGGGCAGCAAGTTGGCGCGGCTCAGGGCGTTCCTCGCCAACAGGCGCGTCACGGTCGCCTGCGTCGGCGCGCGTGAGGCGGCGGAGAAGCTGGCGGTGGAGTGGGAGCTCGACGTGGCGCGGCCGGCGGAGCTGACGGATCTGTTCGCGCGCGCGTTCGGGAAGGATGCCGGGGTGAAGCCGCCCAAGGAGCCAGAGCCGGAGTCTGAGAGGTGGTGGCCTGATAGGTGGTGGATGACCCTGTCGGAGTTCCTCATGGCGCAGGCCAAGGCCAAGGCCGCAGCGGCGGAGGCGGCGAGGAAGGACTACTACCACGGCTACAGCAAGCTCGGGGGGCGGCCGGTGGCGGAGGTGGTGAAGGGGCTTAGCCTGGAACGCATGGCGCGCGTGGCGCTCGGCCCGGAGATGCGGCTGGCGCCGTGGCCGGCGAAGGCGGCGGACGCGGACTGGGGAAGCCCGTACCTGGAGAAGAGCGACGTGAAGTACGCTGTGCGCGACGCCTTCCTCTGCTTCGAGATCGCCACCCGCTGCCTCCGTAAGCTCGGCGCGCCCGTCGGTAACTGAAACTGATGATCCCTCTCTCCGGTGATCCTACCATCGTCGTGTTCGTCACTAGATCATCGTGGTGGTGGTGGCGCGCAATCTGATCGATTTTGCTACCAGCGAGTAGTCTCATATGGTCTAATGTGTTTGGTTTAGTTTAGTGGATGGATAGTTAGTGCTGATGCTGATATGGTACAAGAGTATAGCTAGTGTCGGTCATTACGTCGTAATGGTTGCATATGGGATTGGTATTGCTTGGATCGGATTGAGGACTGGAGAATTGACTATTGAGATGTGTGGTTGCTTTCTGACTGTTTGTTTGGGATGCAGTTTTGATTTGTTCTATCCTGTGACTATGTGAGGATTTTATCGAATAGTTACTTGGTTAATGATTTTGGTTTGTGCTTTGGTTGAGAGTTGATATAACGTGCTTGGGGATGTCTTGTTGTGTACATTTTTCTTTCAAATATAATGCAATTGGTTGTGAAAATTTTTAAGGAAAAATCAAGTTCAAAATAAACCTATATGTTGAGAAACAAGAGACAAAAATCACAATTGAATGGTACAAATATTTGTCATATGCTGAATTTATCTTTTTCTTTATTTATTTCTGTGTGAGTTGAGTTTATGCTGCAAACTTCATGGAGTGTATGTAATATGTATGTTGTATGACTAATTCAGTCACCGTCTGGTGAAGCGAGGCGTGACGCACCTTGAACCCAGGTACGTCCACGGTTTTTATTCTGATGTATGAAACAGTTTGAGGTACATCCACGGTTCATAGTCTGGTGTATGAAACTGATGAACCACTAAAAAATGTTCTTCAGGAATCTTAGTACTTCGTTGGAAAACAGTTTGAGGGGCCAATCAAGTTACATAACAACGTTGTTAGCAATTGATTTCGGCTTGATCTCTAGTGGAAATTAAGGGACAGCAACTTGCATGTGCTGTTCAAGCACTATAATCAGACAGACCAATAGATGAACTTCACGGTTGCGAATCCAAGTGACAAATTTTTTTGAATAATAATACAAGTGACAAATTGAGCCAGCGACAAAGTGAAAGCCTGATCCTTTCTGTGAATTTCTAGTACTCCTCTGACAGGTTGACACAGGTTCAACTTACAGCATTTCCTCAGGTAGGTGCAAATAACAGAGGCCCATTACATTCTGAACAGTCATGGGATTCAGTTTCCAGTTCTCTACAAGGGGCTCTAAAAGGGGCATCCTTAACGCTAGTGTTAATCCAGCTCTCTTGCAGATAACCAATACATACCGCATAGCCCACTTAAGAAGGGAGAGATAGCCACAGCCCACAGGTGGGAACAACGACTGACAAATATAAGATCAACAAATTGACACAAAATATATAAGTTAAGACTAACTGTATGAAGAAAGCAATGACCAAACACAACTTGCTATGATTGAACCACATCAGGTCAGTATTGTAAGGTATATAAGATTCCATGGTAATAACAAAAACTTTTCATACTCTGATAGCCATTTGCAATTCATCAGACTACAGGTTCCTCTGTTGACAGATTTAGCGTTGCATGACTGGAAATGACAGCCTACGCAGCAGTGCGGTAGAGCTTGCCAAAAACATGCAGAAGAGCGACGACAGCAATGAATCCAATGCTCATGATGAGGACAGCATTCGGGGACATCTTGCGGCCAGCAGCCTCATCGGTGTAGAACTGGAGCATTGTACTGGCACCGCCTCCACCAGCGCCACTGCTGGTGGTTCTGCGTCTACGCAAGCTTGCAGCTGCTGCTGCACTCCCTCTAACCGGGGCATCACCATTGGCAACCATCTTGTTTTAGCTGTCTGCATGATAGTATGAAATTGATGTAAGGTTTATAGCCCTAGTATTACAGAAGATCATAAAACACCAGAGTTTTATCAGAATTAAGTATGTATGTTATTGCTGCAGCGTTTAAATCTCACAAAGGTCCACATCTTGACAGCCTACAATGTAGGAATAGTAAAGCGTTACCAAGTAAAGTTTTAGCTCTGCTCAAAAAAAAAAAGTAAAGTTTTAGCTGTCACAACTTAGTGCCATTACAAACATAAAAAAGCAATGGTTGCTGTTGCTCATTGCCACATATGAATCATAATAGATCAAGTTCATACTTAAAATAAATTCCTGGGTGCTGTACAACTATATAACTAAACAAGCTTAAAGTAAATCTACCGCTGAAATAGCAAATTTACATTTAGTCACAAAATTCTGCTAAAAACTTTTGTGCCTGGGCGTGGCTAAACACTCATTTACATGAAACCATGGCATAAGACCAGAGGTGTGGACATGGTATCATGGCACAGAAAACACTGATACAACCACATGAAACCAATTTCCTATGGTGGAATCTGAACAGCAACATAAAGTTCGTGAAACAATTATGAACAAATATGCTGGTTCTGACGAAACTACTCCAAACAAAGAACACAGTTTCCGATTTAAATGTTGCAGGTGATCCATGAGCCAATTTCTGAAACACACGAGACAAAATAATCTTACAGTCCAACAATCTAGATCCGCTCAGAGACGTATGCTCAAGCAGAACAACCCATTTGTTCCTTTTCACAGAGCACTAAAACAAATCAACAATAATACTTTCCCCGCAAAAAAAAAATCAACAATAATACTAAATCAATTTGATTTCCCCCTTTGACAGAACCCCAAACATTCCATCAAATTCAAGGCCCCAATCCGAATTCTGAACAACAAGATCTTGGGCACAGAGCTCGCATCCGGCCATCCCCTACCCGTGAATTCTATCCAAACAAGCCGATCTAACGCATCGAATCAACAAGAACGCATACGAGATCAACAAAGGGCTAATCAGAGACGAGGGAGGAGGATGATTCGCGCGTACCTGATGAAATCCGCTTTCGCCGCTCTTGCACTCGTCTCTCGTATCGCCAGAAATCTGAGTGCGGAATTCTCTTCCCTTCTCCGCGTCGAACCAGCGCCGCCCCGATATGTACGCGACGCGTTCCGTTAACGGGTCGGTTACTACTTTCACTAGTAGTAGCTCCGATAGCATCAGGTGACGTGGTCGGCGCGATCTGATTGGCCGGTGCGCCGTGCGCGTCTCGGCAAGCCGATCTGGGCCGTTCGATTAGTTATTAACGGGTCCCGATCACCCGGCCCGGTCTGAGATGGGTGGCGTGCCACGTGTGAAAGTTGGCAACCGTTATGGGCCGTAATGGCCCGATCTTTCAGCCCAACAGCCGAGGACTCTCGTGCACTTCCGGCCCGTTGGACGCAGTCCACACACCGGGAGCGCGTCCACGTCAGCCGACGTGGGTCCCATCACGGAGGGCGTGCCTTCCCCTCTAAAAATTGCTAACGACGATAAAAGAACAAGACAGGAGCCAGGAGGAGGGAAAAGGGATCCAAAACTCCAAAATCCATTCGAACAGCGACGGAAATTTGATCCAAAGATTTGGAATTCAGCTTCGTTCTAAGAGAGAAGGTTTGTAATTGAGATCTGTGGAGATCAAGGGGAGATGGATCAGATCATGGGGAAGGTGGGAGGGTACTGGTTCAACCAGAAGGCCGGCAAGGAGATGAACAACTTCGGCGACGATATGAATGTCAGCGCCCTCACGATCCCTTTCGATTTTTTTTTCGATTATTTGCAGATTGATTTTGTTATTCGTCTGATTGGATTCGTTGCATTGCACGATCGGTCGGTCTTAGTTACGTTTGTTCGTTCTAATTAACATGCGTGCATGCATCATGGTTAATTTTGGGCGATTTCTCAAGGATTATTCGTTGGTTTCTTTGTGCATTTCTTTGATTTGTCGACGGTCTCTCATATGATCCTTATCGAAATGATTTTTTACTACTTAAACAAGATTCCGTCACAATCAATTCGTTTAGCATAGTGATATAATCTTAGGATATTATTAACCTAGAATTCGTAGCGTCAGGATATCTTGCAATCCCGGGTATCTTATTGACAGTCATGCCGCATCATATGATGTGATTGTAACGGCAGTTATTTTTTCAAGTCTAATACCAGAACTTATCTTTTTGTAGCTTGTGTTCTGACTATATGAAAAATTTCAGTCAATCTCTAGCAGCATTGGAGATGGTGCCAAATGGATGGTTAACAAAATCAAAGGTAACAGCTCCTGTTTAGCTTAATTTTGCTGGTTTTAGTAGTACCAAATCTCTGTTCTCCATAAGTAGTACATTCTGAATTTTTCAAGTTCCAAAATGATATAAAGAACATTACGAGCTCAAGGATTATTCATTGCAGAGCAACGATACCATGAACGCATTCCATGCCACCAAAAACACCAAGTTCCATTACAGTACACCTCACTGTGTTCATTTCAGGGAAGATGCAGAAGCCATTGCCCGAATTCCTCAAGGAGTACGACCTCCCAGTAGGGCTCTTCCCGCAGGACGCGACCAACTACGAGTTCAGCGAGGAGACCAAGAAGCTGGCGGTGTTCATCGCGTCGGCCTGCGAGGTCAGCTACAGGGACTCCTCCGTGCTCCGCTTCAACGCCACAGTCACCGGCCACCTGGAGAAAGGGAAGCTGTCGGAGATCGAGGGCCTCAAGACCAAGATCCTGATCTGGACCACGGTGACGGCCGTCAGAACCGAGGCCACTAAGGTGCACTTCGCCGCCGGCATGAACAAGAGCAGGAATCGTGACGCCTATGAGGTCGTCAGGGATGGTTCTGTCATAGACAAGTTCTAGGTTGGGTTGATCTGATGTTCGTGTGATGGATGTGTGCAAGTGCAATTGCGTGACTGAAGCTGGTGTGTATATCTGTTGTTCTCTGTGTGTAAATGGAAAAACATATCTGCAAATTAAGCAACCCTTTTAGGGTACAAAGTTGGATTGAAGGCAATTTGAAATTGATAGGTAAAAACATGCGGTCATCTTTTAAACATCAATCGTTTTATCCTGTATGACTGCTTCATGGTGGTGTCTTTTATCATGTTATATATTTCACTGCTCAATTTAGTGACTTGTTGGTTATTGAATCCTCTTCCTACAATCGTCAATTGGATCATGATAACCACATAGATGATGAAAATTCAAGTGAATACATAGTGCCAAGGGTCAATGTTCTCGGTTCTCACAGGAGGATGCACATGCACAAATTGGATAATTATAAACTGGTAACATAAACATTGGTGTAATGTTCAGATTCAGATTGTAATGTTGGTAGTAACAAATTTTATATTGCAAAACAATTGAAAATCCCAATAAAATAGTTATGTTTTAAATCTCATTTTTTTAGAAAAACACATTAAAAATCAATATATTAAGTATTTAAAGCATTTAGATGGGACATGTAAAAAACATACCACATGAAGATTTTTTGACTCGGTGCTAATCTAACGTTTACGTGCTTTCGGCACACATGCCACTAGCAAATGCATCGACTACAAGGTGGGCTTCGTTCCCAATTCATGGTCGTGTCCAGAGCCGTAATCCCCTCCTCTCCTTGCAACCATTCATACGCTTTCTTCCCTCATCGCCGGCGGCCATGTCCATCCCGGGGAACGGCCATCTCCCGGCGGCCGCCACCGACTTCCCCGACCACTCCTCCTCCGCCTCGGACTCCGACGCCGAACCCGACGCCGATTACCGCCCCATCTCCGGCGCCGCCACCGACTCCGACTCCGACACCGACCCAGATCCCGACCCGGCGCCCCACCACCGCCTCGGCTCCATCGGCAACGGCGTCTCCGAGCTAGATCTCGACTCAGACGACGGCGGCGGCGATGACGACTGCGAGGGCGCGGTCGGGGAGGAGGAGGCGGCGGCGGAGGAGGAGGAGGAAGGGGTGAGGATGGGGGAGTCGGCGGAAAGGGCGTTCTCGGAGGACGAGCGCCGCCGCCGCGCCCCGCTCCCCGCCGGCGCGGCGGCGCGGATCGTGGACGCGATGCGCGGCGTGGAGTTCCCCGGCGCGCCGCCGCCGTGGGCCGGCAGCGTCCCCGAGGACCAGTGGCTCGACCGCCTCAGCTCCCTCCGCACCGGCCGTCCAAACTAGGCGGAGGAGGAATCAACTGTTCTTCGTTGTGGCTGCTTCGGTGCATATCTCTTTGAACTAGCGATCTGCTTTGTCTACGGGACAATACTGTCTTGCTTTGTCTCAGCTGATGATGATGAGATTGTGCATCTTCTTGGGGGAAGCGTGCACACAAGTTGTTTGCTACTCTTAATAGCATACGGAGCATTGACATTTGTGTTCTTGTTGTTTATGGATATGGAGTTTACTAAATTACTGTAATTTTGATACTCATTTTTAAACTAGGCTGTGGTGAATGAAGGTCGCGATGTTGTTTGCTTTTCGTAATTTTGAGGAGCTGATTAACGATGCTGAGGTTCAGAGTTGAAATTAGACCAACATCGCAGTGTCACTTCGCAAGTCAAATTGAGCTCTTGGCTATTCAAGCTGCTAGCCGTTGTTGTCTTGATCATGCTGAAGTTTTGAGCTCAGCCTTCGTTGATAGAAAACATACTTTACATCCCAAACTTATAAGTCCACGCGTTCAAAAATTTTGGCCTGTTCGGCCGGCTGAGCTGGACTAAAAATAGCCGAATTGAATGGAAAAAATAGAAGTTGACTGGCTGAATGGGCTTTTTTTAATAACTGGCTAGGCTGGCAGGAGCCAGCCAGCCGGAAGAACGGGGCGTTTAGGTCGATCCTTGAATCAAATCTAGTGATCATATTTAAGCAAATTTGTTTTCACACAAACAAAAAAAAATCGCCCCCAAATGAAGGCTCAATGGAAATACCAGCCGCACCCACATTCCCAAGCCCCACTTGTTATGACCAAACTACCCTCGACAATCCGCCGAACACAAGCAGTCCACCGCCACCGACTTCAAAGGGTATTCCTGTAAAAACTCTGAGCCGGCGTGCACATATTCCTCCGCCGTTCCGTTCTTCTCCACTAACACCAACCCACCGGAGGAGGCGACCCCAATTCCTCGTCTTCGTCGACTTCGAAACCCTAGCGAGCGAGCGAAGAAAGCGGCGGCGGAGATGGTGTTCTACGGGCTGTACTACTGGGCAGAGCTGGACAATCTCACCGACCTGCGGCCCCGCGGCGGCTGCGACGACCCGACCTACCCCTACTACTTCAAGGTATCCACCGCTCGCTCGCTCGATTGCTCCTTCCTCTTCAGCTTGATCGCTCTTCTGTATTCCCTTCCTCGCTTTGATCTCGGGGTTCGAGTGATGCTGATGGTGGTGATTGTTGTGGATCGCAGCTGCGGTGCGGGAACTGCGGGGAGGTCAGCGCCAAGGCCACCTGCGTCTCCCTCGGCGAGGTCGTCGAGCTGGGCCGCAGCACCGTTAACCTTGTCCAGAAGGTACCGTTTCATAGCATGCCATGTCCCCTCTCCTTGTGGATTTAACTCTCTTTGTGTTGGGGAGTAGAATTTTTACGCGGAAGTTTGTTCTAGTGGTTGATGATATGGGGCTGTTTGTTTGTGCTGCTTACCACTTTGAGCAGCTTGTTAGTGTATTGCTTCTAGGGTTTCAGGAAGTAGAAGTGTTTGAGGGGAGAATTATGAGATGACTATGTTGGATAGGTCAGCTTGTACCAAAATGGGGGTTGGACTGGGGGACTGGAGGGTCATATCTGAAGTTATTGTGTTCCGCGGTGCTTTTATCATATAGTAGGGAATCTTGGTGTTCTGTGTGAACTTCGTGAAGGCCTTGTTGATCGATGTGACTTGGTGAAGCAAGAAAAAAAATCTCAATTTTAATAGTTGTCTCTCCCTGGAATCCTTTTGGGAAGCATTTTATTGTAGGTTTGTAGTATAAAAAACCTTATTGTCTATGTTCTGTTGGCATATACATGAGAAAATAGGCAAAACTTCCTTATAATGGCTTTGATTCCATGATGTAGATATCACGTTGAGGTTTTGCTTGAGATAATGTTTAAATGTTCTTGTGTATCTGTAAATCAGAGCACTTAACTGCAATATAAATGGGAAGTTTTAATCTTTACAGTGCTTACAACATTTCCAAGTCCAGAAGTAACTGGTGGATCAGAAAAAAAACCTATCTTGGCATGTTTCAAAAAGGACTTCCTACATAACCTGCTCGTATGATATGGTCTCATGGCTCTTGTTGCCTAACACACTGTTATTTCTTATGCTGGAGTTACTTGTGTTGTATGTTGGGTGGTGTATATAGTCTTTTTTGTCATTGATTTCCATAACAAAAGTTAGATTTTCCTGTTGGAATGAAGTTCTTTCCTGATAACATAACATTTTATCTATTGCATGTGCATTGCGTTGGTAACTCCCTGTGTTTGTAATCACTGGTCCTGAACCTTGTGTGTTGGTATATCCTATGCCTGTTGGAAAAAAAAATCTCAAAAACACAACAACTTTGTTTATTGAATGAAAACTCTAGAAATGTAGTTTTATAATTTATTGGTGTTCATCTTTGTTGGTTAATAGTTTTTGTCATACCATTATGTAATTTATGAGTCCC
>CM002476.1:15124136-15134235 GCA_000325765.3 Leersia perrieri | reverse complement strand
ACTGCTTGAAGATGTGAGACCCTTGGGGAAGCTTGGAACCTTGCGCACAGGCACACGGAGAAGTGGATGTCCGGCCTTGACGCAGTCAGGTAGAGGAGGGAGCCAATCATGCTGTGGTAGTCGCGTTGGTCGACCATCTCACCATCTTCATCAGGTCCAAGTGACGAAGTAGTGGGCATGGGGGTGGCGATCGGCTTGCAGTCCTCCATGTCAAATTTCTTCAAGATCCCTGGAGTACTTGGTCTGGTGAACAAAGATAGCAATTGAAGTGGGGAAAATGCTGGTCCTTCTCCACTTCCACAAGTCAGCTCTACAGCGCCAAATCAGGCGTGTGCAGGAGGCCAGTGAGCACCTCCATTCCGGCGGCGCGGTGCAGCAAGCCATTGATGTGCTGCAAAAGGCAGCAGGGACTGAAGCCTGGTCCATTCCCATCAGTACAGTCTTCAAACGCTTCCAAGCACTGCGTCTGACCGCGCCGGCGACGGCCGCCGGGATGGATGACGAACCTAAGGAGGAGCAAACCACACTACAAGGTAATGACTTTGCTGTGCCTTCTGTTGTGCAACTCTCCAATGCAGGAAAAACAGGGGAAACAGAGGAACACGCTGCCGACATAGCAACAGCAGACCACCTGCCGGAGCACGCTGGCCACGCTCTGCTCCTGGCTGCCTACCCTACGGTGGCGGAGATGGAACAGGTGACAGGCGATGATGACGACGTCCCACAGAACATCGCCGACATGGGAGGCGATCCCTCCACCCTGCCGACCGTTCCGGGCGGTGGCACTGCAGGCATCGACAATGCAACTCCTAGCAGGATCGTCCCGACAGCTGAGAACGTCGATGCGCCGACCATGGCGAAGCCGGCGCATGTCCTCTTCAAGCAAGCTACACCGGCAATCTTGCCGACGCCGCCGCCACAGCAGCTGCGCAACCCGCAGCCAGCAACCCAACCTGAGGCAATGACGTCGCGACTGACCCGGTCGGCCCACGACGCAGCTCCCGCCGCTCCAACGTGCTCCTGGCTGGTGTACCAATGCAAACACGGGCTCAATTCAACCTCTGCCGCGGCCTAGGGTTGTTGCCGAACGGTGCCGCCCTCACTGACCGCGTTCTGACAGAGTACAAGGCCATGTTCAACACCCCACTGCCCCCGTCGGCGATTGAAGCTCTTCAATAGCTCTTCTCCCTCAACAACCCGCAGCTCAAAATCAGGGACGACGTGATGATCAAGATCCTGGGTCAGCCTGATCCGGCAGAGGTAATCCCGGCTTATGAAGCTACGACTTAATTACCACAGCCGCTGTCATTGCCGGTGCAACCCGCAGCGACGGCCAGGCCTTAGCAGCAACACCGCTGCTATGTATCCCCCTGCGACCTTCGATGTTGTAAGAGCCACAACTCTACTGACGCTGCCTGCGAAACGATCCTTGATTGCTTCGCTTAATCGAAGACGTTTAACGACTTTTTTATCTTCGCCGCAATTCCGCGAAGTACTACCGTTAGCTCCGGTCTGGTTACTGCCGCAATTCCGTAGCAATCAGCACCCCATCTGCACTGGCACTACACCAGCTCCTCACCTGCCCTCTTTTTGCTTTGAGCTCTGCCGTAACCTCGATACCATGCGACCGATTTGGAGGCCGGTTTGTTCTTTGATTATTTTTCTCCATTGCGAGCAAGGTTACCTGCACTACGGGACACACCGACTAAGGCACAGCCGCCGCCCACCATCGTTGGCACACCAAACCGCTCGTGGCCAGAACCCGGCAAATCCGGCAATCCCGCTGCCAAGGAAGACGTCGAGTGCAATGATCTTCACTTTTGCCAATGAATGGCCAACTCGATACCAACGGTATCAAACGGACAGCGAGCGTCAAAATCCCCCCCAATGTCAAAACCTAACCTAGACATCCTAAACTAGAACGTGCGAGGCTTGACTAGACCGGCAAGGCAGGCTACGGTTAGAGAAACAATCGAAATGGCGCGCCCACACATTGCCTGCCTCCAGGAAACAAAGATGGCTTTTCTAGACACTACGGTGGCAGCCGGCCTTGGGGCCGGTCTTCTTAGATCTTTCGAACACAAACCTGCAAGCGGCCCAAGCGGCACCAGAGGAGGAATTCTACTTATGTGGAATGACGATTTCGTTACCCTTTTAAACTTCGCCCATGCTACCTTCAGTATATCGGCGACTGTCACGTTAAAAGCGTGCCAAACAACCTTCCTCCTCACTGTTGTATATGGCCCCTCGCGGCATGCGGGATGAACACCTTTCCTCCAAGAGCTACGAGACACAAAACCGGCCGATGGAGTACGGTGGCTTGTTGTCGGTGATTTCAATATGATCTACAAGGCGGCGGGCAAAAATAACAACAATTTAGACCTACGTCTAATGTCGCGTTTCAGAAACACCATCAACGTGTGCGAGCTGAAAGAGATTACCCTCCAAAACATACGGTTTACTTGGAGCAACGAGCAGGATAACCCAACTCTTGTGAAGCTTAACAGATTTTTCTGTAACGCCGCATGGGATATCGCCTTCGACTCGCACCTTCTGAATGCCCTCTCAACTTCCTTGTCTGATCACTGCCCCCTCCTGCTAAGCAATCAAGGGGAAGCGCCGAGAGTCAAAACCTTCCGATTCGAAAAATTCTGGACTCGCCTACCAGGGTTTCAGGAGGTAGTGGCCCAGGCATGGGGCGCGCCGCAACCGCACCACGACCCCTACCATAGACTCTATCACCGGCTAGTCCAGACGGTGCTCGCCCTAAGGCGCTAGAGCAGAGGGCTTATGTCCCACTCTAAGATCCAACTCTGCATGGCCTTGGAGGTTATCTTCAGGCTCGATTTGGCGCAGGAGGCAAGACTTCTAACCGACCTGTAGCTGCAACTTCCGGAAACAACCGAAGACGAGGGCAATGGGGCTCGCAGCCATTGAGCACGCCAGGAAAAGACAGGCATCCCGAATCACATTTCTCAAAGAAGGCGATGCCAATACAAAATTCTTCCACCTCAAAGTCAACGGTCGCAGGAGGAAAAACTTTGTCCAGAGACTGAGAAATGGACAGTCCTAGGCTATCAAGCACAAAGACAAGGAGGCGATCATTTCTGATCATTTCACAACGGTCATGTCGGCCCCAACGGCGCGACTTACTGACTTTGACTGGGAAACCTTGCAAATACCGCCTGCTGACCTGTCCTCCATAAACAATCCTATCACGGAGGACGAGGTGCATGAAGCTCTAAAACAGCTACCGACCGACAAGGCCCCTGGGCCGGATGGTTTTACTGGGGCTTTCTACAAAGCCTGTTGGGATACCATCAAAGCCGACATCATGGACGTCATGCACTGCTTCACGGTCCACCGCACCAATAGTCTAGCTTTGCTCAATACAGCCAATGTTGTGCTAATTCCGAAGAAAGATGGGGCAGATGGGATCACTGATTATAGGCCGATCAGTCTAATCCACGGGGTCGCCAAACTTGTATCCAAAATTCTTGCCCTTCGGTTGCAGCCCCACATGAACACAATAATAAGCCAAGCTCAGAAGCATACATGACAACTTCATGTACGTCCGTAACCTACCAAGAAGGTTTCACCAAACAAATAAACCGGCGCTTCTCATAAAGCTTGATATTGCAAAAGCTTTCGACACAGTTCGATGGGACTACCTCTTAGATCTGTTGCAAAGGAAGGGCTTCTCCACCACATGGACCAACTGGATAGCCAACATCCTAAGAACTTCCACGCGTATACTTCTTAATGGATCGCCTAGCGCCCCGATAGTCCACGGCAGAGGACTAAGACAAGGAGACCCTCTGTCCCCTTTACTCTTCATCATGGCGATTGACTCCCTACACACGCTACTAGCCAAAGCGACAGACCTAGGCCTACTCACCCCGCTTCATGGAGAGCGGCGCACATGAGAACCTCCCTTTACGCCGATGATGCGGCAATTTTCGCCCATCCGGATGCACAAGATCTTGCTAACCTCGCCGATATCCTCGCCAAGTTTGGTGAAACTACGGGCCTAGTATCAAACATGAGTAAAAGCCAAGTGGTTTCAATCCGATGTGCGGGTCTTGACATTGATGACATCCTTCGTGACTTCCCGGCAAAGATCATGGGCTTCCCCCTAAAATACCTGGGTCTTCCACTTGTGGTCTCCAAACTTAAAAAGGTGCACGTTCAGCCCCTCATCGACAAAGCGCGCGCAACACTTGCCCCCTGGCAAGGAAAATGGATGACAGCCGCAGGCCGAGCGTCTCTCACAAAATCGGTGTTAACCTCGCAGCCCATCTACCACATGACGGCCCTCAAGCTACCATCCGGTAGCTTGGCGACGATTGACAAGGCTAGAAGAAAATTCCTTTGGGCGGGAGGGGAAGAACTGTCGGGAGGAAAATGTAAAGACAACTGGAATAAGGTCTGCAGCCCTAAAGAGCTTGGAGGTTTGGGTGTCCTGAACCTAGACTTATTCGCAAGAGTGCTGCGCTTGCGCTGGCTCTGGTTCGAATGGGTGGCACCTGAAAAACCTAGGCATGGTACGCCAGTCCCTTGCGATGACCGCGACAGAAACCTCTTTGCCTCGGCGACGACAGTTACAATTGGAAATGGAAAGACGGCGAGCTTCTGGCACACACACTGGCTGCAGGATCGTACCCCAATGAATGTTGCACCGGACATCTACAAGGCCTCAAAAAGGAAGAATAGGACGGTCCATGACGCCCTGCACGAAAACAACTGGATCGCGGACATCTAGTTAGCAAGGTTAACCACGGCTGACCACATTAGGCAATTCGTTGATCTTTGGGAAGTTATCCAGTCCACCCCACCTCTAAACCAGCAGCACGACGCCATAACTTGGAAGCTTACAGCAAATGGAGAATACTGTGCAAAATCTGCCTACAAAATGCAATTCAGCGGATCCACCGCCACAATTCATAACAACACCATCTGGAAATGTTGGGCGCCACTTAAGTGCTAGTTCTTCGGATGGCTTGTCATCCAAAATAGAGTATGGACGGTGGATAGACTTCAGGCGAGAGGGTGGGCTAACCAGAGTATATGTCCTCTCTGCCGTACAACCCAAGAAACAGCCATCCACCTTTTGGTGCATTGCACCTTCTCGCAAACGATATGGACGGCGATAGCCAACTGGCTAGGCCTCCCTTCCAATAATCAAGCATGGGTCACGCTGACAACGGTAGAGGACTGGTGGTATAGCCTAACGCAACTCCCACACATACCGAAGAGGTTCAGATCCCTTGTGATCCTAGTTGTTTGGGAGCTTTGGTGCGAGAGAAACAACAAAATTTTTAGACGGATAGCGTCCACAGAGTAAGCACTTGGAGCAAAAATCAAAGAAGAGGCACGCGCCTAGATAAAAGCGGGAGCACACGGCCTCTCGGAGTTCAACGCTTTGGGAGATATAGCGTAGAACTTTGTTTTTTTTGCGGGCACCGACCTTTTCGGCGGAGCCCTGTAAATATATCTGTTTTCTCCTGCTCTATCAATATATTTGAGGCAAAGCTTTTGCCCTCTTTTCAAAAAAAAAAAAGGAAGCCTGGATGTTACAATTCTATTAGACTGACCTAGTAAAATGATACTAGTACATATATAATTTAAGTGTATTGAATCAAGGTATAGAAAACTTATTCTTGCCTTCCACAAGGTTGAACTCAACACCATCAGACATGGACACAGATATCCCATCCTCCAGGCAAGCATTGTAATTCACTACAAAAGGAAAAAAGAATAGAAGTGTGAGCACAATAAGACAATAACGCACAAGCACTGTTCCACTATAAAGAAATAACAGGAAATCACTGGCACAATTAATTTATCAAATAAAAAACTTTAAAAAATCAGATAGATGAAGGAACTAATTTACTACTGCATACCAAGCACTTCATCCAAACCACAAGGCTTATCATTCCCCAGTCCACGCTTGATTGTCTTTTTCAATATGCCTTCATCATCAAGGATGTCAGTTATGGTGACATGAGAGATGAGCTCAATATCAAATCGTAGTGCTTGGTTGGGGGGAATGTTCCCTGGGATATCAAGAGGACTCTGAGACTTGGTGCCTGCTAATTCTGGAGGGATGGTAAATATAGCTTTCTCCCCTGCTTGCATTGAACTGACAGCCATACTGAAGCCTCGCATCACATTCTCTATAAGCAGTATTTAGTTTTACATCATTCAAGTGTGGTTCATTTCTTAGAAAAGTATGGTTACAGTGGTAGAAACGCCCAACGAGCCAGATCTTTTAAAACACACACACATGAAAGATGAGCCATGCAATCTAGTTATCCACATTCTAGAATCTTTAGTGGCTTGAAACAAAATTTCAGACCCTAAATCACTAACAATCACTTTTTGCTTCCAAAGATTCAGTCCATCTTAACAAGAGTCTTGACACAAATCCCGCTGCTTCATATAGGCTCATGTACAAGTTCATACAACACAGATATCAACAAAATCCATATATATAAACAATTTATAGATGACTAGATGATCTGGAAGATCAGTGAAACTACACTTTTCGAAAGATCTCAGTGAAACTGCATATGTGTCTATGTGACATCTTCATGACATGTTAAGAAAATGACAAATAAGTTCGGTGAAACGATCTGAATATTGGACAGACTAAAAGGGAATCAAAATGTATTTGGCTCACGTTATAATAATGCATTTTCTATAATACTTTTGAGTAAATTACTGAAAATCATTGTTTGCAGTGATGGATGTAGAAAACCCTGGGATTCCTGGTTAGTGGCATACTGGTGATTAATTATCAAAGAAGATTTAACAAGACCAGAGGTTGATTGAATTGAAACTAACATGAAATTACATAGTTCTGAACTCATATCACTTAGTACCCTCCCTGTAAATTTTAGTACCCTCCCTGTAAATTTCCATTGGTTCTGATCTAGTGGATCAAGTGGTGTGTGTTATTGAATTATTGACACAATAAGAACCAAAAGGTAATTTCAGGGTATTGAATACAGTTATATACCGTGTCCTAATATAAAAGTCAGAGGCACATTATCTTCTCTGGTCGATGTAAACAAAGTACCATCGAGCATTTTTCCTGTAAAGTGAACTGCAAGCAAACCAAACATACTGATCATTCATCAAAATCAAAAAAGCAGTAAAAGGGAAAATCGATAGCATGGTTTGCATTTGAAACTCAAACAGGCTTATCTTAACCATCAATGGAGTTATGTGCAGTAAAAAACTGCCACAAGCAATATAGGGGACATATCCGCTGAGAATGAGCAAGTGTTGGAAACTCGTCAAAACCATACCTAAAACTTTTGTAAATTCATGAAAAAAACTAGAAATAGGTGTAAGTATGAAATACATTAAAAAAAATTCAAGTACAAATTCGACTTCATTTAGGAGTAACAAAAAAGATAAATTTCTTCCAAATGAAGTCAAGTTTGAACATGAAAAAATTTCTTAATGTACTATCTCTAGTAACTTTTTCATGAATTTATAAAATTTTTAGGTACGATTTTTACGAGTTTCGAACACTTAGCTCGTCCTCACTGGATATGTCCCCATACAAAAAACACTAGTGAAATCATCCCTGACTAGAATTAAGTATCTATATCTAGTTCAACATCAGCAGAGCTTAGTATGGCATATTTCCAAAATTTCTATCTTGATACTTAAGAAATGAGAATTATCCTGCGGGATTAGGTTGGACCGTCGGAATACCAAAAATTTCCATATTTGTAACGGATTTGCACCATTTCCCAGGAGCTGGTCAGCACGGAGATTATGAGGCGCATTGGAGAGGTTTTGCATCAACCGAGACACGTACTAAGCGGATTTAGGATTTGACCTTGGAGGCGTGAGTCCGCGCAGCCGACCGAATTCGAATTTTTTTATGAAATAATAAATTTTTAATAGAAAATTACAAAAATAAATGGTTGTGGAAAAAAATTACAGAAATAGGTGCCTACCGCCATGGAGACTGGCGGTAGGCAACCTTCCGTCCAGCTATTTGGCGATAGGGCCCACCACCGAGCTGCATGCTGCCTTACCGCCCTATGGTCTGGCGAGAGGCGGGATCCCGCCCTGGGAATCGGCGGTAGGTCTGTCCATCTCATCGTTCCGCACGTTCCACCAAACACAATCCCTGGTCGGTCTTCCCGATGTTACTGTACTGCTACACTAGCCTCCAAGGATATAAACACAATGCCATGCACTAGCTAGGCCACCACGCCATGCACTGCTACCACCAGCCTAGCTAGCTAGCTTACCACCACCTTAATTCGGTTCCATCGATCGAGCTAACCTCTCCTTAATTCGCCACCAATGTCGCTACTTCTTCGTGCTAATGGTCGCTGCTCCACTGCTTTCTGTGACGGCGGCGCCAGGCCCTACCGCCAAGGCCCCTGGCGGTAGGTGCCGGTGCCCTACCGCCACACCCTCTGGCGGTAGGCTACCTATCGCCACGCCGTCCAGCGGTACTGCTCCTACCGCCAGACCCTGTGACGGTACGCACCTATTTCTACGATTTTTCCCCGTCGACTTCTATTTTTACAATTTTCTATAAAAATATTATTATTTCTCAAAAAATGCCACCGAATCCCACCTCGCGGGCTCCTTCCCCTCCAAAGTTCATATCTCTATCGTCTACTTTTTCTCTCTTTTTTTCTAGTTTTTCAAGTGCTTTATTAAGAAAATTATATAAATCTAATTAACAGTGACACGAAACAAGCTAAATATGTAGACAAATGCCACAAACCATCAATGATAAACATTTGTGAAAAAGGAGTTGGCATATGTATCTGTACTTTAAAAAATATCCCATAATTTTTCTACAATTATTATAGATATAAATATTCCCTTTATCTCCAAATAATCTCCCAATTTGGGTTTTGATATTGTCTCCAAATGATCTTCATATTTTCATCTAGGCTGATTGTTTTTTTTTTGAGCTAAGGACCCGTGCATGCATGCATGTATGTTGTTGGCATCCTGCTATTTGTGGGATAAGGGTATTGCTCCACCTCATCCATGGACTCCACCTCATCCATGCATGTCCAATTAAAATAGTAAATATAGAGATTGAAGAATGCACATATTAGTATGGGTGCACAATCCAAATATTTAGATCATTTGGAGATAGAGAGGGTATTAGATAAATGGATCGTATAAGCTTATTCCTTTAGTTTTTTGAAACATTTTGTCCCAAAGCCTAGGTTTCATTAAACAATTTGTCGGGCATGTGGTTTTGGGTCAGGGGTGTCCCAAAACTTATAACTCAAGTTACTACACCTCATTCGTCGTTGTATCATTCCACCCTCCGTCTATGCCAGAATTCGAACATAGGTCCATAAGGCCCACGACGCCTACAGCAAACCAGCTAAGCACAGTTCTCATGCAAGGAGAAGAAGCACTCAACTCTTTTTAATTTGCGTAAAAGGGAAATATATCCCCAACTTAATGATTCATTGGTTTGTTTCACTGAGTCTAAAACATCAAATGATATCAACATAGAGGGAATAGTAGTTAAGATACAAAGTTTCGAGAAAATATTGACGGTGTAGCGGTGAAGTTGTGGACGAGGGTTCATAATCTTGATGCCTATAAATGTTACACAGCAAATGGAATTTTTTAATAGATTATGATTTTTGGCTATTTGAGCATGTGTTATAATGCATATTTATGGACATGCGGGTGTCATGTGTATATAATGATATGCGCACGTATTCTGACGTGTAATCGGGAAACAAACGAAGTTTCAACAATAAATGGTTCTAACGTAGGCACAGAACAAATTTTAGTTTGGTAAATATCTAGAAATTTTAAATGTAAAAAAAATAAAATTTAAGTAAAATAAAATTAAGCGACAGATTCATGAGTTCAATCATGACACCGCAATGATATGAAAATGAATGATTTTCAAACGAATGAAAATCTAGCAAATAATCCTCGGGGGAAAAAAAATCTAGCAAATAATTTTCAAACGGCGCGTGCGACGGCCCTTAGCCGTCGGAGCGACGGCCGTTCTTGCCGTGCACGAGCTGGGCACGTGACGGCTGTTCGCCGTTTGCCACCTGAGCGCCGCACGGCAAAG